>CM056949.1:4406974-5006974 GCA_029856935.1 Cyclocarya paliurus | reverse complement strand
CTAATTACGTAGGGGCTTCTAACACACCCAAAATCTTGTCAACTTCAGTTAAATGGTAAACACTTGGGATATTGAATCATAATCAATGGGAATGAAAAGATGCCTCAGCCAACAAGAAGAGATGACATTGATCCTACCGTACAAGGACAAACAGAAGAGGCTAGCTGCTAATTATAGCAACGTGGTCATGTCACAATCACACCCATCAATTAGATATGTAAGTTTTGGAGTAAATGTGATCGATCTTGGCCGCATGTATTGTAAACTTGTCTTTGCCTTCTTGTCATGAAGTGGCCTAGCCTGGCATCGTCAACATTACCATCCCTCCGCCCAAGGCAAACTAATGTTTGTATATATCATCCACAACATTGCACTTTCCACGCACTGTGTACGTAGTTTCTGTTTTTGTATACTTCTTCGCGATATTGTGGCGCATCCCGGCCACGACAATCATATCGACTAAACAACTACATATATGTGTTTGTGTGTGTGTCAGCAAAGTGCATGGCGACAATGTTGCTTCCATAAGCAAACTCGGATTCACTTGTGTAGTTGATCGATCAGTTGACTTACTTTTATATAAATGTACAAACTGCAACACTTGTTCTATCTCTTTCTAGATTTAATGAAGCACAAATTCAGGGGAAAAAGGATTTTGGATTCATACCAGCTAACTATTTCCATGTATTTCTTCTACCACTTCTCTTTCGTCTTGCGTAGATTTCCGTGACATTGCTGAGACATGCAGCATCTTCCTTATATAGCCTTTGAAAAAAATATCATATATGGAGACTTTTTTTTTCACTTCGGGTACTGTGTAATGCACGCATTTTAGTGTCATTGGTAATCTTACAAACGACAATATCGTTTTCTTGAACATGATATTAACTCCAGTGTACAAAACATTGTAATTCTTCTATGCGCTTATGCTTTTGTGTTACTTTCCAAATTACTGGGAATAAAATTCACGTGTTTAACAAGTAATTAGTCGCCCTTAATCAATCATGCCTTCCATTGTCGAGAGGAGTGGTACCGAACCAGCCTCATGGACGTAAGTGTATAAAGGTATTTTTTTTTTTATAAATAAATATATGAAGTTTTTTTTGCTGTCTTTTTAACGTTTATTTTTTAATTTATTTGTTTTAAGAAACTTAAGATTGTAGAAAGAGTATGGTCATATGTTAGCATCACTTAATTATAAAATATTAAGTATAATTTCAATTTGATAATAGGATATTAACTCAATTAAAACAAACATGGTGTGCCAACAAATTTTCTTGGAAAATGAGGTCGTTCGCTTTCTCAGAGCTGGCTGGAGTTTGGTAAAAACAGAAAGAAAAAAAAAGGCATCGGGAGGAATCTGCCCTTGAGAGGGGTGATATGAAAGCATCTGCATTGATAGATATAGGAGATGAAGTCAAGCAAGAGAGAGAGAGAGAGAGAGAGGTTAACTTGCAGAGATCGCGGACTTGGAGTAGCATCTTCTATTCACCGCATGTACGTGAAAGAATTAATATCGGAATCCAATGGTTTCGCATAGGCCTAGTAATTCCTAATAACTGCATGCATGGTCCCTTATTTCAGGTTGACTTTGTTAGATCAACGAAAATACAGTAAAATTGACAGAAGTCGTGAAGGTTGTCCTTGGACTTCAGATCAGATATAGGAGCTAGCAGTGGTATGAGTTTCTCTTCCTCACGTTTAGCTGTTCTTAATTTCTACTTCTTTTGCTAAGATACGCCTCTTAAGTGAGCAGTTGAGAGGAATTTGTCTAATAAATTGTCATCCATTTGTAGTTATGTCTTGGTCTCAACTTCAGAAAACAACCTAAACAAGTTGCTAGTTACTGTCACAAGATTCAGATCTAACCATGCATACTCGATCATTCACAAGAGTAGGGAGTAATCTTACTCAATTATCTTATCACATTTTTAATTAATCAGTATTTAATTACAATTATCTTAAATATTCTAGTTTACTAAAGCCAAAGTACAAATGTATCACAAACAAGGAAACATAAGGAAGAGACCCTTCTTCTATGTATGTGGGTATTCCATGTTTGGTTATAGCACTGGCCGATGATTCTTCTTAATTAAGCAGCAACCAAAACTCAATACCAAAAATCCATGTGAAAACGTGAAGAAAGACAGAGAGTTCCACAAAATCTCAGGAGATGGGGGTCCTTCCAAAGAAATGCCTCACTTTTAAATTGCACAGAACTCCGTATCCTAAGCTTTCGGTTCTACCACTCTTTCCATCCAAATACTCTCTCTCTTGAAACTTCGTGACTTCCATCCAGATTTTTGTCCTACCCAGAAGAGACCGAGTTACAGATTAGAAGTGGAATAGAAGAACTGAAAAGTGATCAGTGCAAAAAGAAACTTTAAAGAAAGGGGGAAAAACTGAGAAGACCCCACTCGAGTTCACATTTCCAAATGTAATAATAAAAAAATACGCAATTTTCTACTGAAGATTAATTTTTCGTTGTTGGGGTATTAAATGGGCATTGAAGTTGATGTAAGGCTTTCTTTGAAGTCAAACAGAAGAGCCGTGCATTTCATGAAATCATCGCAGCAAAGTCATTCCAAAGTTTTCTGTCTTTCCTTTTTATCATTCATTTACACAATGAATGGGATTGGCAGTCTAATTTGTAGCTAATGTGATATATTTCCATTAAGGGCAGATTTATTGGTTACTCTTTTTGAAATCTCACCTTCTGGCACCATTTATTTCTACTCTTTAAAACTCACATTGAATTCGGTCCCTCTTTCTCTCTCCCTCTCTCGAGGGAAAGGAAAAGATTGAGGTTAACTATAGTCTCTGGAAATACATCTCTTTCTGGGCTTCTTCTCCACTTGGTCTTGGATTTCTTTCTTGCTACTGCATGGAATTCTTCATATTACATGATCCATCCTGAAAGTGGCATTCCGGGTGAGTTTTCTCAATCTTTCTTTCCAAAAGATGGACCGGGTTCTCCTCGAAATCAAAGAACAAAACTTTATTGCTCCCTCACAATCAAACTTCCTCTCTCAGTCAGTACCCCCACCTCCATCACCCGCTATTCAATCTGATGGCTTCAATTTGAACAACAGGGTCAGTCCAAGCGTATTGCTCATCATTATAATTCTTGCTATCATCTTCTTTGTTTCCGGTTTGCTTCACCTTCTTGTTAGATTCCTCGTAAGACCCCAAAATAGAGACCCAGATGATTTGGAGAGTGTGACTGCTCTTCAAGGGCAATTGCAGCAACTCTTCCACCTGCATGATGCTGGGGTTGACCAGTCCTACATAGACACCCTCCCTATCTTCCATTACAAAGCCATTATAGGGTTGAAGAACCCGTTTGACTGCGCTGTCTGTCTGTGTGAATTTGAGACTGAAGACAAACTCAGGTTGTTGCCAAAATGCAGCCATGCCTTCCACATGGAATGCATAGACAGATGGCTCTTGTCCCACTCCACTTGCCCACTCTGTCGGGCTACCTTGCTCCCTGATTTCTCTCCAAATCACAACTGCTCACCCATTGTATTTGTTCTTGAATCTGGAAGTGAGAGCTCAAGAGAGATTATCTCAGAGGCTCCTGCTCTTGGCAGAACCAGTTCAGTCGGAGGAATCGATCCCCATCTGGGTTCTCACGCTGCCAATGAACCTACCCGCATCGATTTATCGCATAAGTCTGGAGATGTTTCTGAAAAAGACGATACCAGCCCAGTAGTAGCGGGGGATTCAGAGGCAAAAGTAGTGCCCGTAAAGCTCGGAAAGTTCAGGAACGTGGATGGTGGTGAAGGAAGTAGCAACAACAATGCGGATGCAAGAAGGTGCTTCTCAATGGGGTCATTTGAGTATGTAATGGACGAGAATTCTTCATTGCAAGTACCCATTAGAACCCCCATGAAGAAGCAGTCGAGTAAGAAGCCTTCTTTGCCATTAACACCTGGACACAGGCCAGCAATGTCTGAATGTGACTGCGAATCTGCAAGAGAATTCAAGTTCAATGGGTTTGAAGCAATTAAGAACTTCGAAGCTAATGGAGGTGCTAGTATTAGCAATGTCAGTAGCGATGGCAATGCTATTGGGAGGAACAAAAGAGAGAGCTTCTCCATATCAAAGATTTGGCTCCGAGGAAAGGACAAGCCGAATGCAGCAGCTGATGCATCGAGGCGGACCGTTTCGTTCCGGTTTCCAGTCCACATCACTCCTGAAGATTTGAAGGCGAAGAATGGGAATATTAATGGTGCAAGGAGGAGTATTTCTGAGTTTGACATTGGGAGCTTGGAGAATGGAGGAAGTGAAATGGGTGGTGACGATGAAAGGCAGATCTGTAACAGTTTAGATTCTCAGACAAATGTTCCATCTTTTGCAAGGCGGACATTGCTTTGGCTTACAGGAAAACAGAACAAGGTTGTTCACTCCTCCTCAGCTCCCAATGTTTAGTTTCCATGTATTTTTTTTTTCTTTGATAGTTAATTTGCTATTTGATTGCCAATTATGGGAAGGCATAATTGGAAGATCTATGGTAGATCATAGAGACAAAAGATTTGAAAGGTGAAAGAGATCGGAGCAGAGTGTCTGCATTTCACTGCATATTTTTGTTATAATATTTCGAAATAATTTATATGTAAAAAAAAAAAAAATTCGTGTATGTTTCCCAATTCAAAAAATTCCCATTTTCCTTCCGCTCACAACATGAACATGTTTTTACGTCTCAACCCTAAAATTATTTTTCATCCCCCACAAACAAGATACAGGCAATTCGTCAATTCAATGGTTGACTGTTGTATTAAAACGATTTATTTTCCCTACCCTTGTAGGCAAGGAAAATGGGTAATGATCTAATAACATTTTCCTATCATTAGATGCTTTTAAGTAATTCCACACACAGACTTTTCAGGACCACCCACGATTTTGAAATTTCACGTACTCGAGTATATCCTGAACAACACTCTATACAACAACTCACTATTTAATGATTTTGAATCTAAAGTTGGGAGCTTTATAGTTCCTTTCATTCTTTGGCAGAAAGCAGGGGAGATTTAAGTTGTATATACTTATCACCAATAATGACAGAAAAGTAGTTGTATCCTCTGTTTAGAAGGTGTGATCTCAGATCTGAGTATCATAATAAATGGCAGCAGAGAATTTAAAATCGAATTGAACACAAACAGCAAAGGTTGCTCTTTCATTTTCTTTCAAACTGCTTAAATGAATTTGAAGGGTAAGCAGGAATTGCCATGGAAGGCAAATTATCATCTGTAAATATTTGTTGGCGGGTGCGTATCGAGGGACTAAAACATTAATGGCTGATGACAGATGTTAAGAACGTCACGGGAACGGTTGGACGCCGCTGTCTGTTTTAATTCGTGGCACCTAACCCGTTTTATGGTGCCTTGGCCTTATATGAGGAAAAAAAAAAGTGTTCGAAAGAACAGAGTTTTCACGTATGTATACCCTACAACAGCCCTCTCACTTTCTTGCATTTCCTCAGTCGTTGCATGCAGTGACAGATGTCTGGGATTGCTGATCAATGGCTTTGAGAGTCGAGACCCTTCGCTAGACAAAATTTATGTAGACGGCTTGGGAATTTGCGAAATCAAAATGGTGTCATGTTATAGGCTACTTTGAAATCCATTTTTACATAGGAAAATGATTTCAATTTTACTCAAAA
Organism: Cyclocarya paliurus; assembly: GCA_029856935.1. Taxonomy (NCBI): domain Eukaryota; kingdom Viridiplantae; phylum Streptophyta; class Magnoliopsida; order Fagales; family Juglandaceae; genus Cyclocarya; species Cyclocarya paliurus. The sequence goes on along the minus strand of CM056949.1, from coordinate 5,001,309 downwards.
TATTTTTTATAACTATGTTTTAATTAAAGGATTTTTTTTATAAGTAGTAAAACATAAAATAAATATTATTCATTATATTGAGTCATTTTGACAACTAATCGCATGAGGTTGAGGTACGAGATACTAATCACGCACTTGTTTGAATACGACATCCAAAGACAAGTTTTTACTACTGTTAAATATAAAGAAATACGAGATATAATTTGAGGTACACAAATATACTAATGGTATTACCATTATAGGAGATTTGATGAGGAACATATGCCTTTGTGGCCTGAACTGGTCCAGCTGTGGAAGAGATATGATGAGAAGGCCTTTTATTGTGTAGATTGCTCAATAATGAGGCTTGGATGTCTTTCCAAGTCATGCTTAATCAATATTATTTCTTGAGAAATGATATTTATAATCGTGAAGTGCGTAAAAGTTATTTAATCTCTTTTTAAAAAAATTGAGTAAATAAATTACTCACATAAATAAAATAAAAAACTAATCTTTAATAGCGAATCTCACTCTTTTTTAAAACGATTGTGCAGTACTTATACATTTTATGACTACATGTAGCATTACTCTTATTTCTTTGCTAAAAAAAAAAGTTCCCAAAAAAATAGCATGAGTTCTAAATTCTAAAATGACAATTTATTTGGGACGTTCATATAATTTGTGATTTGTAGGGATGATGTAGTTATATATGGATAGTATTGAAATATAGTAATACTATATACAATCATTAGTTGTGGAAGCGTAGCGCACTCATTTTAAAAAATAGTAAGGTTTACTATTAAAAAATTAATTTATTTATGTGAGTCCTATATTTACTCATTTTTTCTAAAAGAAATGTGTGACGCTTGCGCACTCTATGACTGAGAATATCATTTCTTATTAAAAAATTAATTTTTTCATGTGCATCCCATGTATACTCACTTTTTTCAAAAAGAATACGTAACACATGTGTATTCGATAACTACAAATATCATTTCTAATTGAAATAAGCAGCCCTAATGGAACTTAATTCTTTGTTTCAAGCATGGCCTGGCCAGTTTTGATAAGCAATTAATTCACTAAGGTTTGAGTTATGAATAGTAATATTTTATAGATCCCATTAAAATGAATTTAATTTTTGTTAAGGTTGAGATGGGTTTAAATTTTTAGGTTTAAATATACGAAGTATGTTGAGATTGATTTAACTTTTTTATAAAAAATTAAAAAAATTAATGAATCACATCAATAATTAATTCAAAATGAGTTGAATTGGGTTCATATTCTAAACACAGCCTGAGACTTCTATATATGTATAAGGCTATAAGCCCAATACCAAGGTGATGTGTTCAAACTACATATGTCTGTGGCCTTTGCTGCCATAAGGAGATCAGGCCTTACTCTTTAGCCTAGAGGTTAGAAAATCCATCTGATTGGTCAAAAAATATCTATAAGCTTGTTGAGAAGGCTAGCTTAGTACTTACCAACCGAAGAGGTTAAAGCCAAGGGGGACCTATTGAGAAGGACTGGCCCACAATAAGCTTCGCTTGTTAAAGATCTTAGCCCAGATGTAACTCACCAAGGAATACACGCTTCAGGCTAATCAAAGCAATTCGGCCCACCTTACATGTGAAATTCGAGCATGACTCTTTAGGAGATCGGTTTTGGTCTCATGAAATCTTGGCCCACGAGCTTGCCATTCACGGACTCACGGAGAAGAAGCCTCATATTTTCCCTTTTTGCCCTTGAGGTACGCATCCCCCATGATATCATTCTCCTTTTTGGGGCCATCTCTGTCTCTGGAATCTGGATAACTTTGTGAAACACCCCCCGCCCTCTTCGTTCCTCATAAAAATATCCCTTTGATCTCTAACAATCCCAGCGCGAGAATCCCCCAGTCCGTCCCCATGCCTCCTCACCACCACGACCGAACACCGCCACCACCCCCACAACCATCCCCATCTAAACCAAACCCAAAGCTCCTCTCCCTCCTCCTTAAGGCCATTATCATGACCCTCCTCACCTCCCTCTTCTTTCTCTTCCTCGGCCTCGCCTCCGCGGCCTTGCTCCTCCTCCACCTCTCCCTCTCTTCCCACCGCCTCCGTCACCGCCGATATTCTCTTCCCACCACCCCCTCCTCTGGCCTTCCCCCCAGAGACCTCAGCACCCTCCCCCACTTCAGATTCAAGCGGCACGCACCCAAGAACGGCGCCTTCGTAGAAGAAGAAGATTGCGTGGTATGCCTTGACTCCTTCACGGATGGCCAGTGCTGCAGGAAACTCGTCGCGTGCGGTCACGTGTTCCACATGAGGTGCGTGGACTCTTGGCTCGTCAAGGTCGCCGCCTGTCCGATTTGCCGGGCACTTGTTCGACCAAATGCGAGAACGAAGGGCTTGATGGTGGGTTTGGAGGAGGAAGATGAGGATAAGCAGTTGTGGGGGGGTTTGGTAGGCTAGTAATTATTGTAAGTTTTGGAAACTTTTGAAATTTTGTACCAAATGTAAATTTTGTTCCCTCTTTCTGTTTTTCCGTTGATGTATAGTTTCGAGATATAATTTGCTGGTATGTCTGTTTGGACTTCTATTTGCTTTTCTTAAGGTTTTCCTACAGTGGGTTTTGTTTTGGTTGCAGAGGAAATTGTAAATTGCGAGCATAAAGTTAAGTTCTTATTGATAGATTTTCATTTTTTTTAGCATTCCTTTCATTTGTAATTCTAGTCTAAATGCGTTTACAACATCTAATTGACTTAGTCAATAAAAATTGATGAGGATGAATGGGAAAAGGCGAAAAAGATAAAGAGTGGTAGATAGTACTCATTCATACCATATGTTCTGATTACGCTTACCGAAGACTGAAATTGGAAAACTTGGGTGCTCTTCGTTAGAACCCGTGAAGTTCCATTTGGATCTCGGAAAGCACGTGGAAAAGACATAGGTGAAAGCAGTTTGCTTTATGGGTTAGTAAGTCAGGTTCCTTTCTTAAGCAAGTTACATTTTTTTCCTATATCCTCCTTACCAAGATTCAAATGGAGGGTAAATGGTTTAATCTTTAATCGTCGCGTTTGAAAATATTGGATGATACAAAAGAAAAGAGAAAAAGGAAAAGTCTCCTCTTTTGCCATGTTAGGTTTGTCTGTGGGTAGAGAAGAGAAAGACTGTTAATAAAACATGTGAACTTATTCTCTTTTATCTCTTGTAGAATGTGAACGGAACAACAGTGTGTTAGTATTTTGACGGTGTACTTTAAAGCTTCAAGCAAACTTTATGGAAGTTGTGGCGTGATATTTATGGAGGAAAAATGACTATATATGTGAGAATTTGCCAAAGTGAAAGAATAAATAGACAGGTGGGGTTGTGCAACCAAGATTCTGCCTTGGTAAGCTTACACGAAATAAAGATAATAAGTTCTCTGTTGGCCTTTTACCTTTACTTCTTGCTTTTGTGAACCAAGTGCAAGCATTTGGGTCTTTGCTTGAGGTTTTGCAAGGCACTGATTGGTATGAGTTCTCTCAAGTTTATCGGGTGTTCCATAAGAGTATGATGGTTAGATTTGATTAACATAGTTAGTTGCCCAGTCGATTTTGTGCATGGCAACATATGGTGATTCGAAGGTGGGTTAATTTGCTTCAAATAAGGAAACTTTTAACTTGAGAATTTTAGTGGTTGAAAAGTAAAAGCTGAGAAGCTTATTATTAGGTTACTGTGATCTTATTTTTGGCATTTTCAACTGTGTATTTGAATATTTGACTCGAAACAACTCTGTGTTATTAAAAAGGAACGATGAAAATATCAATCATCATAATTCTCCATTAGATCAAGGGGGTCTTCTACCTATTTAAATTGGCGTGGAGCTCGTCCACAATGAGTTAATCCTCCTAAGGAACTTTGCAAAACATACCTGTATGGAGAAGCATGGTTCATTGCTCCAGGGGTCCACTGAAAGAACTCTAGTCTGCCGTAGATATTTTCTTTGTTGTTGTTTAGGTGATTAGAACTCAATGTGGGATTCTTGTAAGAAATCTTTGTTCCGATAAGGTTTTTTCATTTTAAGGTGTTGTGTAATGTTTTCTTGGGAGTTTGCGAGGATTTTGAATTCTAGCTGGAGAGAAGCTTGTGCATTGGAAATATGCAGATAAATTTAGGGTGATTTTTCCAACACATTACAATTTTGATGAATTTGAGAATACTTGGTTTACTTTTGAGCCTGTTTTTCTACTGAATGATTTAGTTTGATGCTATGATGGAATGATTGACTCTTTAATTTGTTCACTGAATTCAGTATATAGATAGAGGTATGTATGTATGTATGTATGTTACATTTTAATGGGGTTGGATTGGTGCAGAATGATAAAGTTAGAGAGTGGTTCAGAGTGATAAGTGATTGGAAATGCCATTCAGCTCTGTAACGAAGGAAAAGGAATCTGAAGTGGGGGGTATTGCTTTTGGCAGGAAGCGTGTTTTGTATTTGAAGCCCTGCCGCATCAGGACGGCCTTTTGATAGTTTCTCCTCTTGTTCTATCAGTCGTCTGTTTTATGCTTTCACACAAACATGGTTTAGGGAAATCGAATGGGGGCTTCCTTTTCTTATTGATGTTTGAGAATGAATATCCTAAATTTCTTTATGCACAAAACAAAGGGAATTACATGTTTCATCTAAAAGCTACCATCTGTTTTTTGATGCAGAGTATGAATTATTTTTATTCACACCGAATGGTTCCTAATAACTTGGAGAAATCTAGATTGTTGAATTCCCTTTTTGTATGTATTTGGTTATCAAATTTTCAATTGTATTTTATAAAAATGAATTCTATGGATCAGTTACTATTCACTTTTACACATGGCACTTATAATTTTTTTTCGTAGATTGTGGAATATTTTTTATAGAATGTGAAGTGTGTGACTGAATAGTAACTGATCATTAAAATTTTTCTATATTTTAATCGCATAATTTTATCATATTCCTCTATTAGACGCAACTACAGTCTCACACCTCTAAAATTGAGTCTTGATACGCATCCGTCACTGTAGCGGTGTGCGTTTTCGCACACCCTACGTGGCAGTTTTTTTTTTTTATCACTCATCCCTCTCGTCTCTCTCAACAGACCCTCTCTCTCATCTCTCTCTCTCACTCATATCGGTCTCTCTCTCTCATCCTCGCTCTCCCTCACTCATCTCGATCTCTCTCTCTCCTCTCGGTCTCTCTCTCCTTCCTCACCGTCACTCTCTCATCCTCTCGATCTCTCTCTCATCAAACTCAGATCTCTCTCTCTCTCATCAGTCTCTCTCTCTCATCGCAGAGCTCTCTCTCTCATCATGTCTCTCTCTTTCTCTTCGACTCTCTCTCATCCCTCACCGTCTCTCTATCTCTCTCCTCAATATTCAAAAGAGTTTGAAATGTGAAAGGAAAGGAACGAAAAGTAGTATTTATTACGAGAATATTTTAGTTAAATTTACAATAATGTATGTTGTGTGAATTAAAATAGTAGAGGATGTCAATATTATTTCCCCAAAATTTACCTTACATGAACACGACCTGATACATGACTCCAGACAGGCGTATCGTATGTAGCGGTATTTAACCTGGAGTTAAAAAAAGGAAAAAAAATATGCCAACCTGTAACGGGCATTTTTTCGGAAAAGACGGCATACGCAGCCGGCTCCAACCCATCAAAAACTCGGAATGACTGTGATCTAGTCAACCAGTGACTCGCATACGAGGGCCGAGGAAACGGAAACTATGTTGGAAAGGGACGATATTCTCTTCCAAAACCCCAGCCCCCGCTGTTTCCCTCCTCCCCTCTCCACCCTCCTCATTTCCCTCAAGATTTTCCTCCGAAACAAACAGCTTTTCCTTTCCATCTTTGCACTCTGCACCCTCCCCCTCTCTTTTCTCCTTTTCTCCCTCTCCCTCTACGTCCAGCCCATCAAATCCCGCGTCTACCATCTCGAGGCCGTCGCCTTCCTCTCCTCCACCCGCTTCGAGTCCCGCCACGTCTGGAAGGAATCGCACGCCGATGCCCTCTCCATCCTCAGGGTTAAGGCCTTCTTCTTCCTTCCCACCTATTTGATCTCTCTCTTCACCGCCATAACGGCCGTAAGTTCTACCGCCTCCGCCTGCCAAGCCAAGCGCCCCAGCTTCCTCTCCGCGCTCAACGCCGTTAAGCTCACGTGGAGACGGCCCTTGATCACCACCATCCTCATCTACGCCATCTCGCTCTTGTACGATCAGGTTCCCCGCACATTCGCGGCTGTGTCCGGGTCTCCCGGATCCGAATTGTTTGTACTTGTAATTGGTTCGGTTTTGGAGATTTACTTGATGGCGGTTCTGAGCCTTGGCCTCGTGGTGTCCATCGTGGAGGAGGAATTCGGGTGGGAGGCGTTTCGCGTTGGGTCGGGTCTGATGGCCGGCAGGAGGTTATCCGGGTGGGTGCTGTCGGGCGTCTTCGTGCTGGTATCGGGTACGATCGCGGGGGATCTTGAGAGGATAACGGACGGTCAGGATCCGTCATTGGAGACATCGACGATGGCGATGAGCGTGTCGACGGGGATCAAAGATAAATTGGGGTTGATTGTTTTGTACGGGATAGTGGTGCTTTGGAGTTACGTGGTTACCACCGTTTTTTACTTCGAGTGTAGAAAACGACACGTAGTTAGGGGCGAAGAAGATGAGAGTATAACAATTTAGTTGTTTCTTTAAAAATAAAAATGAAAATGAAAAATCCCACTATTTTCATTTGTTTTGTGCTAATGAAAAAAAAAAAAATTGTTTGCAATAATTGTGTATTGAATTGAGATGAAATATTTTGTATTATTGTAAACCATCCTTAAATTTTAACGAATGCAACAATTTGTTATTCTTGATGTCATTCATTGTCGTTTATTTACGCAAAACCATTTGCGTTGAACTTAAGCAAACAACGTTGCCTGTTTTCCGTTTGGAGTAATGATATACATATAATCAATCATCTTTATAATTAATTTTTTATACTTGCATATTTTAAAATGAATGGATTTTTTCTATGCATATGATTTCTATATATATTCGTAACATATTTTTACAAAATAAAGTTTCTTGCTTTGTTATGTGAAGCCTCGAATGTACTTTTCCTATTTTGGCAGACAAAAGAGATTACAAAAATAGAATGTCCTTTCATTTCCATAATTTAAATGGAAAGCTGCTTATATATGTCAAAAAATTGGGAGTGACACTTTTTTAAAAAAAGAAAAAAAAATGCTTCTATTGATGAGAAAACTGAATTAATCTCGTAGAGTATGCCAGTATGGTATGATCCTTAAAAGGCTTTTATTGATGGTAAAGGTAGGATTTTTTTATTTTTTTTCACGAATTGGAAAATGCTTTGCGACCGGAGAGGCAGAGGTCCGGAGCCCACGTGTAGCTTCCTTGCCAACATGCTCTAAAATATCTGAAAAAAGCACCAAAAAGAGAAAAAGGGTTCCAAGATTAGGTGCTGTAATTGGTCTAACCTGCCATATGATATTGATGGGTGCATGTTGTTATAACTTGGTATGCATTTTACATGAAAACTTTACGCAATTGTTAGAGACCCCAGCTGCCACTCACAAAAACTCCTCTCTCTGTTATTATTATTATTTGTTTTCCTACTTCGAACCAAAGGCTTACAAATCTTCCGTGTGATAACCTAAATACTTTAGTCATAAAAACGTCTTATAAAAATAAAATTACAAACTCATGATTTAATATAATGCATTAGATTGTAAAATTATTTTTATCATAAAATAAGTACATATTTGAAATTGCAGTGATTATTTTAGTTTTTAGCTTAAGGCTTATAATTGCAAAGCTTAAATAACAAGCGTTACTATTAAAAAATTATTTATTGTTCGTGAATCATATGTCTAAAATACTTTTAAACATGTTACATTTGTTAAGAAATAAATTTAAAAAATATTTTTTGAAATAGAAATCACATAAAAGATCATTTATTTTTTGAAGATCACGACCATATATTGATAGAAATCAAATTTTATAATAAAAAAACAACGAAAGTAATATAATAGAATTTCTAACAAATATAATGAAAAAAATATATTCAAGGATGTTTAAGTGAAATAGTAATACAATTATGTATTAGATAAGGAAAAATTTGTAATTATATAATAGTTATATATATATATATATAGAGAGAGAGAGAGAAAACCTTTACACCGGTCGATCTGTTCATATCCAAATAACAGCCCTCCAATAATATTTTGCCACCTAGATCTTTCATTTTACATTTTGTGCACCTGACTACAGCTGATCAAAAATTCACAAAACTCCTCCCATGCCCTCTCCTCTTCATTTTACACCCAAGCCATCAACGTATTTGCTGATGCTACTGCACTGCCAAAGCCCATGACGAAGGACCACCCTCACCCACAACATCGCCGACAACCACTACTTCAAATGGCCAACAAAGATCACATCACTCTCCGGATTTTTGTGAAAAATGATTAGAGAAAAAGGACACCAACTAAATAAAAGACCCAATGAAATTTCTCTGGATAGTGTTATTGTGGCACGTTTGCTACATGACTAGATTGTATAAGCAAAAAAACAAGCCTTGCCAGAAGATGAGGTATTTGAGCTCATATTTTTTTCACGGTTCATAAACTGTGTGAGTTGGGTTGATTTTGGTACATAGCATTTTTATACATCATAAATAACCCCAAATCAGTACACAAATCATATGAAATCAACACGAATTAGCGCAAGTCACCGAGGGGAGGGGGGCGATGGAGGAATTACCTCAATGGGGGGCAACAAAAAAATATCTCAGTGGGGGCCGATGGAGCTTGGTGGGACGATGGAGGTTGGTGGCATCTCTAAATTTGTCAATTGCTTGGAGTGCCGTTTCATTGATTCTCTTATAATTTCTTTGTCAATCCCTTTGTGTTTGAATTCAATTGCTTGATTTTCAATTGAATATTGATGTTTGTGATTGAATTAGAGAAAAGAAAAGAAAAGAATAGAAAATTGAAAAAAAAAAATTGAAAAAAAAAAGAAAAGTGATAGCATACTCAAAGGTTGCTACATAGTTACAATAAAGAGAAAGAAATACATTTGTTGATTGAGTTTTATCATCGAAGGGGCTGAATACATCTTTCTAGTTGATATCTTGTTTCATAATTACTATTTCTCTCAGATAAATTCCTTGATTCTTGTGTCATTTTATCTCTTTCTTGTTTATTGTTCTTGTTTCTTGGATCTATATTACTGGTTGGAATAATACAATGTTGTATTGTCTTGATTTAGTTCAACTAGTTCTTAAAGAACTTGAACGAGAAAACTATTGAGGTAAAAGGCAAGAGAGTGTGAGACTATTATCGAGAAAAAGCCAATTAAGAGTGAAATACGAGTAGAGTGTCATTATTCGAGTGTAAACACGTAAGGGAGTGTGTGAAGTTTTCCACTAACATTCTTTTTGTGCAGCATGTAATGATATCTCATAGGAGTGACTCATCACCAAAGGAGATGATAGATAACTCATCCTTTGTGTTGTAAGTCATGCACCAACAGTTTGAGCAGTTGAACTTGGTGTTAGGTGAAGTGAGGGATATGATGGATCATCAATACAAACGGTGATTATAAATCTGTATGGAATGAGAGATAGGAGGCGACGTGAGCCTACTATTGAAAATGGGTATGAGAATGAAGAAAACCTAACATTTGAAATTGGATTGGGTAGACATAGATGAGTTAGGCATGAAAGAGGACTTAAAGGAAACCAAAGGGTTCGAGATGAAGTAGATAAGAACCTTGGGAGCATCAAAATGAAAATACCATCTTTTCAAGGTAGAACTGACCCAGAGGTTTATCTAGAGTGAGAAAAAAAAATAGAGTTGGTATTTGATTGTCATAATTACTCTGAGGAGAAGAAAGTGACGTTTGGGTAATTGGGTTCACTGATTATGCTATTATTTGGTGGGATCAATTAGTGACCAATAGGAGGAGGAATCTTGAGAGGCTTGTAGAAACATGGAGAGAGTTGAAAGCTATCATGAAGCGGAGATTTGTACCTAGCCACTACTATAGAGACCTGTACCAAAAACAACAAAATCTTACATAGGGGTCTAGGAGTGTAGAGGATTACCATAAGAAGATAGAGGTGGCTATGATTCGAGCTAATGTAGTGGAAGATCAGAGGCCACGATGGCTAGATTTTTTAGTGGGTTGAATAGGGAGATAGCCAATGTAATTGAGTTGCAACATTATGTGGAGGTAGATGACATGGTACACATGGCTATGAAGGTGGAGAAGCAGTTAAAGAGAAAGGGTACAGCAAAGTATATTTCGGTTTCTAGCATTCCTTGGAAACCAAAAGTGGGATAAAAATGATCAAGCTGAAGCAAAGAGAAAGATTAAACCACCTAAGAAAAAAGATGAAGGTGAGGCTGAAACCTTAAGAAAAAGAGAGAATGAGTTGGAAAATAATTGTGAGGCAGAGAGATCAAAAAAAGAGGAGAGTGAAAAGGAAAAAAAGAGTGAGAGGGAAAAAGAGAATGAGGCTGAAACATCAAGAGAAAGAGAGAGTGAAAAAGAAAATAGAGAGGTGGTTGAGAGTCAAGAAAAAAGAAATGAGCCACGTAAGGAAAAAGAAACAAAAGTGAGTTTTTGTGCTAAGGCAAGCTTTTATACTAACGAACTTAACAACTATTTGCCTAGTGTTGTTGTTTCATTGTTGTAGGGATATGAGGTCATGATTCCTAGCGGTGTGTTTAGTGGATTGCCACCTATAAGAGAGATAGAGCATTACATTGATTTTGTACTAGGTGCGACAATCTCTACTCGACTTTTCTTTGAAGAGCATGAGTCCTTGACACACATGAAGAGACAAGGTAAGTTGAATAGAATGCATATTAAGTGGGTGCAATTCATTGAGACATTTCCTCATGTAATCAAGTATACACAAGGTAAGGAAAGTTTTGATGTTAATGCTTTAGCAAGAAAATATGTCCTTATCATCATTTTAGATACAAAGTTATTGAGACTTGAATATGATAAGTAATTGCATGCTAATAATGATGACTTTGCTACTGTGTATAGAGCATGTGAGAAGACATCGTTTGGTAAGTGCTATAGACTAGATTGGTATTTGTTTGAGAATAAACTTTGTGAGCTTACTAGTCTTATGTGTGAGATGCTAGTGCATGGATGTGGTTTGTTAGGTCATTTTGGTATGAAAATGATTTTAATCATGTGGTGTGACCATGGGTGGAAGTATTGCTTGCCATTCATTGAGTTTGCATATCATTGAAGTAATCATTCTGGTGCAAAGAAGATTTTATACGTGTTGCATGAACGTTTGTGGAAGTATCATTTGCCATTCATTAACTTGTTGCATGAATGTTTGCGGGAGTATCATTTGTCTTTTATTGCATTTGCATATAATTGGAGTGATCATTTTGGTACAAGGAAGACTTTAAATGTGTTTCATGAATGTTTGTAGGAGTATCATTTGCCATTCATTGATTTGTTGCATGAAAGTTTGCGAGAGTATCATTTGCCCATATTAGAGTTTGCATATAACAGGACCATGCATACTACTAACCTTTTGAGGAGAGGGGGAATGATGGGAACCAAGATAGACCTAGTTTTAAAGATCATTTGCAAATTCCATATGAGACCAATTAAAAGATCAAGATCTAAGAAGATCAAGGAAGTAACGCAAGAATTGGTGCAATCTACTTGGGACGAGTCTAGCGAGTCCAACATTCAAGACGGGCTTAAAGGATGAAGATCCAATTTTGATCCATTTGATACAAGTTATGGAAGAGGGCAATAACATGACTTAAAGGCCTTGGGCACTTGAAGACTTTCAAATTGTTTAAATTTTTTAAAGGACTTATTTATTAGTTTAGAATAATTGAGTTTTAGATATTTGGCCCACATATGTCTAATTTTTATGAATTAGGATTTTTGAGAAGGCCTTATATTTTAGCCAAGGGCTTATTTGGAAAGTTACATATTAGAAACTAAGGTTTAAAGAGAGGTACTGTAGCGATCATTGTAGCGAGGTACTGTAGCCGCGACACTGTTCATCCGATGGTACTTTTGGAAGCAATAGTTTATTTTAGATTAGGGTTTCAATTAAGTTTCAGCTTTAAATACTTCCTGTAGCCTCATTTTATACGTTTCCCAATATTTGAAAAGTGCGTTAGAGTAAAGGTAAACGATAAACCTACTGGCGATGTGTACTGAGAGTTTCTACATAATTGTGATTTTTTATTTATTTAATGGTTAAAGAACTATTTTTAATGAGTTTGTGAATTTTTATTTTTATTTTTATTTTTAAACATTTAGAAGGATTTAAAAAATATTTTAAAAAATATATATATAAAATAAAGTGCAAACTACACTACCGTTAGAGTAGCCTCGGTGGAAGTAGCAATATCCTTGAAAAAAGCATCAAATTAATATTTTTCTTTAAACTCAGTTTTGAGTTTTTTTAATATTTAAAAATACTTCAATATAGGTAAACTTAACAACTTAATTTTATTATTAAAATAATTTTAAAGCTAAGCATTTTTTAACCCTCCTAATGTAATTTCAAACAGATTTTAAATATAATTAATTATATAAATCATATTAATTTGTATATTTAAATTTGCTAGAGGTATCTTTGTGATTGTAAATAAATAATTATGGCCATGCCCATTATTTATGTCAGTTTTCTAAGGTGGCCCACGTGCTATTTGATCTTACTTTGCAGTTTAAAATACGAGAAATGCTGCGTACAGTTTTGATTTGAAAATTGCCACGCATGTCTAAGTAATTTTTTTTTTTAATTTTTTAAATTTATAAAAATATTTTTCTTAAAATAATACTCTTTCTTATTTAATAAAAGGTCTGTACATATAATATTTAAACAGAGACTATAAATAAAATTTCTCTTAGATCTCAAGCACTTCTTAAGATGCTTCGTTTGGTTCCCAAACCAAATTCATCTCATCTCACTCATCATTACAACTTTTTCAAATTCCAATACAAAATATAATAAACAATTCAACTTTTTCAAATTCTAAAATAATAATAATATTAAAAAATAATATTCTAACAATATTTTATCATCTAAACTCAACTCAACTCAACTCACTTCAACATCCAAACGCACACTTAAACAGATCCGATTTTGACGAGTATAAACAACTTCAATTACCACTATCTATATAAAAAAATACGTGCCAAAAAAAAAAGGACATGGACTGAAAACAGTCGAAATATAAGCACAAAACGGACAAAAAGCAACGAACACGTAAGGAAGCGTTCTAGACTGTAGATGGCGTCCGCATCTCTACCACTCGTCGATGGAGGCTTCGTTTTCCACTCACAACACTCGTTCCTCTCTAACCACCGCCACTCTGCAACTCCTTATAAGTAAGTCCAACCCTCAATCTCACATACCCACTTTGCTCGAATACCCGGATTTGTTTTCTTTTTCTCCCTGGATTTTCTCTACTATTCGTTTGTTTACTGGGAAAGATATTGAAGGTAGAAAACATTGTTTAGTATATTTAAAATTTGACTCTTCAATCTTGGACATCCAGCTTTCCAGTTACTTTAATTATGCCATTCCTTTGTTGATTTCTTGAAATTTTCTCTACCCCCTATATTTGGTTGCTAAGCAAAGTGCATATATTAATTGATACTTTCGTCTCAATATCTGTCCCTCAAATTCACATACTTTCATCTCAATAGGTGGACTGCTCTGTTTATTTCTAAAATTGACGAAGGCCAAGAAAAATTTAAAAATTTGGAAAAATGGAATCCATCCACGTATCAGAGCACATGGAGAAGTGGGATTTTGACTTTGAAAAAACCTATATTTGGTTATTCAAGATTGTTTTGGTAATATGTTTCGGATTTTATACTTGGCTGTTTTTGGCACCAGAGGGAGCCGAGGAATGCACACTGTTGTGGCATTTAAAGTGAGAAATTTGGTTCTTTCCATTTTAGTTTCCTTTTCTTTTTCTACTTTTGTTGGTAACCAGGTATCTGAATTTCTAATATGGCATAGCATGGATTGAGTTCTTGTTGGCGCTGACTGCTGACAATCTGTTTGGAAAGAGAATAAAACTTGAATGGTCTGGTATACCGCTAATGTATGGCCAAAAATAATGAGATTCAGATTGTAACGATGCATTGATAATGGTATCACAGAACATACAAATAGTGCACATATTATTTCTCTCATGGTCATTATTGATAAAAAAAATCTGTTAATAGGGTAGTCAACCATATGCAGATGATGAATGAGTGAAATTTTAAGGTCGTTAGATACTGAAAGTTGCTTATAGAAAATCTTATCAATATGGGGGGAGTGAAACATGGTGAATGAATGAGAATTTGGACACTGATCCGGGAAGGTGCTTATTGTAATTTTCTTTTTTGTTGGTCTTTGTGTCACCTCAGAAATTTTGGGTTTCCTTGGAAGGAGATATGGGTGAAACATGCTAATTAACAAAACATATAATATGGGCTCTTCTTTATAAATTAAAGCAAGTAGGGAGTAGAGCTGGAAACAATTATTTCTTTCCCCACCCAAATGGCCATTTCTTTTATTCCTGGTTGGTGGCTCATTGAAACATAATTTGAAAAATTGTACAAGATTTTGTAGTTAGATTCACTTTGATATTAAGCAAAATGAATTACATGGCAATTTCATCATAAAACTCTTGAAGGAATATTCAGAGTCTAAGGATGGGCATTTTTGTTTGCATATGTGGTTATGCACCATTGACTCAGGTAACTCATGCTTTTCAAGGTCATGGCCTTCTTTATTAGCTGTAAGCATCATAAGGCCCCATTTTGTTTCTCTTGCTGGAATAACAGAATTCTCTACTTATTAAGTTATCAATGAGGTACAGTTTCAGGAAAAAATATTGATATTTCATGCAATGGCTTACTCATGGCTTGATGAAATGTGGCTTGGAAGAGAACTGTGCTTTTCAAATTTGAAATATGAGAATCCAAAAAGGAAAAAAAAAAGGGTATAAATGAGCTTAGAATAAGAACATAAAAGTGGTTGAGGGATTTATTGTCTATATAGGCAAATGGTCGATGTCAGCCTTTGAAAAGGAATCTGTCCCTAAAACTCAATCAGGTTTCTCGGTTCATATTTTACCATCTCAACTGATTAGAGTTCAGACTCCAGAGGGATATAGCCTGAGCTTTTACTTACCTATTTGTTTTATTTGTTTCTATTATTCTCAGTTGGAGATGGAGAAGAGACCAAGAGACAAGCATGGCCATCATCAACAGAACCAGAGGACAAGCATTTCGAATCTTGGCTAATCCTAATGTATGCATTAATCCAAGGCTTCCACATGTATACTGACGAAATATTTGGTTTGAATATGATCACAAGTTTTGTAGGTATGTTATTCGTGATATAATTAGTGCCTTGTGGGAGCAAAATGTTTAGACTCTACTTGCGTGTTAGATGATTCAGTTTTAACTGCTTGATTAATGGTCATACTTAAAATTGGAGCCATCATCTAGCGAATTTAGGCACTATAGGTAAGTATAGTATGGTCTATTTAATTTATATAATCTACCTTTTGCAGTAAAATAGTGGCAAATTGGCCTTTCTTTTTATTTTTTCCCTTTTTACATCAATGCATTTAGTTCTTTCTCTAGTCTGAAGTTATTAATATTTTTGTTCAAATTTTCAGGAGATGCAAGCATAGTCATCAATAAATTGACTTCTTTCTTGTTTCGTGATTGTGCGTCCGTCTGAGAACCAGGATTTCATACTTTTGTTCAAGTTTCTCATTATCTCATATGTAGAAATTTGGGGTAAAGACACTTTGCACCATCAAAATACCATGAGCTTTACACTTGGCGCTACAAACTATCAAAAGGACACACTAAACCCTCAAACTACCAAAAACCAATGTGTTATCCTCCATTAAGATTTGACTGTCATGACTGTGCCACATCACCCAGCTGTCCTTAGCGGTTAGAATTGAATGAGAACGCAAAGTGTAAGTTTTCTGTAGTTGGCAGATATGATGCGCCACTTAGGTAGTTTGTAGTACAAAGTGCAAAACCCTGATAGTTTGAGGGTGAAAAGTTCACTATTCCGTAGAAGCTTATATTACAATCTTTTTTTGATAGGTAGAAAGTTATGTTACAATCATAGTCATTGAGATTCAATGAAGTAGGAATTCACAGTTATTTTTCTTTTTCTCTGGCACGCTTCCTTTTACTTCAAGTTACTTTTTTGCTCGACCAAGTTGCACTGTGTGACGAAAATGTTTTGTTTATTGAATTTCCATTTGTGTAAAATAGCAAACTAGCAGCCATACCAATAAAATAATCTTCGGATTCTTATCCTGCGCTTATTGTCCATTATTGGATGTACCCTAACCAAACTAAATAAATGCACAGGTGTCTTCAGCGAGAGGAGGCTCAAATAAGGAAGTGATCATGGTTGATCCTTTGGAAGCCAAGCGGTTGGCTGCCAAACAAATGAAAGAAATTAAAGCAAAAGAGAAATTCAAGGTGAAGGAAATCCCATGTTTGGTGAAAACATTGACTTGTTCCCGTTGACTCGCTCTATTCTACCACCATCTTCTGGTCGGGATGCATATTAGCTGAATTTGTAGATCTTTCGTAGTGATATCAATATTTGCATTAACTGTCAGCAGGAAACTTTAATGTGTTATGTAGGGCACGGATTTTGCACTCAGATTGTTTCCTAGATGTTACTTGCTTTACCCTTTAGCTTAAATTTTCTTGGTAAGAAAAGAGGAACGAGTTACTTGTCAAAAGAAAAGAGGGCTAAGTTTGTTAATTTCTTGTTCTTTTCTTTGCTCCCTAATGCAAGATAGATTGGATCATCAATGATGCCATAACATAGATCATATTCAAGTTACTTATCGGTCTGGCTGGAACTATGTTGTGATTACAGAGAAGACGTCAAATTGAAGCCATTAATGGAGCATGGGCAATGATTGGTCTCACAGCAGGTTTGGTAATCGAAGGTCAAACCGGAAAAAGTATTTTGGCACAGGTAAACTTACTATTGCTCCCCGTATGTGCACATGTTCATGGTTTCTCTCTTCTCCCTCTCTCTCTCTCTCTCACACACACACACAGTGACATGGAATGGTTTGAATTTGGTTAATTGATAACTAGTTCCTCCAATTGACTGTATCTTTTGAGTTACCACACATGCGATGAATGCTTTTCACTTTCAGTTGGCTGAATACTGGAGCACCATTGTCAGTTTTTTTGTGTGATGCGGGTAAAGATTGAGAAATTGCAGATTCTTCTTGGATCGATCTTTGAAACCGAACCTGTTAGATCTTTCAAATAATGTTGCTTCTGTCCACAAATCTTGTACCTTTTTATTGGAATTGATACTCTTTACATTGTAAAAATTCTTTCTGCCAACACAGTTTAATCAGATTCAGAATATGTAAAAACTCTTTCTGCCAGCACTGATTAATCACAATTTGTTGCGATGATGTCTACAAAAATATTAGAGCCCCATTCATCTTATTTCAAATGATTGAGAAAGTTAGCGGTTTCTTACGATTATTTGCTTTTAACGTTTGGGTTTCATGGTTTTCACAATCATGCATGAAACTGTGATAGGATTATCGGAAGTCATTTTTACCTTCCTTTTTAGTTTTGAATTAGCTAGATGGGTTTGTTGCTAAATTTTTTAAAGAGGGTTACAGAAGGCCAAGTAAAAGCCACTCCTATTACCCAACAATGAAGTTAAATATGTACGGCCTGTAGGATTTCTGAAAGCGGCTGGAAAGGCTTTCCCCTCCATTTAGCCCGATCTAGCGCAGTGATTACTTAGAAGGATATATGGGGTTTAAGCGTCCTTAATGATTGTTTACACCGTATTGAATGTTGAATGTAGATTACCAATAGGTAAAAATAAGGTAAAATATGAGATTTTTTATTCTTTTTGTGCTTGTGAGGACAATCAAGTACGGGTCAATCCTACAAAATTCGTAGTTCCCTGTGTTTGGAATCCTGAAAAGTCTAATATGGTATACAATCCTGATCACTTTAGGCATCTTTGATGATTGTTCATATCTGCCTCATATATATGGATCAATAGCCCAAGTAAATGACCTCGTTTCGTTGATGTCCTTTCAAGGTCCCAAACTGACAGGCTATATAGGACAGATGCCAGAATGGCAAATGAAAGTCACCCTCTCCAGTCTCCCCCACCACCAAAACGGTAAAGGAGAAAATAACGTGTGCGTCAAGAAGTCGTTCAGGTTGGTTTGGAGATTGATGATTTTATATGAATTAAATAAAATATTATTTTTTAATAATATTATTATTTTATAATTTAAAAAAGTTAAATTATTTATTATATTTTATATAGAAATTTAAAAAATATTATAATTATGAGATGAGATGAGATGGATGAGATGAGCAGAAAGTATTCGTTCAAATGGTAGCTTGGCTTAGACACCTAGCCATTCAAAAGAAACCCCAAACAATTATAGATAATGCCAAGTAGAAGTGGATACATCTCATGTTACTCTGTATTGTGATAATTTCCCATCAATCTATTCCACTCAGCTTGGTACTATAGAATATACATATACATATACATATATATATTATTAAAAAAAAAAAAAAAGCAGGGAGGAAAGTGCATTGTTCAATCCGTATGTCAACAAATGGAAGCAGCTTCCTAGAAAGGGGCGCCATTGCTCAATCAAAGCCCACAAAGATATGGATAGACATGATGTATTATAATCAAGAAGGAAAGAAAAGTTAGTGCTGTAAAGGAATTAGACCATTCTCAAAAGCACATTCTCTCAGATTTTTTCACCACCATCTTCGGTCGTCTCTTCAAATCCACATCTTGGAATTAAACGCGGTCAATTACCAGTACTCCAACCAAGTTGTACGTTAATTTGGAAGTGCTCTAATCCCCTTTATTTTATCGTATCAAAACCTGAGAAAATCCTCGGTGGGTTCTTGCCGCTTTTGTTTGACAACGACCAATGCAGCCAATTGTGTGCCCACACGTCACCCTTTCTCGTGACGACGTGTCAATCAATGATTGAGTTTTTTTGCACATTGACCCAAGATTTCGACGTTTGTTGTTACGTGCAGGTTCAAGGAATCTCAGTAAAGAAGATTCAGGGTGCGTTTGGTTGTTGTTGTTGAAATGAGTTGAGTTGAGTTGAGTTTAGATAATAAAATATTATTAAAATATTATTTTTAAATATTTTTATTGTTTTAAAATTTGAAAAAATTGAATTGTTTATTATATTTTGTATTGGGATTTGAAAAAGTTGTAATGATGAGTGAGATGAGATGAGTTTAGTTAAGGAACCAAACGAAGCCAAAGGAGAGCTAAGTTTAGACCTTAGAACCCACCGTTTTAGGTAGTACTACTTCTCAAGCATTTGAACTCAAAAAAACTGGGAATTCAAATTCAAGGAGGCAGCTCTGACTAATCTGGCATGGGCGTAGAGGTGCATCTACCGGCATTTCTCCACCTTGGACGTCGACCATCCCTTAATGATCTGCCACGTGGACAAACATTGAAGAGACCTAACATTCTGGGTTGCCCTTCACATGGAATTGTTAAGAGTCAACAAAATACATACATACATATATATATATATATATATATATATATATATATATATATGGTAGACTTGGGTAATAAAAACCCTACTTACCAAGAAAGAGCCGGACAGGGAAAACCTATTCATACTTCACACATGCATCTGTCCAATGCATGTCGGCATAGGATCAATATTCCGATAAGCTTTGTTTGGCTTGACTACAACAATTAAATAGATCTAAACTAGAGCCATATAGTATATATATATATATATATATATGTATATATATATATATAAATATATGACCCTCGATGTTAAAAGATTTTTGCTTTTTCCTTCTTGTGATAAATGTTTGGTTAAGGTCGGTAGAGGTAGTTATGGCAATCTGCTAACCAACACTTTTTTGATTTTTTGAACATGCATGGGTATTATGCTTCGATCTGCAGGCATGCCGCTTGAGGAGTTGGTATCATTTGCTGAATGATTTTAATCTTTAGCTGTCTCCTTTAAGATTGTAACACATGATACCTCCTGTTGGTTCCAAATCAAAATTATGATGGGGTATACTAGTGCTAGCTGTCGGCCTCTATACATGCTGCATGTATCATATATGCATGCATCACATTCATATATAAAAGATCAAAAGAAAATGATCTTGCTCTCTGTCCCATCTTATCATGAAATTATTATGGCTATATATATAATCGAATGCACTGTTTCAAGTTTCAACGTCGTTTTAATTAATCCCCTCCATAGATAAGCACGTACGCAAAGAAAGATCAGCTTTTGTTTCTTTTCTTGTTCCGGATAAGCATCTGATCTACTACTGTTCGAGTGAGATATCTATCTATGACCACTCAGAATATTAAAAGTATATATATGGGATGATAAATGTCCAGAAATATTATTTGTACGCCAGAAAATACGTGCGTAAATGCCGATTAATTGGGAATTTATAAATTTTTTATATATATCACTACAAAAAAAATAAGTATTTATGACTTTTTTTGTAATAAAAATAATTATTTACGACGAAAATAAATTTATTTTAATTAGAAATAATCATTTTGTTGAAAATAATTGATCACAAATAAGTAGAGGTATAAAACGGTTGGACCGGAGAAACCGACCGGACCAAAGGGTATTTCGGTCCAGTCCCGAGGTGGGAATTTCTTGGATTGAACCGACCGAATCCAAAATTTTTTATTTTTATAAATATATTATTTTATATAATAATTATATAATAAATTATATAATTTTCATCTAACTTATCCCATTTACAATATAAAATTATAACACATTCACATTCTCTAAATTAGTAACAAAGTAACAATTAACATCATCAATATAATTACATAATTATAAATTGATAACTAAACTAAATCATTATAACTATAGTCTATAATTATAAAGAAATCACTATAAGTCTATAAGACTATAAGTCTATAACTATATATAGTTTTAAATTATTAATATCATTATGACTAATGACTAATGACTATAAGTACTTTAGAACTAATACTAATATATAACTATACTAATAGTATAATATTAATACTATTATATAGTCATATATTATAAGCTTTACTAAATCACTATAAGTTTATAACTAATACTATTAACAATATATCTTCATCTAACCTATCACTATTAACAATATAAAATTTTAAATATGTTATTAACACTTGTTAATATTCTATCAATTAACTAATATATAATATCAATTAGTTAATTATATAGTAATTATATAAATTAATAACGTAATTTTCATATAATTTATTATCACTGATCATATAAAATATTTTTCATTGAGTTTGTTACATTATCTACATTAAGAAGTCACTTAATTTAATTAAATATTTTTAATAATATTTTTATTAATTGATTTAAAAAAAGAAAAAAAAAGCCGGACCAAGCCGGACCAATAACTACTAATCCGGTCCGGTCCCTATGAGTGTTCAGTCTGATCTGAAAAAAAATATTAAATTGAAAAACTTTAATTCATGACCAGACCGGATTGAACCGACCATTTTACACCCTTATAAATAAGTAATTTTTGTATATATATATATATAGTATATATATATAAACCTATTTATTGAGAATAAAGCCGCCTGCATTTCGTTTAGCTGTTAATTCACATGTGTAAATATATACAAATTAAGACGTTGATAATTAATAACAATTTATAAGTACAAGATCATGATCGATCAAGCTTATCCAGAATTAAATATTAATCAAAGCTGTCGTGTTTGGCCGTTCTAACCTTTGACATTTCCTTTTAATTAATGCTTTTTGTTTTTTATGTAGATATATATGACCTAGAAATCGAAAGACTTATTACGAAGAAAACGTACGCTAACATAAATATGATCAGGTCATAATTGTCAGCTGCCTCGTCAAATCAAAGAAACTGCATGCGAAATTGGGTCACATTTTTTAACCCAAAAAAAAAAAAAAAACACGTATAGTGGATACAAAAGCCGAAAAGACGAAAAGGGACGATCATAATTATAATATAATAATTAATATTCCTGAGTATAAAATAAAAATCGTACAAGAGCGAACGCAGAAAGTGAGAAAAAAGTTTTTGGGAGTACTAATCCTTTTCTTCGAATATTCCTCCCCCCATCTCTAATCTTTAACACTTTTAAAATAGTAAAAAGTTCAATTATATTACGTTAGATACTACTCATATTTAATATTTTTGGATAATTAAGGTTATTAAAATGATTATAAATATTATTATTTTTTACATGAAATAGAAAATTATTCATGTAGAGGATTAGGAAATACTGACTAATTATCATATTCGGAGTTAATAAGGTTTCAATGCGTTATAGGAAAAATTAGCTTAACTAATGATTACATTAAATAAATAAAAAATTAGAATGGTCTTTGAAGGGAAAAATTAATAATAATGTTCGCAATATCCTAAAGTTTTATTATGTATATATATGTATATATATAAATAAACAAAATATATACAAAATAATAAAAATCTAATCTAGGTGATGAGTGGGTCCCACAGGCTAACGCAGAGATAAGAATACCATTACCAAACTCCGCAGACATTTAAGACAAGGTTGCCGCCCTCGTTCTCGTTAGTGGAAAATCTTGTGGATAAAGTGGGACCTACATATAAAGTTACTGCCACGTGGCTGGCCAGAGTGGCCCCCCCCCCTTAACATCGGTTTGGATCACTCTCTAGTCGCTGTACGAGACTCAATTATAAAAAGTTTTAGACAGCTTCCAACTAAAGTCCAGGTTGCCACGATGATCCACTAAAAGTCCTCCACGTTTTTCAGATTTGTACGCCGCGGAGCACTGTTTTTTATTTTTTTCTTGTCCGGTTATATCATGTATGAGTAGTGAGTACGGTTCATGAAGAAATTAAAATCTTAGTTTGATATCAAAAGTCAAAAACCCTTTCATTTTAATGTTTTTAAAATTCAAAATATTGAAAGCATTCTCTCTATACATACTATATATGAAATACATGGATAACGATCAAAACACTGTAATCTCCTTTTTTTTTTTTTTATTGTTGTTTTTGTTGCATAAATCTCATTCCTCAATTTGTTCCAATATTCAAGTGATTTCCCATTTTAAGAAGACCCGATATCTTTGACTTTATAACATTTGAACATCTTAATTATTTTCATAAAATTATTTAAAATATTAGATAAAAATTACATCCTAATATTAAATATAGTTATGAGTTATCTAAGTATTGTACATTTTTTTTAAAAAATAGTAAAGTTTATTATTAAAAAAATAATTTTTTTATATAATTCTTATTTATTTATTATTTTTAAAAAGAATGTGCAGTATTTAGATTGCAAATATCATTTTTTTAAAAAGAGTTAATCCGCCTTTAATAAGTCTATAACGAGGGCAATGAAGTATCCGAACTCATACGGTGCTATGCTATGAACAAGGCTCGGACATTAGAGCAATAGTAATGACTTCTCTATCTTTATTTTTATCTTTAAATTTGAAGAATTTATCTTTAAAAAAGTCTGCATTAGCTTATTCATCTTTATATTTTTACATAATTATAAACAATCATTCTTCAAATATGAAGAAGCACTGTTTATTCTTTAAACATTATTTTACTATTTTTTCCTCTCTCATACACATTAAAATTAATTTTGTAAAATTTATATTAAAATGATTTTGATGCATAAAATTTGTATTAAGTTGATAATACAAAGTGGATGCTAATTGTAAAATATATATATAAAATAAATTTAGAAAATGAATAAAAAATAAAAAAGTAATAATATTTTATTATTATTTGATTCAAATATGCATAAACCAATGTGAGAATCATTCTTCAAATACAAAATCATTCTTTAAAAGAGATAATTTTACATATGAAGATGAATAAACTACTACCAATGCTCTTAGGCAGTTGTTCCATTCCCAAATTGTTTGTTATCTGTCAACTGAGGTTTATTATATGTAAGAGTATTGGTAGTCGCTTTTCTATTTTTATTTTTATCTTTAAATTTAAAGAATTTGTCTTTAAAAATGTATGTATTAGCTTCTTCATCTTTATATTTTTACATAATTATAAACAGTTATTTTTCAAATATGAAGAAGCATTGTTCATTCATCAAATATTATTTTATTAGTTTTTTTCTGTTATAAACATTAAAATTAACTTTGTAAAATTTATATTAAAATAATTTGGATACATCAAATTTTTATTAAGTTGATAATACAAAATAGATGCTAATTGTAAAATATATATAAAAAATAATTTTAGAGAATAAATAAAAAATAATAATATTTTATTATTATTTAATTTAAATATGTATAAGTTAATGTAAAAATTATTTTTTAAAAGAGATAATCTTATATATGAACAGGAAGAAACCACTGCAAATACTCTTCGTGCATAAAGATGACCGGATAGAAATGGCTGTTCGAGACGTCAGCAGTGGAAGCAGCACCTCGTTGCCAAGTCATCAGTCAAACGTAAGTCCGTGACTTTGGCCGAAACGACCCCCACACGCCACGTTTCGCCTATAACATACCTCCACGCGGCTACTTCTACTAGGAACTTCCTTCCCATTTTCCAACATTTTTTTAACAAGTCTCCGGGAGACCGCCTTACCGAATCTCATCCTTATCATGTTGATCCGAAAAATATATTAAAAACTAAAATTGGACCATAGGTAATTACTTGTAATATTTTAATTTAATATCATCATAAATTATGCTTAAAATACAAGGAAAAAAAGCTTGAAGCTTCCTTTTATTTCAATCTATTTAGGTAAAAAGTTTGGAAAAAAGGAAGAAGATATTACTATTTATTCTAGATTTTAATAAATTTAATTATGAAAATAAAATATTAAATATGAACAATTAAACGGCAGATCAAAATTTATTAAAAAAAGAAAAAGAAAAATCAGTTGCGTGTCTGAGTCGGTAATTTCACATGATGTTTTAACGAAGTTATTTTTGTTAAAACCCGGAGGGGGAGGAATACCAAAGGCTATCCTAATCAGAATTCGGCAAAATCCGATACGGAGAGAATCGGTCGTAGAAGTAATGCCTGATGGCGTGATCTTGAACGTTGAATTCATCTCGTAAGACGTAACTACATACATCCTAGTCTAGCACGTCGTTCTTATCCGCAATATTGCTACGTTTCTTTCCATCTTCACGGACCTCCCCGTTATGGAAATTGTATCAGTCCCTTCGATACGATTTACTCCCTGAATTCAACGCCCACCTCTATAATTCTTGGATCAAATTACTGCAAAACCAAAAGACAAGAAGAAGAAGAAGAAGAAGAAGAAGAAGAGATCGAAGAAGTTTGTATTGTTTGTTTGTGCGCTTGGGTTTCTTGAGTCTGTGTCTTCTGAATATGTTTTCGAGCTCTTGCATGGACCTGAAGAATTTGGTCTCGGTGGATGACTTTTGTTCATTGAATCGAGATCCTCCGAAGGAGATGCGGGTCCCAAAAGTTATATCTAGATACGGCCCATCCATGGACGACGACGACGGCGTTGTAATTCCCAAGCGAATCATCGTGGCGACCGAGTTGCCGATACGGGCTGTCCGCGACGGCGAGACCGGCCGGTGGTCATTCGAGTACGATGCGGATAGTCTGTATCTGCAGCTCAGGGACGGGTTCGCTGATGAAGTGGAGGTAGTCTATGTGGGGTGCCTAAAGGCCGAGATCGACGTGGCTGACCAGGACAACGTCGCGCAGGAACTTCAGGACAAGTTCCGATGTGTCCCGGTTTTCTTACCGAGCCAGATTCGGAACAGTTTCTACCACGGATTTTGCAAGCATTATCTTTGGCCTTTGTTTCACTACATGCTGCCGATAACGCCGAGCCAGGGCACGCGGTTCGATCGTGCCCTGTGGCGGGCCTACTGCAGCGCGAACAAGTTGTTCGCAGACAAGGTGATGGAGGTGTTGAGCCCCGAGAACGACGATTACGTTTGGATCCACAACTATCACCTCATGTTACTGCCTAGTTTCTTGAGAAGAAGGTTTCACAGAATCAAGCTCGGTTTTTTCCTGCACAGCCCCTTCCCTTCGTCGGAGATATATAGAACTATACCGGTACATAAGGAAATTCTCCAGGCTCTGTTGAATTGTGATGTGATTGGCTTTCACACGTTTGATTATGCTAGACACTTCTTGACCTATTGTAGTAGGTTGTTGGGTCTTGATTATCGATCGAACCGGGGTTACATTGGGTTGGAATACTGTGGTAGAACCGTTGGTGTTAAGATTTTACCGGCTGGGATTCATATGGGTCAGCATCAATGGGCTTTGTCCCAGAAGGAGACGGTGGAGAAGTTCAAGGAACTGAAGAAAAAATTTGAAGGAAAAATTGTGATTTTGGGTGCGGATGATATGGATATGTTCAAGGGTATTAATTTTAAGCTTTCTGCAATGGGACAGCTTTTAGAAGAACAAGAAAAGTACAGGGGAAAAGTGGTTTTTGTTCAGATTAAAAACCCTGCAAGGAGCCAGGGAAAGGATATTCGGGATGTCGAGAGCGAGATTAGTGCTATTGCAAAGGAAATTAATCAGAAGTATGGAGGACCCGGTTACGAGCCAATTGAACTCGTCAATGGCCCGGTTACGACCCAAGAAAAGGCCGCTTACTACGCCATTGCAGAATGCTGCGTGGTGACTCCTGTGAGAGATGGCATGAATTTGGTTCCTTACAAGTACACTGTATGCAGGGAGGGCTCCCCTGCTCTGGACAAGGCACTGGGAAATGAAGAGGCTGTGCAGCCCAAGAAGAGCGTGATCATTGTGTCTGAGTTCATTGGATGCTCACCGTCTCTTAGTGGGGCGATCCGCGTCAATCCATGGAGTGTCGATGATGTTTCTACTGCCATGTATTCGGCAATTGAAATGGAGGAATCAGAGAAACAATTGCGCCATGAGAAGCATTACAAGTATATTAGCTCTCATGATGTTGCCTATTGGGCCAAGAGTTTTGATCAAGACCTTGTGAGAGCTTCTAAATGGGTAGATGACGTGAGGCTTTGGACCATGGGGCTCGGTTTTGGATTCAAAGTTGCAGCTTTGAATAGTAATTACAGGAGGCTTTTAGTGGATTACGTTGTATCTGCTTATAGGAGAACAAATAGCAGATTGATCCTTTTGGACTATGATGGCACTATGATGCCGAAAACGCATGTGGACAAGACTCCTAGCAGCGATGTTATTTCAGTATTGAATTCGTTATGTAGTGATCCCAGGAACATAGTTTTCATTGTGAGTGGAAGAGGAAGAGATTGTCTAAGCAAGTGGTTTTCTCCATGCGAGAATATGGGTATTTCGGCAGAGCATGGTTACTTTACTAGGTAATAATGCTTGAAACTTTTTTTTGCTTGTGGTATCTGTTGTATACATCCGCTTGTTTTCTCTCTTGATGCGTTATTTTTTCTTTCGTTCTTTCATTTGTTGTAGGTGGACTAAGGATGCTTCATGGGAGACTTGCTCCGTGATAATGGACTTTGAATGGAGAAACATCGTGTTACCTGTGATGGAACATTATACAGAGGCAACAGATGGGTCTTTCATAGAGCGGAAAGAAAGTGCAGTGGTGTGGCACTATGAACATGCCGACCTTCATTTTGGCTCATGGCAGGCGAAGGAGCTTCTCGACCACCTCGAGAATGTACTTGCTAAGGAGCCTGTTGCTGTTACAAGGGGCCAGTTCATAATCGAAGTGAAACCACAGGTATGAATCAAGTTCATAAATAAATAAATAAAGATCATTCCTTTTTTGTTGGACAAGTATCCCAAGAATATCAGTCACCATCCCATCATGTTATTTTGTGGATTGCAACGGTTGTAATGGATGGCCTATTTTTAATGAACTTCAGGGTGTTAGCAAAGGGAAAGCTGTGGAAAACATTATCTCGACCATGAGAAAGCAAGGGAAGTTGCCAGATTTTGTGCTGTGCATAGGGGACGACCGCTCAGATGAAGTTATGTTCGAGACTATAGCGGATAAGGTTGTCAGCCAATCCTTGCCAGCCATTAGAGAAGTCTTTGCCTGCACTGTTGGTCTGAAACCAAGCAAGGCAAAATACTTTCTTGATGATACTGATGAAGTCATCAAGTTGCTTCAAGGCCTTGCTGCAGAATCATCGATTCAAGCAAATTCGGATTATCTCAGGGAATCCGTTGGAAGGAATCCCTCGGATGACTGATGTGGGAATCCGTTTGGAGAAATGTTCTTCTGTGATCATATCAATGTTAGGAGGGTTAGATTTTAAAATGAAAGATTAATGATACAGCTAACCTTGTATAGATGACACTGACATTGTCAGGTCCATCTCAAAAGCCAATACTCAGGAATTTACTCTCATAGCCTTTATTCATGTTAGAATCTTACAAATTTGTTCGTTCGTGTTATTAGATCTCTTCAAGTTTTTTTTATTTTTTTGTAATTTTGAGCATAAATTTAATTTAATATTTACGGGAAATTTGATATCTTTTACGTGCAATGAATTTTACGACTCTGCATCATCATAGGTTCTAGAAGGCTAGACATCGGTTGACACTGAATAAACAAGAAGCGAAGACTGGAGATCAGTGCTGCAACTCTCTTTTTCGTTAAAATTTATGTTTTTGAGATGTGATGTGACATCTCGATAAAGACATGAATATGATATTATTAACGTGGGAGTCTATACCAGGGAAGTCTGTAAATATTGCATACCTGTATGTATATTGGGTTAGGTCAATCCTTATGTACCGCATACAAATAACGGGGGTTTCTAATTCTCAGAAAAAAGGATCATGATTAATGCCTAATGGTGATAGATTTTCAACGTCGCAGACCATGAATTCCATAATTTTAGCATTTAATTCACAATTAAAACTATGCATGGTCGATCTAATCTAGAACTGAAACGTCTGAACTATTAAGGCATTTGAGAAATTGGACTTTGGTATTTCTGGGTTTCTAGATTTTGGATAAAAAAAACCCAACTTTAATAGGCATAACCACTAACCCGGGATAGGAATACAATCTAATTTGTTTGTTTCGCCCATTGGTTTGTACCTTTTTTTAAAAACTGAGTTTCGTTAAAGCTCCACTTCACGCGAAGCTTCTCCACAGGCTTTGCAGGATGTAGGAAGTTTTCTTTTCACACGCACCTGCACATAATATGTGTGTGTGTGTATGCGTATTGTCGTGTGCATTTTATGCTGTAATCTATGGGCCTTCTCCACTTCTGCTTGTCATGGATCACAAGACGACAATTAACTTCTATAGGGTCGAAAGAATCTAACGCTGTTTGCTGCTGCCTACATACAAAATGCAACTGGAAAAACGTCGCATATAAAAGGTATGTAACACAATGGCCACTTCTGCAGCACTATGTACAAACCTAAATCCATAGGTGTATCAGAAAATATATGATACAGAGACTGCAGAAAGAAATCTAACGTGCTAAGTATCGCCATGCCATCAACAGAAAGCTAGATCCCCATTATAAGTTCTTTGGACAACTATCCTTTCTGCTTTTACCTTTCAATGTCATAAAACTCTATGTTCTTGTACTTCTGGGATATGATTTCAGCTTGAACTTTTCTTGCAGTGTCTGTTGCACAGCCAACAAGAATGAGAACAGAGGTGCCAGCAAATCCCCGAAATGCAGTTAGGTGTGTGGTTTGTTCAATCAAGGCAGGACCACCAGCCAAGATCGCCAAAAAGGCCGAACCAAGAACAGATATGCGACTAAGAACCTATATTCCACCATAAAAGAATGAAATTCAATCAACAGTCATACTGAAGCCAAAAAGGTTTACAATTCATTCTGACCCAAGGCACATCTAAGTCCCTGATGCAGTAGATGGCTAACAGAGTGATGCAAAAGCTCAACATGGGATAGTTTCATTTTTGGTGCACGCTATAGGTTGAAAAATAAATGCAACTCCAAATCACAATGAAAAAAAATAGAGAGCACTAGTTCAATTTGAAGCCATCTCAGGAGTGGCATGATATTTCACCCAACAAGCATTTGATAGTCCCACATTGATAACACCAAAGCAACATCCTTCATGTGCAAATCAAGATAGAGTTGACCTACTAAAACAGGACTAATATGTCTGCTAGGCCATAGATTTTATTTAAAGAGTAGAAATTACCGTTTTAATAAAAGCAGCTGTACTTTTACCCGGTCGGACAAGTGGAACTGATGCACCTTGACGCTTTAACTGTTCACTGACATCATCAGGGTCCAATTGCAGGAAAGTATAATAGTAGTTGAAGAAAGCTATCAAAAGGATGTTCGTCGGGAGGTAAAGAGAACCTACAAAAGAATCATCTGGTTAGAACTTAGGTTTAAATTGTCAAACAGTAAATCTCATTGAATAAGAACTTGATCCTGTCCATGCTTATAAACTGATGGAATGTTTCTTTTACTTAATTTTATTATCATTACTCAGTTTGGACTATCTCATCATCACTCTCATTAGATAAAACACACAGAGGTTCAACCTATCGTCCAACCATGAAGGCAGCAACAGCATTTTTTGCTTTTTGACAACTAACCCTGAAGATTGCAACAGCAATAGGCTGAGTCTATGGGCAGTACTCGTAAAGATTTTACTGACTTATGCATATAGCAAACCATTTAGGAGACAAAGAGTCACAATGATATTTAATCTTTGAAATTTGGTTTCATCATGTACCTGCTGCCTGTACAATGTTTAGGTAAAATGTGAACATTTGCAACAGATTTTAGAACCAACCATGCCAGTTGAATGAGACTAGCATTACAGAGCTCATAAACAGACCATGTACCATCTATATCCTTCAATATTCATCAACTTCAACCACTAAAAATTAAAAATCTTACCCCCTGGATTTAAAGCCACCGCAGCATTCTTCAGCCCAGTTAAACCAGTAAAGCGGGCTAGAGTACCGGGAAGAGCTAATGATGATGTAGAAAATATGATTGGCATCACTCCAGAGCTATTCACCTGCTTAGCCAGAAGATTTAGATCATTACAAAGATAACAAACTAATAACATTCACTAAGAAAAAATAGTGCAGTAAATAAAAAGCAAAAGCAGACTCGTAGAGAAAATAAGATAAACATAAACATAAACATAAAATTACACAAGACATGAGCTGTAAGTGCATAAACTACATAATTAAAGTAGGAATGGAATGTGGAGAACCTCTGGTGGAGTCAATCAGTCAGAAAGAGAAATTGGAATCATGAATTAAGAATGACTAAACAGAGTTGTTGAAATAAATGACTGCAAGATAAGAAAGAATATAAATTTTTAATCAATGTTTTCACTAGATGCTAGAGGTAAAATAGTTTTCAAATGTCAACAGAACGAGATATTATTGGTTGAAACCTAGTTAATTTGAAATTTGGAACATGATAATAAAGCTGACCCATGGCCACAGAGAAGTTATTCCTGTCATTACAAGCCTTAAAGTACAAGTAAATGACATTAGGAAAAAAGGAGCAGCAAACATTTCCAAGTATATGTGGGCTAGAGCCCTGTAATCAGAGGATCAGAACTCTAAACTATAGAAACAAAAAGGAAAAAAGCCAGAATTCAAACCTTAAAGGGCAGGTAAGCAGATTTTTGAAGCCCTCCACTTTTACTGGTATATCTTGAAGCGTAGTTAAGTGGGATTTTCCTCTCAGCTTCCTGAAATCCTTTGTTGATATAATTGTGAACATTTCTTTACTTGCAAGGACATCTTGTTAAACAAAATGAGCAGCACTTACCTGAACGTATACAATACTGAGGACCAATAAAAAGAAGGAGACAACGATGGCAATGAGACCAACATAGTTACCATCCTGAAATGCCTGGGAAACAGTCCTACCAAAAGATGCTGGTAAGTAGGAGATAATACTTGTGAATATCAAGAGAGATGTTCCATTTCCAAGTTTCAGGTCTGAGATTCGTTCTCCAATATATGTTGTGAATACTGAGCCAAGGGTCAATAAGGTAACGGAAGTAAGAACCCATTGTGTACTGAAGTCATTGACGTAGGGGCGAAGATAGAGTACTTGACCAATTGCCTGTTGTAGCAACCAGAGACGGAAAAATGAAAATTATGATAAAAGCCCATCAAACAGTCCATAAGAGCTTATATTCTAAATGCACTGGTCAAGGTTGTAATAAGAACTTTTTGATTCAATACAAAGCCCAATTCCGCCTGGTACGGGATCAAAGTGAGACTTGATGACACTAATGCACCTTCATCATGCCTATGTACCTCAATTACAGTCTCCTCCACCCAATGTGGGACTTAGCAAGGCATTCAATATAAATAATACAATGTACACGGTATTGTTATGAAGGAAACTTTAGTATGGTCTAGGAATTTTCAGAAGAGGATGTTGAAGATCTATCTTTCAGGCACAATGGGGCCATATTACAGATTTAAATTATTTGTAAGAAAACAGACATTCTATACCAGCTCAAACCAAAATTGCCCACCATATACTCAATTTCAACATGGTAGGTTTTGGTAATAGGAATTGACATGCAGCATATTGTTATTTTTTATTGGCGTCGTAATATTAGTTATAATTTTCATTTGAAGGAGTTTGGTTCCATTTGTTATAAATTAAAAGACCCAAATCAATTACTCAGCACAACGGTTAGCTCTTTTTCAACTTTCTTCATTCAAGTTAAGTGAAGTTCCTTGCCTGTACAATGGCAAACCCAACTGAAGCATATCGAGTATACTGAAGAATTTTCTTTCTTCCTGCTTCTCCTTCTCTTTTCTGAAGATCTTGCAACTTGGGATATACTTGTGCAAGCAGCTGAAACACAATTTGTGCATTGATGAAGGGAACAATACCAAGAGAGCATATTCCAATTCTACCAATTCCACCACCAGAAAATGAGTCCAAAGTGCTTAATAAACTGTTCTGGTCCAAATTTCCTAGAAAAGCGTCCCTATTTACCCCGCCAAGAGGTATATATATTCCAAGCCGGGATAAGGCCAGAAAACCCAAGAGCTTAAGAAACTTTCCTGGTAATGGCCCTTTGAAGAAGTCCCCAAAATCAATGGAACTGTCCTCTATTGCTGTTGACAATTTCAAAAACAGTTAATAAACTGCTAAAAGCCACAGGCATCAATTGCAAGTCAAGAAAAAAAAATTAAAGAAAATTTGCTAGTCAAGAGACAGACCTGCCACTCCTCGAGCAGAGGTAGGTTTCTCCTTTTTCGTACTAGAGGTACTCTCAAATGTTTGAGAAAACAAACATAGGAAACTATCCCAGACAGCATTTAGACCAGAAGATACATCTGAGTCGATACCCAAGGGATCAAAAACAGAGCCCTCACAGCTGCAAAGGCATCCGAGTCAGCAAGAAGGATAAATATGACTACAATAGCAGGTACCCAAATTCTGGCAGCTTCTCCAGAATATGGACATGACTCAAAAGGAATTTCTCATTTGATCTATATTCTTTGAAACAGTATTGAAAAGATCAATGTTCAAAAAGCTCACTAGGCATATAAACACAAATATTCTATCTGAGGTCAAATTTTTGTATGATCAATGATGAATGTAGCACCAGTTACCACCTTTAGATTATAGTTCTCATGAATGGCTTTCTCAAGGTCTCACCTTTTTACTAGTCCTTCAAAAGTACTCTTCAGAACCATGCCCGTACTTCAATTCAATTTGGACAGATCAAAATGAATCTAGGTGATGACTTACCGAATAATGGATATATTTTTTTGAGAATTTCATTACACAATCTTGGCATCTCCATCTAAGTCTGATCCCCTTGGAAATTAAGTTGCTTTTCCAATAACTGCTAACCTAGTTTCTCATAGACCTACAGAACCCAATGAGTTGAACTGCTACATTGTTTGCGAATAACTTCAATCCAGCCCTGTACCACCACTTAAACTGCATTTGAGCTTCAGTTGATCGATTGTTCACCAAAGGCCCAAAACCCCCTAGTAACCGTATATTTTCGAACTTGGAATTCTACCTAATTTTACCCTTACTCTCAGTTTCTCCCCTTGTGTGTATGCGTATGTGTTTTTATGTGAGAATTAGTAGTATACAAAGAAGCGAATAAATTAATCCCAGGAAGAGGCTATATTCGAATAAACAAATAAGACAAACTGCAGCTAGAAAACTATGAGAAAAAGAGAAAACACGCACGCACGCACAATTAACGTATTAGCAAAGGCAAAGACCCATATAGGAAAAAACCTCAGAGGCCGATTACTGAGTAACTAAAGGACATAACTATAGCCTATGGAGGAGAAAAGTGAAAAGGGTTATCGCATACCTGTGGGAAAGAAGACCGAGGTTCCATGACTTGGAACTGTTGGGTTTTCTCTGAAGAGAATAGCTGGCTCGGCAGATTGATGTTTTGAATCTTGGAGAGGCCTTGGGGTTGAGATGGGAGAGGGTAGAGAGGCGGAAGCAAAGGGAAGAAGCAGAAGAAGCTTCTGTGACCGTTATCAACATGTTTATCTAATATCTACTACCACTGCTCTCTCACTTCGGCTCTGCCCCTCCACCCTTCAGGCAAGGCTTCTCAACTTTCTATCCCCCACAACCAAGTAATTTTTTTTTTTCTTTGATAAGTAAATGATCAAATAATATTTAATAATAATAATAATGTCACAATTAATACGAAGATTAAAAAATAAAAAAGAAAAGAATAATAGACAGTTATGAAATGCGCAAGAGCTGCACATTCTTATAAAAAAAAAATGAGTAAATATATGATGTATATGAAAAAATTAATTTTTTAATAATAAATTTTACTCTTTTAAAAAATGAGTGCACGATACTTGCACAATTATAACTGTATATAATATTATTCAAATCTAACGTAAATACGCAGTGTGTGATAAATACAAACCCAGTGATGACCTTAATTATTTGGGAAGAGAGTTTATGAAAAGCAATCAGAACAAAAATCATTTTGAGGAATCTCTTTCAAAATTAGCATTAGTTTGGGAAGAATATTATTAATGAAGACAATAAATAATTGTGAAGAAAACTGTTTGGACTATAAATATGTTTTATTAAAAAAAAATTATAAGCCTGATATATATATATATATATATATATATATATTTTGATACATGGGGAGGGAGATTTGATCCTTAGTTCTCTTAGTAAGAAACTAAGATGTTGCCAATTGATCTAAAGAATCTTGACAATTATAAGCCTAATCATTTTAAGCACTTCTCGTTAGTTAAAATGACAGTGCGTTCGCCAACCAGGAGTTTCATTGCATGGGCCTAATAGTGACCACTGTACTGCTACGAGTCCACAACCACATTTTGCAACTTCTTCGGTTGTCAGAAAACTTATGGACTGAGCCCATATTTATCTCACATCAACATCAAAAGACAGACCTCAGGCCCAAATCATACCGGACCTGTTCAGTGTCACCTTCTTTCTTTCTTTCTTCTCCTCTTTTGAGGGATACTGTAGACCGAACGTGGCCTATAATTTGAGCTGGACATGTACTAGAGTGGTGATGTGCTTTGGTTGGGCTTAAAAACATGAGTTCTGCTACGTACAATTATTTTTGTGCAGTACTACTCCTTGCACACTTCAATAAAAAATGATTGTACATAAAATTTTTGTAAAAACATGAAAAGAAAGAATGGAGATTTAATACCTTGCCATGTTACCATGCCATACTAATGAAAAATGTTGTTGGAAATTCAAATATGTCATTTTTTTAATCGCATTTATTGGCCTAAACTATTTGAGTGATAGTCACATGAAGTCACTTAAAATGCATCACATCAATCTAGAAAGAAAAATAACATTGCTCGGCACCAATATAAATACAAAAGTAAAGGGTAATGAAACCCAGAAAAAGGAAGAAAATGGAGCTCACAAAATGATATGTGAGGTCAAGCTGTGTCAACTATACCATGAGATTGATCCGACCACACACCGCTTTACAAGATTTGGATAAACTTATTCCTTGAGATTTTGTTCCCTTTGCATGAAGTTTATTAAAGTTAAAAAAGTTAATAAAATGTGTTAACAAAAAGGAAACTTAATTTCACAAGACATGACAGAGACTTTGGCAAAGAGTGGAGGATAGGTTGGGGAATCGTGCACAACCATGCTTTTAGTTTTTGTCCCCTTCCTAAAAAGGTTTACCCAATATAATTTGATAGTATATCCTCTTTTTGAATACTAAAATAATGAGAGATATAGTTCAGATCTCTGCTTAATACATTATCAATAAACAAGATATAAATATATAAATATTCATGCATTACCTGCACACCTTTTCAAGATCATAAAATATGGAGCAGTTGAAATATTATGTGGATTTTCCCAATTAAAATATGGAGAGAGAACCAAACCTTTAGGTAAATTGTACCAATTTATACTGATGCATGTTTGGTGTAAGAGTTAGTTGTTGGGTCCATTCAGTATCCTCCACACCACAATGTGCAAGTAAGTGTCAAGTAGAATTTCAAATTGGGCATCTCAAACACAAATATTCTTTATAAGTTATATATATATAATATTGAATGGACCATTAAATAATAAATTTTAAAGAAAAAGGAAAGAGAAAAGTAGTTGAGTAGATTAATAATTCAAGTGTAGTAAGAAGGAACAGGTAAGCATGGTGCTCAAAAAGCCTGCATATCTTTAAAAAAAAAAAAGGCTGAGCAACAAAAAGGCAACTTAGGCATTGTCATATTCTAGCTGTTCCTTGCCTATATATAGTACCTCCAATTCT
This sequence comes from Cyclocarya paliurus, assembly GCA_029856935.1. NCBI lineage: Eukaryota > Viridiplantae > Streptophyta > Magnoliopsida > Fagales > Juglandaceae > Cyclocarya > Cyclocarya paliurus. Next base: position 4,964,508 of record CM056949.1, on the reverse strand, counting down.
TGAATTGTATTTTAATAATTAAATAAATTAAGCTTTTTTGAACTAAATTATAATAATCTCTCTTAAACTTAAAAATCTGACAAATCGATTTCCTTATATTTTATATCCAAATCATGATCCCCAATAGAATAATATAGGATATGAAAATCAAAAGTATAGTGATTAATAAACAAATCCAAAGGAATATTTGATCCTGGCTTTCCAACCTCCCTAGCCAGTAGCCACCTTCACTTTCCTTATTTTTCCTACTAAAATATTGGGACTTCAGATGTCTGCATCTACTTTTTAAAGGTAGCAGAAAAAGGTTGTGGTCTCAGTATTCCTTCCAAAACAATCCTTTTCTTTTTAAGAGTTTAGGTAAACCAAGCTGGACCTACGATTATTTTGTTGAGAGAGAGACAGAGAGAGGTCAGTGGCAGCAGTAGACTTTGATTTTCTCCTTTTTAGAACATTACAAAAGCGAAAGGCCAACAAAGTAAGGTTAAGAGCATGCTTAACTTTATAATGCATCGCGTGCATGTTTCCTCTGCTTTCCTTTCTTTTGTCTTATTCTGAGTTGTGGTTAAGGATTTCCTGTCTTTAGTTGCAGAGACTTGCACATGGGCTTTCTACAGCCTCATCAAAAACCACTACTCATGCATATGATTGAGATCAATTAACAGAAGGTGGTTTAGTATATATGAAGATGGATTGGAATTAATATATTGGTGGAAATTAAGACCTCCTCCTCCTCCTCCTGCTTTAGAATAAGTGCCGGAAATTAAGGGCCCGTTTGAATACTCAGATCATCTTATCTAATTTCAACTAATAATCTCATTATTATTTATAAATATCTCAACTTATCTCATTTCATTTCACAGTTTCACTATCCAAACGGATCCTAAATTTAGCATTAACTAAAATACGAGCTTATTGTAACGGAGAGTGCAAATCTTCTAAGACAGTCTCCGTGATTTTAGTTTATCAACTTGTATAAAATGTAATTACTTACTACATATAAACCAGCTAGTCTCCCAAGATAGTAACGGAGAGTGCAAATCTTCCAAGATAGTCTCCGTGATTTTACTTATGATATGAAAATGAATATCCCATTGATCATCCATATATGGCATCTAAAAAACCAAAGGAAAATTGTTTCTTTTTCTGATTTGTTTGACGTACAAATTAACGTTACTCTCAAATATTTATCCAGGATCGTTGAAGATTTTGTGCCCTCATTTATGATCCTTGAATGATGTCAATCCACATGATGCAATCATTAATGCAAATCAAGTTAGGCAAATAATTGTGAAATTCAAAGTCAGGAACATAAGCATTTCATGAAAGCAGATAATTATTCTGATCTGATACAGAGCACATGAACATCAATGACTAATGGAGACTGCTTGCATGCAGGTGATACACGCTGATCTTTTGACACAATACTCTCGCGTACACGACTTCAATACCAAGCAAAGATCAAGTCAGCGTACGGTTCACTGATCTGAATCTCCCATTGTCTTGCTCTTCAGAGAGGCATTTATGATTTTTGTAATTTTGTAAAGCATGGAAATTTCGTGGGAAAGCCATGCACATGTTAGGAGGTCTTGGGAAATTGGTTGAGGGGTCGAATCGAGGGGTCCGAGACATCTAATGACTGAATCATGTATTCCCATGCCAATTTTCATTGAGCCGCCGACACGCATGGTCTCATGAGCCACCCCTTCTAGAATTAATATAGCGGCCAACTACTTTTTTTTTTTTTTTCTTGACGAATATTAACAAATTCATATATATATAGATATAGCCACGTAGACTTTTGAAGTAAATCGTGCAGTAGTAACAGCATGCATCCAGGATTAGTCAAACATTCTTATCATTATGTTCGGTATTATCTTTAGATTTTAGTGTCAATATGTTGAGATAATTTGTGTGTTGATTAGGACATGTCAGATGTGCATAAGTTGAGCACTATCAAGGAGAAAAATATCAAAAAGAGGTGCATGAGTTTAATATTGCAGACCAAAATGGAACCCACATTATGGAATCAAACAAAAGAGCACCTCGGATTCGATAAAATGGGACACGTTAGGGACAAAGTTGTGGTTTATATAATATAACGCTTTTATATTTTTTTCTCAATCCCAAACACATACGCGTTCTATCTCTTTCTGACTTTCCTCCCTTTTCGTTTAGATTCTCTGGATTTGATAGATTTCCACGAATAAATCTCTTATCTTATCGATGGCCCTAAAACAGACAAATTTGGGGGTCCATTGCATGCATAGAAGAATTCTTGATCATATTTATCTAATATATTTTGAAAATCTCGAAAATAACATTCACAAATCACCTTACAATCGATTCCTATAAGTAGATAATTAATTAATAAAGATATATAAGCAGAGAGAAGCATTCATGATATTTTGGGTTGAAATGTCATGTACTCCAGTACCTCATTTAAAAGGCAACTCAAATGACATAATTTCAACATCTTTGCAGGGGTTAGCTAGGGCCCCCCTTACCGCACCTAGATTCTTCCCTAGCTGTTCCATGTCATTATTTTTTGTAAATCATCTAAAAATATATGCATGCAATGCAACTACAAGCTGAAGATACTAAACTGACGTTTTGAAGAGTTTAACCATGGAACTTGGTAATTACATAATGAGAAATATTTTAGCTATAAAAGAATTTCACAAAAATAAATATACAAACTTTCTTGACTTGATCATGTGGTGCGTTAAATTATAAAATTATTTTTATTATAAAAAAAATCTAACGTATCATATGAAATCATGTTAATTTGTGAGTTTATTTTTATAGATCAGTTTTCTTTATAGCCGTAACACTTCTCCTAAATAATATGGAAAAAAAATTATATTAGCAACACTGTATACATATAGTAACCCTATCTTCTTATTTATTGACAATGCTGCCATATGCATGCAAGATGAGTGCAGGACATGCAGCGCCAAATGAGAGAACAAGAAATCAAATATGGTTAAGGTGCGGGTGTGCATACTTAATTAATAAAACAGGTTGGCTGGCATGCATGGGGTAATTTTGATTCGAGACCGGCCGCCTGGCGCCTAGCTGTCTCCTGGCGGCCTTTTGTGGTTTGTTTCGTACGTGCACTGTTGATCTTTGGAGTAGTGTTTCTTTGGGTTGAATACATGCATGCTGAACTTATATCCAAAACCTATAACATTCTTGCTTGTAGCCTTTTCTGTCATCTATGTGTGTGTTCTTTATAACGAGAGAATAAGGACACAGAAAGGGCATCAGCCTGATCTTCCTTCCTCGATCTTCTCCAAACCTCGTCGATCGATCATGCCTTTCCTTTTTCTCTCCGTAGGTTTGTAGAAGCGCATTTCTTTCTAGAGTAGAACCTTAATAACCACTTGATCAAGCTTTAACTCAAAGAGATTCACTTGCAACTTTTTAGACAACTTCATCAACAGATCTTTTGATATTGCCCTTTCTTTAGTAAGAAATGATATGGGTGTACGTTCTTATATTTATTTGAAGCGGTTAATTAGGTCAGATTGATAATGACGCAATTATAGTACAACGGGAAATCATTTTCCATGACTTTTCCACCAAAGTATTTTTACCCTTTTTTATTTTTGAGTTTTAGAAAATCAACCAAATTAATGTATTCATGAAGTTTGTTTGATAGATTTAGGCTTCGTTTGGTTCCTTAACCAAACTCATCTCATCTCACTCATCATTACAATTTTTTCAAATCCCAACACAAAATATAATAAACAATTCAACTTTTTCAAATTTCAAAACAATAAAAATATTTAAAAATAATATTTTAACAATATTTTATTATCTAAACTCAACTCAACTCAACTCATTTCAACAACCAAACGCACCCTTAGATGATCAGATTGCATCTGCAATGAAAGTTGTAAACTATATCATTAATTCTGATCTTCAATCAAAACGGACATAGGGCAATTAGATTATAAATTTATTTATGGGTGTCCCTTCTTGAATATTGAAAATCATTATTCGAAATATAAATATGTAAATGATTTTTTTTTAAAAAAAAATTATTAATTTATTATTAATTTTCTCATCATCTCATGATATGGTATTAGATTATAAGTTCACAAGTAAAATATAATAAATAGTACTCTCTAATAATCTAATATCACCTCATAGAATTATAAAAAATTAATGATAAAAATTGAGATAGCGAATAGCATTATCAAAACAACCGGCCTAAACGTGATCACCAGGTCCAAATTAATTAATAAACATTGCCTTTAAATTAGGGGTTAATTGAACCCTAATATCCTATATATGTATCGGTTTCTACACGTACACCAAAAATAGTGTTGCAGTTTTTCAATGCCTATCGCAATGGTACATGTTAATATCATGCTTATTAATAAAAACACTAAACAGCTAAGTAAAAGTAAGCCATCAAAATCAAAACGCCCTTAATTATCACGGAAATTTAATTATGTGGTCTTTCAAATTAAAAATAGTAAGATTAGCTACAAGTTTCAAATAAAAAGAAATTTACACACGTCTTTTATAAAAAAAAAAAAGAAGTAAGTATTAATTATAAAAAAGTAGGTCTTATTAATAAAAAAAATTGTTTTATACCTTTTTTTTAATAAGTATGGTCTATTTTTTTACACTGACTTGTATATAAAGTTTTTTTATTTTAAATTTATTCAAATTATTTCTCAATAAAAAAATAAAAATATGCAGCAATCAATCTGTCACGGGGAACACGGTTGGACGTGACAAATGTGTATATATTATGAGCTACGTATGTGACCAAATAATATGGTGATTGCTGTACATGGACGAATAGTCGTTGCCGATGCCACTTCTTTCTGCGTAAAAAGTTGGAAATATGGTGCTTGAATAACTTTTAACAAGATTTAAATTAATGCCTACCAAGAAACGATGGACTTTAGCGAGAAATTTCCAATATGATTTGGCAGCTAATTATACATATTTGCGTAATTTCGGTATGAAAGTCCAGATAAGGACGCGTTTTTTGTGAGGCTTGGACGAGAAGAATTTGACGGGGAAAAAAAAAAAAAAACACATTCGAAATAGTTTTTTATTGAGCAGCATTGATAGCTTTTTGTAAGATTAAATTAATGCGGTCTACTTTCTGGAGGGGGAGTGGTTGGTTTTTGTTTTTATTCCAAAAAGGCTGATATGACGCGAGGAAAAGACATGAGTATAAAGGTGTAAAGGTATGCGGTGTGGGTTGGAGAAGAAAACGCCAACCTCCTCTTTTTTTTTTTAAACCAAAAAGAAAAATTCCCCCCAACTTTTTCTGCATATGGACAAAACCTCCACGTTTGTCATCAAGGATATTCATTATTCTGCTTCTGCGAGAGGATATATCACCATCTCTCTCTCTCTCTCTCTCTAAGTTGGTACTTGGTATACTGATAGATAAAATATTGATTTAAATGTATTAAAGGGTTTGGTGCATAATTCTTGTTACAATTTTTTTCTTTCTTTTGGGTCAAATGGTTGTGGTCAGGATTACTTTGATCAATTAGACATGAGACTATTGAAGTCTTTGCATAAATCATGGTTTATTAATGATGGAGAGAGTGACATGATGGATTTACATGAAAACACGTGCATGGTCGGGGTGATATTCATTAATGCCACATTTTTAAAAGAAATCCTTTCAAGAAATCAAGCAATATATGCATAATTTCATACGTCAACATTATTTTAATGATATTTTGTGACCGTCTCCTAATTAAGTAGTGTTTGGCGCAACATGATCAGTAACGTGGTCCTGAGAAACTTGCAAGGACGTACGTCGGCTTTAGTAATAATTTAATAGGATTTGACTTTGGTACCATCCCATTCCCTAAAAAGTCTTCAAAATTTCTACCTCAATCTGAGGGCTTAGGGGTGATATTAGGAAGGGCTATTAATTGTACGTAGATGCATGCATCAACATATATTATATTTTATTCGATCTAAAAAAAATGTGGAAAAATGGGCATAAATTAGTCAATGGTAAAAGAGAGTATCTGATTCAAAGCAATTGAACGACAACAGAATATCGAAATACCAGATGATCATTTAATTATGAGGGTCTTAATTTAGAAAAAAATAATAATGTGGGGGGGGTTTTTTATTTACTCGAATGGGCAGGAAATTATGCATTAATGATGGAGGAGCGTTGAAAGTTGAGGGTGGACAGCTACTAGGCCTTGGAGAGCACGGCATCAACGCGCTAAGAAAGAGAGATCAGGCCGGTGACTTAGATGGAGAAAGCTGTTTGGTATTTATATTTGAAGTTCAAAGAAGATGTGCGTACGTGTAGTAGCCTTGTAAGTAAGAAATAGATGCTTCTATCTATCAATCAAAGATCTTTCTCTATTATGAGAGCATCATCCGGCCATTCATCACAGCAAGTAATTAACAAAATTAAAAGAGGTCCATTGTCCTTTAGTGCCACTTCTGGTGGTCCTGATCATGGGGCATCCGCATGCTTTTTCCCTTTTTTTTTTTTTTTCTGTCAAGCTTATTAATTACTTTGAATATTGACTAGTCAATATTCTTCCATCCCAAGTAATGCGTACAATGTTTTGTTTTATTTGTTTGGATTTTGAAGAGGAATAGATGCTGTAAATTTAGCAAGTAATCGTGAGCAGTAGTGAGTTAAATAAATATTTTTACAAATACGGAAAAAGATATTTATTAAAAATAATCAGCACCCGTAGAAACTGTTTCACGTAGTCAAGAGAGGTGGCAGTCCCAAAGTGTCAAATACTCCATAAAATTTCTCTTGGAAGCTGAGCTCCCAAATTCTCTGTCTCTCTTCGTTGTGTTCTTTCTTCTGCAGACAAGGGCCACGTGGTGGTGAGATCACATGGATTGGATTGGGCAATTATACAGATGGAAAATGATAAAGACATTGGTAAAAGGAGAGTATTTAGACTTGTACTTTGTTTTCATCAGGGTAAGGCCAATTTCGATCTTATCAATTCGCAAAATCTACTTTGCATTATTGGAGTATTTTCTACATATTTTTAATTATTTTATATATTTTTTCAGTTTTAATTTCAATCAAATTAATTAGTGGTAACTAATTAACGAAAACCACACGTTAACATCAATCATGATTCAACAAGTGTTATTTAACAAGTCAAAAAAATGTCAAAACGTAAGAATTTATTTTTAATTTTTAAAAAAATACAAAAGGGAAATTCACAAAAACTCAAAAATCACATGTTACAAAATCTTGCCTACCCTGCCCATATCATAAAGTTACACCTCAATAAATAAATAAAAAACATGTAGAAACGTTTTTACCAATGACTTATCATCTTTCCTACCAACTTTTATAAAATTCAATACAAATACATCTCTGATTAAAATTAAAAATAAATCTCAATTTTGGGTGACCATACATGCAGAAAATCTAGAGAGGAATAAAATTGAACCAGAATTCGGCTCTGGGAGGTCTTAAGAGGTGGAGGATATGATGTTCCGTTGTACGTAGTCCCTTTTACTTATTTATTACTTATTTTATTGATATAATTGATCAAAATAATTATTTTATATAAAATTTTTGTGAAATAATACGTAGCCATCATCACCGTCCACGTGATACTTATGTCCCTCACATCCCTCTTTTTTGGCACGACCCCCCTATTTTCTTCACCAATCTTCCTAGACCTGGAGTCATGTTGAATGCTAATATAGTTCATGATACTCGTGCCACCATGACACCAATCGCCACCTTAAAGTTAATCAACCGTATTGATACCACATTCTCAACTTCTTTTGTGATGGTGACATTATTAATTGATTTGTCATTTTTTCAAAAAAGAAATGATGATTAAAAGTGATAAAAATGACACATTCTACAATTTAAATAGATAAATGAAGGGAAAAATAATTTGTATAGAGCGGATATATCTTGCGCATGCTTTTCCCTTTGAATAAATTGACACAAAGAACAGCATTGCCCTTCACTACGAAAGAATTCGTAGCCTGTCAGAGTACTGTGGATGGAATCTTAGCACAGAACCGTATTCAAGATAGAAATCTCATCAATATACAGTTTATTTCAAAGTCATAATTTAATCAATAGAAATAAAAATGGCAGAATAGAATGCCATAAATCTTATTAATCGTTGTCTATGTATGTAATTTGATAAAGATAATATAAAAACACCTAATACTCTTCTATTTATATATATATATATATATATATATATGTGAGGAAAAAATAATACAACATCAAAAGAAATTAAATAATAAAGAAAAGGGGTGAAGGCACACTGTTAAAACGGATCCCGTCTATGTATCCCAACGTTTACTACTCTCTTCTAACGGCTTTTTTTTTTTTTTTTTAATCTTTTCACCTTTTCAACCGTCATGCTCCCCGCCAAATATTTCAGCATATTTACATCTCCATTCAACACAAATGTCAAAATACCCGCTGCATCCACTGGCCTCATGACAACCCTTCTGTCACCACCTTCACGCTACTTGGGAGCCAATCTCCACAGCTCCGGCTATCCAAATTGCCGTCGTATTCGAGCCTAATGACCATTGAATCATTGCGGACACTGCTGGGAGGGTGGCACGCCTTGATCATCTGGTGGAAGCTCGGAGCCAATACTTTCTCCGTCCATTCTTCTAAACCCATTTCGCCTTGCCATACCCCACTCATAATTTTCTCGAGAGCTTCGTCTTCTACTTCCATTGAAATTCTCATGTCACCCATGATCGTCGTAAATCTTTTGGTAATAGAGCTTGTGACCTCACTGCGAAAGGGGCCAAAGTTCACAGGCTTGAAGACGATGGCATCATCAACAGCATCAAGCAGATCACAAGGTACTGAGGAAGTTGTGGGCGATCGCAAATTAATGTTGTTGAGCCCCTGCTCGTACTCATGTTCGACCGTTAGCTCACTTGAATTGTGTGACCCATCTGTCCTGTCGTCCTCGACATCGGCAGCTTCATTTAGATCGAATGCTAAACCTGAACTTGGTTCCTTCCTACTAGGCTTCATTGGCCTGTCTCCACTGTGTAGCCAATTGGCCCGTCGTTTTGCAGTCTTCTCACAAAGGGATAGCCTTAACTGCCAACCGCCTTTTGCTAAACCACCAAGCTTCTCCTCGTCGTCAAGCGTAATGCCATTGGATAAGTATTTGAGATTTTCTGGCAACCAACTTGAAGTAAGAATGAAGATGACATTTCCGAGACTGATTTCACGTCCATGAGAGTCAGCAAGACGCCCTCTCTCCATTGCCCGTTTGATGCTCCCTCGAACTAGCGTGTCTGCTTCGTTAATGTCCTCTAGTATGATTACCGAAAAGGGGTTCCTCCTAACTGCCTCTGCAATACGATCCAATGCTGTCTTACCACGGAAACTCATATCTGACTCTCCATCATTGCGTCGAGGGCCAAGACCGATCATTATTGGATTGGACCTCGATACCAGCTCTGCAAGAGCTGATGCCATCTTCTTCTTGCCAGCCCTGTCGGGACCCATAAACAATAACCACATATCACCTTTTGATCCAGCACCACGTTGTCTTCCATTCCCGACTTTACATTGGGTCACAGTCGTAGCTACTGCTGATGCGGCTTCCCGCTGCCACCACACCTTCTCTATTAGACCCTTGAGGAGCTTCTTGAATGAGTCAGCATCTAATGTGCTAAGCAGTTTATTGGTCTGCATTTCATGCAAGTTGTTCTGAGGTTCAGAAGACACGCGGCCCAAAAGATCTTTCACGTGCTCTTTAGGGGTTGCATCCAGGCTGCGTTCGGTGACCTTTGTTCGCCCAAGAACTAGGTCAGTCCTCACAGGGCTACCAGGTGAGGAAACTGCCTTCTCGGGGGGTTGAGCGGGGACTCGATTAGTGTTCGGCTGCAGAATTTCCTCGAGATTTCTGTTCAACTGTAATTTGGGTTGAAAGGCTTGGCGACCAATCAGAGATGTATTGTACAACCCTGCCATCGAGAGAGGTATAGGAGCAATTCTCTCAGAGCTGAGATTGGGCTGATGGAAATTTGGATGCAGACGCACGCATGCGTCATTCCATTTCTTAAGTAACTCTTGACTCCTCTGCTTCCGAACCAGTTCTAGGTCCTTATTCTGTGAAGGATTAAAATGACAATTGAATATAAGCAATGTCTTTTAACACACATAAGAGCAAATGAAAAGGGAGGCATGGAGGGAGGGAGAGAGAAGGAAGATTAGGCTTGTTTTGAGCTTGTGGACCAAGTTAAGTTGAATTTACCTGCGTCTGATCCATTGTTTTGGCATCACCTTCCTGGGCTTTAGCATTTTGCAACCACTGCGGCAGTGGTGGTTGGGCCGCTCCTGATTTAACTTCGGAAGATGAACTCTCAAACTCCTTCGGTAAAAGTTTTGCCAGCTCTTGTTCATAGTTCTGAATGCACTGTGGGCAGCAACTTGTTCTTCTGGGCGGAGCGGTTGTTGCAGCGGCAAAGCCCTTCAATGGGGACAAAGACTCGACAGAGCTGCTAAGGATACCGTTGGCGCCAAGCCTGCGTGACAAGAACAATGAAAGTAAATAAAAATTGCGAGTAAGCATGCGTTCAATGCCTAAACTGCATCACACAAACAAGAAAACAAAAGATTTCAAGTCCTGTAAACTGCCTGAAGAAAGGGATCTATGCGATTTCATCAGTTTTGGAAGCTTCGATGGATGGAAGAAAAAAGAAAACCACCTAAATTTAATCTTAAAGCATGATTAACTTTGAATAATGGGTTCTATAACCAACAACCACGCCGCGCAGTTACGAAATTCACAACAAATGTACAGCATAAAGAATGGCATGATCGACGTCTCTGACATCAGAACTATTACCTCCGCGATCAAGTGCCACTCCAATAATTTCATAATAAGCATTATATTGATCCAATCAAAAGAAGAACACCAAAGATACCTCGGAAACATCGTGGAAGGCCCTCTCGCAGCAATTGGCACTGCCTGAAGATCCCAATCATTTTCCATGGAAGTATGATAGACCTGGCACCTCAAATAAGTCTCACAGGTTGCAGTCCCGATCAACCAAAGTCGCCCCGTACTCCCCTCTCCAAACCTCCCCAACAGCTTCCCCATCTCCGCCACTGCAGCACGCCCTACCTCTGAAACCACATGTTGCTGCGGTGCAGCACCCGAACCCGCCACCCCAAAAGTCACTGGCTGCTCAACTAGCCATTTCAAATCACCCAAATCGAGAATAACACCACCACCTCCACCACTCGAGTTAGCAATCCGCGTCTCGATCAAATCCCCCAATTCTTTAACCTTGACCGGTAGTTGGGTTTTATCCGAAGAAAACTCCTTGCCCAAAGGAATCACCTGAGCGTTCATGAGAGGCCCTTCACCCAATTCGTTATTCTCAATCCTCCTCAATAGTTCCCTTACCACCGCCTCCGGCTCTGACTCGCCTACCAATACCGGGTTCCTTTTCTTCGTCCTTAACAAAATATCAATAACCCGCTTCACCTCCTCACCCCTCTGCTGCCCCAATTGGGCCACACTCCCCTGCTGCAACCGGGGATTTAAATACAGATTCCTGTTCACCGTCGAGGGGACCGGTGTTGCTCCAGGTCGGAATCCCAATCCAATTGGAGAAGAATTAGCAACCGAAGCCGAAGAATTCATAGACTGTTCAATTGTGGCCTTGACAGCCGGGCTGGAGAAGCTGGCCTCTCGCATCACTCGGCTCACACTGGGGTCGTCAAGAATGGATATAATCAGCTGCTCCAGCTCGACTTTGACAGCTAAAAGTGGCTGCTGCTGCTGCTCGGGACAACCGCGGCGCTGATGCGCCTGGGCACGCTTAAGCGCCGCCATTAGAGCATTGGAAATGGGCGGTTCCATCCCGGGGCTGACGTTCTGGGCCGTCGGCAGGCGCTCCAGTGCCACGCTAAAGCAGAGCTCGAGGGCCCGGCACTGGAGCGGGTGCGAGGAATTGGGATGGGATTTGATGCAGGCTTGTCGGAGGAAGCCCGAGGGAGAAGCCAAAAGGGTCGCCGCCACGTGGAGCGGCGTAGTCTGGCCGTGGTTGCGTCGACCAGCCTCGGCGATCGAGTGGTTAAGCACGCTCGCCGCCTCTGGCGTTAGGGTTTGCTGGATCGTGCTGAGTCCGGCTCTCATTTCCAAATGACGAATTCGACAAAACCGCCCCGACCACACGAAGCCCAGAAGGTTTTGCTTATGGAAGTTTAGTTAAGCAAAAATAAGCCCTTTTCTTAGGGAGTGTCCTTGGGATTGGGCGTATTTGGAGAAAGAAGCCAAGTATGCGTAAAATTCACAGGGAAGAAACCAGAAATGCAGAGAAAGACAGAGACAGAGCAAGTAGCAATGAAAAGGGTCCGGTTGGGGTTGAAAATGGACAAAATTCGGGACTTTGAGAAGATGGGTTGAGGAAAAAAAAAGGAATCAGCAAAAAGAGAGCTTTTTTACAAGCAAGAACAAAATCAAGAAAGTAACACCTACTAGGCTTTTAAAAGTTTCCTTTAGGGATCTATATACCCTCTTATTTTCTCTCCTGCTGTCTTCGTTTGTTTCTATCACTCCCACACATACATCCCAAAAAATAAAAAGACAAGCTTTATACGAGAGAATTCATCATGAAAAGGAAAGATGAGATCCCCTCCTTCACAAGAACCTTCCCATCTCTCTCTTCTTCTATTTTCTCTTTTTATATTTATTTTGGAGATATCTCCCTCCCGTTTCTATCTCTCTCTATATCTGAATCCATATCCCAGACAAAATACTCTACTTTAATAAAAGAAAACGCTAAACTCGATTATAGAAAAAAATAGGAGGTGAAAATATACCACCCCAAGTCCAACCCTCGTCAAAATACATGCTTTACGTCACTACGTGCAATAAAAACATCAGATCAAAATATTTCCTTTTTTTTGTGCTTATAATACTTTTCTGGGGAAAAAAAATTTATATCGTGTCAATTCGTTTCGGATAATGGCGAGTGTGTGAGAGAGAGAAAAACAGTGGTTTTTAGTTAGAGAGAGAGAGAGAGAAGCGGTCAATCTACAGTCTTAGGCCGAGAAATAAATGTTCAAAAGAAAAGAAAACAAACTCCACGCTCTCACTTGGCGGGTCACACCACTCCCCAGTCTCTCTTAAATCTTAATTCAATTTTCTGCTTTTCACACACAAACGCTGCAAACAAAGGTATCGCACGTCTCCTTTTCACCTTTTCATACTTAATAGTTAAGACTCTCTCTCTCTCTAACTTTATATCATCATCACACACTCTCTTCTCTCTTCTCTCTCTCTCTACTCTGATTACCCAGTACCAACTTTTTAACGTATCAATGCGGGCATATTAAATAAGATTCTTAAATTTAAAAAAGTTAGATCAAGAAATCTACTTAACTTATAACAAAAAAATTAGCGATTTAAAATGATAAAGTTTAAGATAAAAATAATAAAAATATTTAGATATACGAGCTGTTATGATTACCCATTTTGTTTTAGGGATTGTTTGAAACCTTATATCATTGCTTAAACGAAGCTGGAGAAAAATTTCAAACTTGTATGGCAAAAAAATGAGAAAACTGGCATTAATGATTGTGGTTTGGAAAGTTTCAAAGTTTGTGTGCTTGAAGGCTGGAGTTAAACCGCATCCAAAAGTTTAAAAAGCCATTATGATCTTCTTTTTCATGAAAAGTTTAATTGTACCAATTAATTATTGTTTTTTCTGTAATGAGTTGTAAAAATCCTTTATTCCCAGTGTATGCAGTACAATTATCGTTTCTTTTTTTATTTAAAAGAAAATACACGAATTAAAAAAAAATTATGCATTAATAACTATTCACTTTCATATCTATATTTATAATTTTTTTTATAAAATATAAAAATATTTTTTATAAAATGTAAAGTGTAAATAATAAATAATTTCTTATAAAAATAATTTTACTTAAAAGAAAAAACAAACTTTTTGTTGGTTTCTTTCGAAAGGAGAGTACTCGTCATTGAATGCCTTGAAAATGGCACAATCCTACCCATCACAAGACACGGCCGCCCAATAAAATCTAACAATTAATTGAGTGCAGTACTTCAACTTGGTTCATATGAATCAAACGGGTTTTAGATGGGGCTTTAATTAATTAACTGGATATGACCCTCTTTTCCATTTCATTTCCTCATCATTCATCAATGACTCATTATCATGTGCACTTACGAAAATAAAACATATTTCATTCCAAAAATAAATAAATAAAAAAATCTGTAACTCGTGATGATGGTCAAGTTTATAATTGGGTTGCAGGTAATATCATGCCATTTTACATTTTAATCTTCAAAACAACAACAATAAAATAAAAACAACCCAACTACTACTTGATCAATGCGCTTTTTTTAATCTAGCAAGCGATCGTGACAAGTACAAGTTCATTTCGATGAGTTTGTCTAAGGCTTCTAGCCCTAACTTTATGATCACAAGTATAAGTTCCAACCAAACATGACTACGGTTAGCTACTTTATTGTTTTGTTAGTTTAGTAGAAAACTCAAGAATGTTAAATAGCCTTGGCAAATAGAATAAGCTAAGGTTGTTTTTTTTGTTTTTTAAAAGAGAATATGACATACCATATTTCAATTTTATTAATAATTCTGGCTTAGAATACCAGCTTGTACAAGAGGGAGTTTGAGAGTTAAGTTGGGAATCTCAAAACTAAACTCTTAAAAACTACGTGAGAATTATTAAAAATAATAAAATGTTCAAAAATAGAAATCTATGAAAGAGAAAAACAATTAATGTCTGAGATCATGATTATGAATACCCGCATGATTCAAAACAAGGAGATGAATCATATGTTTAAGAAGTTTAAAACCAAAATAAGTATAGAATTTTTCTACGCACATGACAAACAGATATTATCAATTCGACACCGGTTTACGTGACTCCATTTATATATCTTCTAATTCGATAAACACAATATATTAATGAAAAAAACAATATCCATAAGTTTAGGCTCCAAATGGCAAGCTTCTAATGATCTTAACCACCACCACTATCATCATCATCATCATCGTGGTGGTGGATTTAAAAAGACGGTAGACTTCAAAAAAAACAAAAAAAAAGGGAAGCAGGCCCTAAGGATTACATTTACTGCTCATGATCCATGATAGTACAAAACATAAACAGAAATTGAGAGGCATGAAAAATGTTTTTAGTTCAAGTGCTAACTTTTTGGGATTCCAAACTTTATAGCGGAGAAATTAGCACACAACTTTTGATGAAAGCGTAGTGTTTCACAGTTAGAAAGAAAGAAAGAAAGTAAAGGAAAGGAAAATCATCATGATCATCATATATTCCCTTTTGGTAACGCACGCCCTTCCCTTGCCTTTTACGCGTTTCTCGAGCTCCCCCAGCTCCCACAACTCATGCTGCCCTGCATGCCCACCTGTTCACACTTGCTAGCTTCCTTTCTTTTCCGCACACCCTTTTGCCCCCTAATTTACTCCTTCATCCAAACTTACAAGTACATCCACCTTATCCCAACCTCACCCACATATACTCCTGCTCCTCCCAGTACGATCTCGATTGATACATAAGTCTAATGTATTTATTAACAAAATTGGCACATTGGGCTTAACTGGTTTGCATGTGTGGGTGTCACATGTGAAAGTTTGGATCACGTATAATTATGTATTATATATATAGATTGGGTAGAATCTCTCTTTTTTATGGTCACCAATTATGATTAGTTTATTGTAATCAGATTATCGTAAAATATATATATATATAGTAATCATTTAAAGGATAATCTATCGTGGTAGCAAAGCGTGTGATATTCTTACTAGATCTACCCATGATTAATTCCAACGGTGATGATCTTATCATAAAGTGTGATCTTTGTTTATTAATGATTTATCGCAATACAATAGGATCCATAATGAAAATATCGTGACCAAGAGAAAAAGCTGACGCGTGAAACTAGTCCTATCCTTTTCCAGTGACCGAAATATTAAAAAGTGAGAGTTTGAAAGCTGTAAGCAGAGAAAGGAGAGAGAGAGAGAGAGAGAGAGAGAGAGAGAGAGAGAAGAGACTTCCAACTTTCAACATTTATTACCGTTCACGTATCTTTGAAGCCTCTTTGTCCCTTTATTGGCAATATCTAATTACTATATTGCCTCTACCTGCTCACTCAAATCTCCCCAATTACCACCCTCTACTCCAACAGTGAGCCACGTAGCAATAATGAGTATCTACATGTTGATATAAATAAAGTCAAAAAAAGATATACATATAAAATAAATATTATGATATTTATTTAATATGTAATGTCAACTTATATTTTTTAAATAATTATAATTATTTATATATATATTTTTATTTTAGATCTTAAAGTTCGACCAAATATTTATTAAATTAATTTGTAGGCACTAGTTGGTCTTAGAGCAAGTAATTAATTAGTTTGAGTACTGTTTCAAATTTGATAGGTTGGAGGCTTTGCTAATCAATCATAAACACCACTTGAAAGCTAATTGGGTGCAGAGTTATCTGCAATGGCAAATCTATACATAAAGTATATTATATATATCCCATAAAGGTTTATAGAAAAGGCAAAAAGGAGAGGCGTATGCTTATAGCTCGTTGATAGACTCAAAAAGTCTTTAACTTTTTGCGGGGCGGGGGGAAGGGATTGATTAAAAGTATGACCAATTAAGGAGCTGCTTCGTTGTTAATTTGAGACGTTCCAAGCTGCTAGCTAGCTAGGGTCATAAAAAGATGCACATTTATTTGCTTTGACTGCACTTTGTGATTGATAATTCAAAGTGATGATAAGGGCTTGTTTGACTTTGAAGATCGTCGTCGATCTAACTCTTGAATACTGGAGGCTAGCTTTGTGTGACGAATGCTCCTTCAATTCTCCAAATTCAGTAGTACTTCAGCCTTTTTTTCTCCTCATTTCTGGCATGTATTTCATTCCATCCAACTAAACAAAAGCTGGGAAATTGGCGCGCAGTTTATTGCCAGCTTTGCATGATATGCCGTGTACGTGTGGGTGCATTTTTATTTGACATTTTGGTCATATGGGGTTGAGAAAATATGCTTTTACTTACGTTTTGTTTTCTGGTATCAACGTTTGTGGATTTAAAATATGATTCCGTTTCCATTGCTTTAGAAGACCGAAAGGCGAGGGAATATATATATATATATATATATAAATATATATATTTATATTTTTTTTCTCCGAAGAAGAACGGATGGAAGAAAAAGAAGATGTTTTTGTACGTACTTGCTAATTTGGCTACGGGCCTAACCAAATTTCACACTGAATGAGAGTACAGTACGTAGGAAAACATACGCTCAACAATTTGGACTTTCTATTAATTTCATTTTGTCTACAAGCTAGCTTAGCCAGGGTCCCGTACCAAAGTATTTCCTTCGCCACAACAACCATTTCAATAGCTAAATGATGACAGTCATCATGTTTCAATGCTATAGCAAAATTATTATTTTTTTTTTTTTAATTTTTATTTGAGTACTCATGTCCCTTATGCTAGCTAGTTGATGGATAATTTTCCTTTTTAGTGTGTATATAATAAGATTGGTGTTTAGGGCCACAGAAATTCTACACCTTTTTTCTATCAAATAGTGTAATTTTTTTTTTCTCTTTTTTTCCAATATTTTTTAAACCTATTTAAATATTTTTAAAAATAAAATAAAAATCACAAAATCATTAAAAAATACATAATTAATTATTAAATAAAAAATAAATTAAAATAGTTGATACAAAATAGATATAGACTTTTTCGACGTACTCTATCATTTCTAATATAATAAAGGATAAGATTTCAATGCAACAGGCAAGTAATTGTCATCACTCATCTGAAGAATCAAGTTGAATGCAGATAAGATTCCAAATTTATAAAAAAAAAAAAAAAAAAAATGGCATGAATTTCAACACGGAAAGTCTCACAAAAGTACTTGATTAGGTAGCTCGCAGTGTGGTAATTTATGTCTACGCGGATCTTTACTAATTAATAAGTACTCTATTAATGGAACGTACAACTTTCGGCTTCGATTGATCACCAGCCGTCTGAGACCTAATCAAAGCACACATAAACGCATACATGATACATACATACGTATATAGACGTGCGTGTCCGCATACTTATAAGAAGTGTAATCAGGATGTACAAAACCATATATATATAGTTTCATGTCAGAAACATTTAAATAATAAGCTTATGATTAGAAATATTTTGTTGAAAAAGAAATGCTCTACGTACGTCATGTTTCCTATCACTGGAGTCCATCTTAATACGTGCATGCATACAAATATTATATATATGTATGTATGTGCGTGTATTATGCTATAATCTTCATTTCTACAGATGAAAGCGCATCAATATTGCCACAAACATTTCCTGGCATCAATATTGACAGTACGAGGGATTATTTTGAGAGTAGTACTGCCTTTGATTCGTGATTGTTACCAGATTAATAACTACATGGATTAAGGGTACTAGTTCTGACCGTCTATATTAATAATATAGCTGTTTTAATTGCATGCAAATATTGCATAATATTATTTTATATATTATTTTATAGGCAAAGAGGCGATCGATCGAGATCGTGGCATCCATTGACTAATTTAGAGAGATGTTAGCTAGCTAGTAGGAACAAAATAAGAGTAGAAGGGATATTGTGAATGAATTAAGTCGGCAGATATCAAGGATTTTTGTAAGGAGTTAGTCAGCTAATTGTTTAATTAATTAGTTTTGTCTGATCTAGCTAGCAAGCAAATTAAACCCACATCTTAACCATGATACCCGATACCGTAATAATGCCCCAGGCCACTTTAAAAAGGCAGCAGCGAGCTAGCTTACGTACGTGACCACATCAACCCTAGCTAGCTAGCTAATTCCCACCTCGGTTTAGATCTCTTTAGAGCATTAGTATTGGTGCATATGCATGTATAAATTTTTTTTTTTACATAACTATTTTGTCATTTAAGTAAAATTTTCATATTAACTTATGCATATTTGAGACTTTATTATTATTATTAATTTTTTCTAAAATCAAAATTTATATATATATATATTGTAATTAACATTCACTATATACATTTGACATTAATAATACAAATGTAATAATTAAAAATATAATTTTTTTATATATTATATTAAAAATATAATAAAATGAAAAATATATACATAATATATTATAATAATAAAATGAATGTGTATGTGAAGATTTGTTGTGTTGTTGAGGGAATGGGAAGAGGAAAAGATTGAGAGAGAAAGAGTGGAAGGAGAGAGAAATAACAATTAAAATATGTTTGATGAAGTGAATAGTTGCTATCCAAATTTGGATAGCAATTGTTCATAACTAGCTAAATTTATGAATATGCATAAGTCAATATAAATGATTTTAGGGTCATATTATGCAAATATGATTTTACATATATATATATACATAGACCAATATAGATGCTCTTCCATCCACATTTTGAAAATATGAATTCTCTCGATTATTTTAACCTTTTAGCATCATTATCAAAAGGGGGTTGCTTTGCAGTTGGTTCCTTCACAAGGGAGAGATAAATAAATAAATATATATTTATATATTTATATAAACTTTTCCCCAGTACTACACTGGCCTTCTCCCCCATGGCTTTTTCAAGTCCATCCTTAGCCCCACCAATAATCGAGGAACCATAATTCAAGAAACACTTTTTTTCACACAAGTAAGGATTGCTAGATCAACCAAATGACCCCAGCAATAAAGGATCGGATCTCCCATCTCCCTCATGTAATTTGTTTCTAAAGTAGCCATTTATTTGACCAATTAGAACCTCAAAAAGGCCACCTTTTATTTTTCCCACCAAAGTTCAAATGGAAATCGAGCAAACGATGATGATCAACTACAAGTAAAACTTTCCGCCGGAGGCTGGACAGGCAAGCTAGCTAGCTAGCTAATTGACGGAATATTATGAGACATGATCAGTAGGTCCCATATTCTTTTCACTAGTGCAAGCCAAACCCCACCTAGGTAGCTTTTGTCATAGATATGAATATGTTCAAAAATCATGTCATCTAGGTCAAACTTTAAGCAAACACATAACAACAATCACTCACAGCTGGGGAGAATTGAGTGCCATCTTCTCTAAAAAAAAGTTTTGGTAGCTTCTTGCACTCAAAGCAAGTAGACTTTTAAGCCCCCCCTCTACCCCCCTCCTCCTGGCCTCCCTCCTTTTGCACCTTTTTTTTTTTTTTTTTTGGAATCTCTCTTCTAGAATTAAATGAAAGTGGTCTTGCTTTTTGGTAAGATGAATTCCGCAGGAGAAGCACCAATCAAGCAAAAGACGACCATTGGTTCCCCATTTTCACAGTAGAAGTATATATTTTATATATCATCTTTATGAAGGAAAAGAAAGAAACCAATTAAGGGGAAAAAGTTTGAATGTGATGTTAAATGGAACTCCGACCAAACAAATAAATAAATTAATGGATTATTCAAAAGAGAAATTTATAATTATTCTTTTTCCATTGGAGCTTCGTCACTTCACATGCATATATAATGGCAAACATCTACATGGATTCTAATGCTGATTGATCAGGACCTTTTATAATTTGTATATACGACTCGTATATATAACTGCCAAATTTATTAGTGGTTTTGAACCTAGCTATATAGCTAGTAGCTAGCATATATATATATATATATATATATATATATTCATTTTAAATGACAGATTTGGAGGCACCGCCCCATTAAAGACTTGATCAAATTTACCTTTTATCTTCATGAAAAAAGCAGGGACAATTGGAAGATGCTAAATCCCCATCTCAAAAGCTTTAATTGAAAGAACAACATGGCATCTGCTACCTTTTTTTTAACTTTATGAAGTTCTTGGAATCCTTAAGAGTTACCAACTATAGAAAATCCCACTTAGATTAGGCAGATAAAAAGCTACTTTTTCTCCGCTAATGCTGTGGAAATTTGGCTTATTAGTACTACTAGTCCCGGCCTATTATACTTTACACGTACACATGAAGCGTTTAACTTTTCGATGTAGAAATTAACAAAAGGTTTCTAAGAATGACTAACCGCCCTTTTGGATACATATTAAAAAGGAAGACATGCGTACGTAAGACACTTGAGCCTTACATCAATGGAATGAAGTGCTAGCTGATGAGGTTATTCCTTTAAACCAAAAAGTCTGGTTTTTTATAAATGTGCTTTTAAAGTGAAGACAAATCTTTAAGATACCAATATCTTAAGAGGGACCGAAGCTATTTAATTAATTTACTCTTGAATTTTCTAAGGCCGTATGCTAATAAATATTTAATATTCAGCACGTAACAAAATAATTTAAATAATAGTTTCTTATTCTACATTTCAGCTTTCTCATTATGGATGATATGCGATCGAGGAAAAGAAAAAAACTACAGAAATAAATTACCATGGTTGTAAAAATTACAGCAGCATTAGCTAGCTAGCCTGGCACGTACGCCATCATTTGAAATTGTTTTCATCGATATATATTAATATGTTTATAAATGAAATTAACATTTTCAATTCTAAACAGACTCATGAACAAGCCTGCACATATATTTCCAAGCTTGATTCCTTGAAATAATAAATGGAGTTTCCTAGCTATTTCCCTTGGCTTCGTAATTTTTTCATTATACAACTTTGTGTCGTATCCAGCATATTAAAGATCATGGCCATATCATGCATTAATTGCCGCCCATTTCATCTAATTCATGCATGTAAGTTGTATATATCAATGCATTGAATATAATTCCAGTACCTTCAACTGCATCCATAAATGAATATTGGGTCATGACTTTCTTAATTCTCTCCTCATCCCCAACATTCAATATGCTAAAACTATTAGCTAGGTACGTGGCATGCATATTCAATACTAAGGGGGTCTTGAAAAGACAATGAGAGCACTTTTTTGATAAAGTGTTCATTAATTTGATGAATATATATATATATAATCATGTATATATACCGATGGCTAATGTGGTACTCCTTAATCGATCGGATCGGAGGTTAAAATTAGTTTGACGTGGAGGATTAATTAAGCTGATCTTTTTTTCTAAGGAGACCAAATGTAAACTGATCTTTTCTTGGTTGGACTGTCATGATCTTCAAGAGTACTACGAGTTCCCAAGTGAAACCAAATCTTTCTTATGAATTAGGATTGTTGTTTAATTACCATGCGATTTTCCGACCTAATTAATAATAACAATTCGATTATAGCAATAATGTAAGATGATGATGTAATAATCAGATATAATAATTAGTTTCGCCATACCAATATTATAATCATGACAGAATTAGATGGTTCGATTGATTAATTGATTAGGGCTACCTTGTTAAATTAAAATTAAAATATCTTATTTTTTTTAATATGTCGTGCTTTATGGTTTATGTTTTGGAAATCCATTTCTCTCAATTCTAGGGAAACCATTTATTTCTTATTCTCAGTGAGTTTAGAAGTAAAACGAATGCCCTATGATGTCATACACCATCCGTTATATAATGCACATAAAAGCCTGCAATAAGCAGAACCAATTCCTACTGTTACCTCCCCCAAGGAAAAAAAAAAAAAAAAGACTGCAGGGGAAGTAAAGTAACAAAAGAAATCCAGGTCTTAGATTTTATGTCTGTATGGTGGGATAGGGCAAGAAAGAGAAGGCTTGAAAGTTGAGACATGCGCCTGTTAACCGCAGCCAAAAAAGCTGATTTTGCCCAGAAACTTTCGTGTCAGGAAGAGGTGAAAGCATGCATGGCACATCTGTCAAGAACTACATCTTTTAGACCTCTTTAAAGTGCACAAACAAAGCTCACCGAGAGAAAGAGAGATAGAGCTAGTACACAGCTTGGTTTTGGTCTTTTTTCCTTCCCTTTCACCCCGACCACCCTAGGGAATCCTTACTTTCCAAGGCATTCATGCTACATTGTACTATTCGCTTGACTTTATCTTTGCCTTGTTTGTGGGGTTTTGGATTCCTTGTGGCCTGGAAATCAAAAACTCTCCTTTTCGCATTAAAAAAAATTAGCAGAAAAGATAGGGAAAAAGAGTCGCATTAATGCAAAAAGTGAAGCTGGTTTGGCCAATAACAGGCAACCCCCCGAAAAATTGAAAATGCTGCCGAGCTTCAGTTATGCACGCTTGAATTCCTATTTCGCATGTGGATGAAGGGGGAAAAAATGACTTCTTGAAGGATATGGAGAGTGGGCCGTGGAGTATTCAGGAGAATAACGAAACTTTGAAGACGATCCTTTTGTGTTCACACGCGTTCAAGGGCCCAATAAATCTCTCATGGGGTAATTATATAAAATCTAAATAAAAAATTGAATAATTTTAATAAAATAACACAATCATATTAATTAGTTTATCTTTAAAATAATTGTATGAATATAATTATTTTAATTAAAAATATGGGATTTTTCTGTTGTGGTCATATATGTGATGATGCTATGGGCCTGGTGGCATAAGAAGTACGTACAGTAGTCTTTGTAAATTCTCTCTCTCTCTCTCTCTCTCTCCTGTTCAATGTTTTCCTTTGTATTACACTTTTTTCTCATAGAATTTCTACTTTTTTTTTTTTTATCCTTTACAAGCATCAAGCATAGTGTGGACTGTATAAGCAAAGTACCAAATATAAGGAACTTCATAAATTAAGAAGGAATATTTCCATCCTACATATCGCCAAAATTAAATAGGTTCTGCATTTGATTTGGACGCAGCCAAGAAAATATTGTTGGCATGAAAAGAAAATATACAAACATATGATATAACAAAGCCCTTTTTTTTCAAATTAAAAACAGACTACCGCTTGATTTGCTTTGCTTTGCTTGCTGAGGATCTCATCATAATCAAAACTGTTTCTCCACAACTATTGTAATAGGGGCCTGACTTCCTTCTTGTTAGTATTTTTTTTTAATAATATTTATTTATTATTTGTCTTCCAGTTTGTCTTTAACGGGCTTGTAATAAATTTACCCCCAAACCCAAGGCCTTTACCACTTGAGCCAACCCCTAGGGGTTTGGCTGTGTAGTCAAGCCAAATCCTCCATTACCCTGCTTATAATTCAATTCTAAAATCCAACTCAATAAAGCCCTATCTAAATTTTTTGGGATAGAGAAATACTTTAATCATAAAGAGATTACACAAAAATAAACACACAAACTAATGTGGCTTGATGAAGTGCGTCATATTATAAAGTTACTTTTATTGTCAAGTAGATCTAACAGATCACATGAAACCATGCCACTTTGTATGTTTTACTTTTGTGTAATCTCTTCGTGTCTGTAGTACTTCTCAACAAAGTCCCATGTACCTAAGGAATGGTTTACTTTTCTAACTAGTGCAACAAGCGAGCCAATAGGATTATTTGAAAGGAATGACATGAAAATAAAAAGGGCAAGTACTAATCAAGAGACAAAGGTTGAGAGAATTAATTATCAAAAAAAAAAAAAAAAGCCGACAACAATAACAACAGACCAGAAACTTAAGAAAACCAAACATTGTGAATGCTAATTTACGGATCGGCATGTAGATATATGAAGTAAAATTAGCAATGAGCAAGTTACACGTGACATAGAATAATTTAATTAAATATGTAATATGAGGAAATAGTATATAACTTGAACGCACAGGACATGTTTTAATAACATAATCAATTAAAGAATCAGATAGAAACAAATTCAGCAAGCACATAATGTAATTATTTCTTAGGTCCAAATACAGATCAGAGTTCAGAATTTTTTTATTATAAACAGCATGCATGTATGTCAGAAACTGTGGCATATCCGATGTAATTATAAATTGCCAGTACCTTACGCCACATCATGATGAAAGAATAGACCTTCTCTTTGGCAGCGTGAGATTGTATCAGCTTGGTTTAACGACTACATGCTGTCAAAAGAGACAGGACGGGAAGAGATCAGATCTCCCACAAAGCAATGTTCTCAATGGCATGCCGAATGACACCATTAAACAAAACTAATAAAAAGCATCTTTGACATCAGAAATTAAGTCGTTACCTTAATCTGTGTCCTATTGTATGTGTATGTGATGTGCACTGATCCATCACTAGCCTGGATAACAGCTGGATATGAGAATTCCATTTCCAAATTCTCCTCCAACGTCAAAACATCACACCATGTGTCACCATCATCCTTAGAGAGTGCAACTTTAAGCACACCCCTTGAGATTGTATTATACGCAAGTAACAAACAGCCATCTCTCAATTTGACCCCATCAATACCTGGTAAAAAATTGAAATCTGAAATCAAAATCAGACAGAATATGGAAATGGAAAGAAGAGAAACTGCATATGGGAACATATATTTGCAATGCCTAGAATTATAATTAATCAATTGTTCTCAGAAATTAACTGAAAATTGACACCAAATTGATTATAAAAAAATAACCGTTTTAGTTGCTCACTATCCAATTTATTAAATACTGTAGAGTAACGTATTTCAAAGGTTATCAAAACCAAGATGGACCCACTTATAAAGTCCATTAAATCCATTCATAAAAACTAGATGTTGCATACCTGCTAGTATGTCTCAAGCAACACAATGTTAATGTTTGTACACAGTCAACAGGGTTGGCTGATCTCCTTTCACATAATAGGGCCACTAACCTGAGTTTGGATTGGGGAGTTCAGTAGGTTTTGCATAATCCCAGTTCTGGCCACCATCATGGGACTCTGACATACAAATTCTATCAATACCTTCAAAGGATCGCAGTAAAACACGCAAGGTCCCTTTTGCCGTCTGATAAGGAACTGGTTGAATCACACTGAGAGATTCATTTTGTACGTATATTGGGCCATACTTTCTCCATGACCTTCCAGAATCTGCAGTAACCTGTTCCATGGGGGTCACGAAACATGTTAACCCTGTCCAAATGTCAAAACCCTTGAATTATCTCAATGTAGCTGAGTTGTTGCTCAAACCTCCACCCATGCTCCCCAAGAATTCCAACTCTCAACAGATGATCCACAGAGCAAGAGACCATTTTCCAGCAAGATAGGCTGAGGAAAGCAAGCAGTACAGATGACAAGTGCAACCTTTGAGTAAATGAGGCTTCCAGAGTATTTAATTTACACAAATATATTGCAAAATAATTCAAGTCATACCTTATTCTTTATTGGACCTAATATGCCAGGAGGAAGTTGTTCTCTCTCTGTCCAAGTAATACCATTATCATATGATCGCTTCATGCATCCGCTCCACCTGAGATTTAGCCAATGATTACTAGAGGTTTAAAAACAGAAGTCAAAATATGAAAAGTGTTCGTAATTACAATTAAGATCACATTTCTGCAGAGTGCTTGGTAAATTGACAGTGCAGTGATAATATAGAACAAATTTGATAATTGAAAACAGAATGTTCAACTCAAACACTTTTATTATCGAAACACTTGGATGATTGATCTGTTACATACCTATTTGGGAAGATAAGTTCCAAAAGATAAAACTACTATGCATTTTTGTTCATAAATTCAAGATTACAAAAATATAACTGCACTCAATTCCTGCCATTGGAATAAAGTAATAGAAAAGAGGCTTAAAGATGAAAGTAGATAATAGGAAAAAAATACATTTTCCATCCTCCAACTGACAGACGTTTACACTTTCCTCAAACTATCAAAATTTACACATTGCACCCTCCAGCTACCAAAAAGTTGTGACGTGAACCCTTCATTAACATTCAGCCATTAAAATTGTGTCACATCACCTATTTGTTATCCATCTTAATGGCCAAAATTGGACAAGTTATCAGTTTTTGAGAGTGCAATATGTCAGTTTTGGTAACTTAAGATACAAAGTGCAAAACACCTGTTAATTTGAGGGTGGGAAACTAATTATCCTAAATGATAATGAGTGAACAACTTGTCAACTACTAAATGGATTTTGCTACAAAATCACCAAGGAGAAAAGAAAATAACATTACAATTTAGTCAGAAGGTTTCATTACTTTTGGACCTCTTGACCTATTTTATAGAAGATCAGCAGCTCGTCTGATGGAAGTTTAAATAAAACCGGGTTCCACATTGGAACATCTGGTTCTTCATCAACGACAACAGGTGACTGCCAAGAGCCATTCTGCCCAGAAAATAACAAGAAAGATCAAAATAAATATGATATTACTCCAGGGAATCAAAATGGAGTGATCAACTTTATTTTCAAAAGGGCTCGTATGATTAAAAAGATTAAAGAAAACAAACAATATGAGTGAACACATGCAGGAGTGTGGTGAATTGAAGAAACCTTCCAATAAATGCTACTGTAAACAATACTTAATACCAATGACCTTGTAGCCTAGTGATACTTCTTGCAAAGGCGGAAATTAAGTGTAAACCCCTTTCCCAATAAGGCTACGAATGCCATGTCATAACATTCATAGTACCAGATATTAAGAGTTCTATATACATTAAAACTTCGACACGACTGAGCAATTTTTTAAACCCCAAACTCATAATGTAAAAAACCCAACATATCAAAAGTAAGTAAAATATGTCACAAAAAAGTCTAAACCAAATCATATAATAGCCTGCGACAAACATTCGTTCAGTTTTTCATTTTCAATGTGTTCTCTACTGACTTTGGCCTGCGGACTCATTCTCATGGTACCTAGGAATGAATTCCAGGAAGACCGAGGCAAGGAATTGCGGCAGTTTTTGGGTTCTCTTGTGGCCTCCAAATATATATTTTTTCCCAATAAATATCCTTGTTGGAATGAGCTCAATGCAGATCATTTTTAACTCTCCAATTTATCCTCAACCAGATATTTTTAGCCCTCAACCAGATCTCTTTTCTCTCCTAAAAAGATCTGGTTTTTTTATCCAAAAGGATTCTTGACCGAGTTAAACTTCACCTAGGCCACCATAATCCTTTTTAAACTAACCTTTCTTCTATTTTTTTCTAACCAGTAAACATTTAATAATTTAAGCATCGTATAAAACAAAATAAAAGAAACTGAAGTCCATATAAAAAATCATTACCAAAATAGCATCCCATCACAAACCACTTTAAAGGAAACCCTAGAATTTTGGGTGTGACATCAACCCTTTAACTCAGCAAGGTATGGAATTTCTAGGACGAAGGGTTCTTCCATCGATTATTTTAAAAGGTTTATATATATATATATAAGTAAACGATTATATTGATATGAATAGGCATAGCCCAAGTACACAAGATGGTATACAAAAGATCGCACCTATTTAGAGAGAAGTAATAGAAACAACAAAGTCGATTATTTGAAAAGGTTAGATAGAATAAATAAAATAAATCATTTGTACAGCTGGAATGTGTTTAAGTAGCAAATGAACCAAACCAACCCCTTGCTTGCAAAAAACAGCATAATTATAAATGAACAAGGCTAGGTTGAGAGAAAGAGTAGCAGACAAATTAGAGCTTACAGCCAGCATATGCCACAAGGGAATGGACACTACGGTTCTGGAAACTATGACATTATAATTTCAACTTTGAATGATAGAACAAGCATGTTTAGATATATGAGCAGGAACTCTATATGCACATCCTTCAATAAGGTCACAAAGGAATGGTTAAGAAATACATTGTTGATGAGGTGATTTAGAAACTTTGAGGATCATGAGTAGACGATGGAAGAACTTAAAACTTTCCTCTTCAATACTGTGTTTTTTTTGGGCAGCAACTATAGATTTTAAAGGGCTGAGTTCTAGTGATTTTCTCATATCGTTTTCTATTTCTAGTTAGGTGTCCTCTTGTATACATCATGTGTACTTGGTCTGTTACTTATTTTTTTCATAAATCTTCAATTACTAATGAAAAAGAGAGATGATTAGCTAAACATATAACTACCTTGTAGTGCTGCAGCCAAATTTTTACATCAGGTGCCCCTTCTAATGCACCCCCAAAATAGGCAACCAAAAAGTGCTCTTTGTCAACCTACACAAACCACAAAGAAACCACTACAATCTAGTCCACTCGCGTCAATGAAGTCAAAACTACACGCCATAAACTCAAAAAAAACAAATTTTGAAAATGCTTGTGTTGTGCATGACCTCAACAATGGTAGAAGCATGACAGCTATTGAAGGGAGCAGAACTTGCAGGAAATGTGAACTCCTCTATCAATGGACCTTCAATGTAACTGTTGTTTCTCAAATCTAAACTCTTAGGAAATGACATTGCAGTTTCTATCTCCGCATATGGAACTAATTTCCTGCAAAAACGTTCAATTGATGCTCAGGATTGATCAGAAGACAATAATATGACGGGCATATAGTACATACAGACCCACACGGTGGTCTATTTTGAAAAAATAAAATGTTTTGTTTTTCAATAGTAATAATAATAATAATAATAACAACAACAGATAGAAGAGAAGAAATGGACGACCTGGTGAGAAAGGCTCTAAAAGAATGAAGGCTGTGGTGGTTTTTCAGTGTGAGATCGAAATTGGAGAAGAGAGGGGCGGAACTGAAGGTGCTTCCAAATCCAGATAATGGGTCATGTAAATCAGACACAATGGAGATTGAAAACAGCAATAAAAATAACAAACACGAAAACAGCAATAGAACCAAAACGATGCTTCCTCCCATTGATGCTCACACCCCAAACTTCACAGAAGTGGGTTTCATTTCTTTTTCTTTTTTTAAATATGTAATGTTTGCATTTAAAGATCCATTATAATATATATATACACACACATTGTGAGAGGGAAAAAAAAAAGGATAAACGAGGTATAATTGATGTTTACCTAATAAATCGCTCATAAAATAATCCGAGCTAAATATTCATTTATAGCATAAATACAGCTGCTAGCCTGCTGTGCCATGGCAAGTTTGACTCAAGGGGATGACAAATTCCATTGCCTCGAGATTGCAGAGGGAACCAGTGAAAGAAAGGCAGTTTGATTAGTGTACGTTAGTGTTACCTAAACTGCTTCTATCAGAGTGTTAAGAGGGATGTGCGAAGGTGCTGCGAAACTAGGCTAGGGAAAGAGACGAGAAATAAAATAAAAATTACTAGTATGTAGACGTAAGAGCATCTCATTCGGTTTTCCATCTTTCTCAATTCTCATAATTTAGAGATAATTATCTGACTTTGAAGAAAATACATCTCCATCCGATTTTTCATTTTAGAAAAAATGTTTAGAAAATAATTGTAATTTCTCA
Source organism: Cyclocarya paliurus (assembly GCA_029856935.1). Lineage (NCBI taxonomy): Eukaryota > Viridiplantae > Streptophyta > Magnoliopsida > Fagales > Juglandaceae > Cyclocarya > Cyclocarya paliurus. Next base: position 4,934,335 of record CM056949.1, on the reverse strand, counting down.
TATTTGAAGAATTACTATTTATTCTCTAAATCATTTTTATTAATATTTTATTCATTTCAATTAAATTAATTCTTTTTCCAATCATCTACATTTTATCTCATATTCTTGTTATAATTTTAAATAATAATTTTAAAAATAATTTAAATAACTCCAAAAATATAAAAAAAATTAATTTTAAAAATATTAAAATTAATTTAAATTCTATTTAAAATATTCATTAGAGTAATAATTCAAAACATAAGAAAAAATATTGAGTAGTTAAATTTGTAAATGAAAGTGAGAGAAAAAAATAATAAAGAAAGAATAGAGAAATATTATTTTAATAAAATAGAGATAGGAATGAGGAATAGAATGTAGAAGATTTTTAAAAGATGAGTAAAATTTAAAAAAAAATATATTTTTTAATTAAATCATAAAGAATTTTATAAGAAATCGAACGGAGATGCTCTAAATATACAACATACAACTGTACTGAGTGAACTGGATTAGCCACGCTCCCTGATTTATCTTGCATATACACAAAGATACGCAATCCCTGATTCTCCTCCGCGGCTGTCGGCGAACATCACTCCGTCGGATTCGATATTTGCACCAACGGTTCTTTGCCGCACATGTTTTATTCGTTTACATTAGATTATGTTTGGAAAGTGAGATGAGAATTTTATGTTTTGTTTTAAAGTTTAAAATATTATTTTTTAGTTTTAAGATTTGAAAAAGTTAAATTGGAATTTGAAAAAGTTGTATTGAGATTTGAAAAAGTTGAATTGTTTATTATATTTTATATAGGAATTTGAAAAGGTTGTAATGATGAGATGAGATGAGATAAAAATTTTGAAGAAGATGAAAGATCCAAACATAATCTAATTATCGGATTCTCATGATTTCATCAATCCTTCACCAATAACCAGTACTGTAGTTTACAGAATTATGATTCGACCTTGTGTTCTTACTGACTTTAATTTTAAGATTTACTTTATTTAAAAGAAAATTAAAATTTATTATTAAAAAAATAATTTTTCATATAGATCTCAGTTTATCTAATTTCTTTCAAAAACAAAAAAAAAAAAAACCAAAATTTAGACTAAACATCATTTTTCTAACCTATAATCTTAACTTTTCCTTTCAAACTATTCTTTCAGTCTCTAATATTATTCACAATTATTTACTTTTGAGACATTTGTATTTAAATGTTAATAAGCTATCTTCCCAAAATTTTAATAAAAATATTGTCATCTGACATAAATACCACTCGTCATCATTGAAAAACGAACAAATGCATATTATTAATATATAATCTATGAAACAACAAATTTTTGAAAACACCTAAAATGTTTTTAAAAACAGAAAGTATCAAAAAATATAAAATTAAAATATAAAACGGTATTATAACCTAAAATCCGAAAACCATACAAAACGAAAACATAACAAAGACATTGTCACGTGGAATGGTTGGACCGGGCTTTGGCCAAATTTAATAGGACTGATTTATTTAGTTGTTATTTTATCTTAGAGAATGGGCCGCAGAGTAGTTAGGCCTTGGTTGATTTGCTTTTTTTTTTAATTATTGAGTTTGTTTAGTTAAGTGGGTTTTGTTTAAGACTGATGCCTTTTTTACTTTGTTACGAAATCTTTATATGAGGTTACTGTAGCTATCGAAATGGATATTAAAAAAATAAATGAAAAGTTTATTTTTATTTTCTTCTCATCTTCTTCATTCTTTTATGGAGGTGTTCCATTTGAAGGGAGTAATTTCAGTATATTTATTCTTAAATAACTTGAGACGTATTACAAACGTGTTTTTAAAATTAAAAAAAAAAAAAACTAAGAAAAATAATAAAAACTGCAAAATATAAACTTAAAATGAGAGAAAGGGAGGCGTCCTCTGAGTCCCTAGGGAACCCGATCATAGTGCCTGTGGCACCTTTTTTTTAATTTTATTTTAATGTTTTTATCTTTTTAATATTTTATCTTTAAAAAAACATTAGTAGGTGTAATACATATTCTTTTGGTTTTTAGTATTTTTTAGATTACATATATATGCCTAAATATTTGGTGTTTTATTATTTTATAACTATGTTCTAGTTTTTTCTAATATAATTACTGACGTGGTTAATTCTTTTTGTTAATGAATTTATGGTTAATCCTAGAAAAAGAAAATATTGGAAGCGTTGTCGCGAAAACAAAGAACGGCGATTTAGGGAAAACGCAAATATATATTCCGAAGCACCCATAAAGCGCATCGACGAGTTGCTACTCAAGTCAGAGACTCGCCAATCTCATGGCCACCCAGTGCTTAGGTTCGAAATGCTCGACCGCTACCATAGCGTTAGCCATCGCCGCTGCTCTCTCTGCTTCCACAGCCATCTCTCGTACTCTCTCTCTCTATCTCTCTCTTTCTCCTGACTGGCGCACACGCAGGCGTGTCAAGTTCATTGCTTAATCTTTCTTTTATTTACGATTCTCAGTCTATTTCTGGAGGAGAAAGTGCAGAGGTTTGGAATCCAAGGTACGAGAGCTCCAGAAATCCCTCAAGTCCTCATCGGAGAAATGTGGTGCCGAGAGACAAGGTCGTATTCGGGCTCAGCAGGTACTCCACCCCTCTTCTTTCAACACCCCCTTATCTTTAATTTTCTTTTTGTTCCATTTCATTTGTATATGTGTGTCTGGGCTTTCTTTGTACTCTGTTTGGTTTCTGAGAAAACTGTAGGAAAATATAAAACTAGAAAGAGAAACCAAATGTTCCAACATTGAGTTTTTGATGCTTTCTGATAACTCTAAATAGAGTTATGGGTTAGTGCCCATAAATGAAAAGCGGCTTATGGTTGTTAAAGGCTAAACCATTGATTTAAAAGTTTCAAGACTGTTAGAGATTAATTTAGTTAAGCCTTTAATGCTCAGATCATGACATTACAATAGACTTTTGAATCCGTTGTCCACGGCGGCCCACTCTATTGATACTAACCCAGTACTAACCATTCCCTTTTTGGCGGCTTCACACATCTATTAATGATCAATGGATTAACATCATGCTCTCATACATAGTACCAAGACAGGGGTTTGGTTAGGGTTACTTATAAAAAAAAAACATAGTACCAAGACATTTTAATCTAGCTTATAGGTAACTCCTTCCGTGACTTGAACTTGCGGCGTGATCCCTACGCTACACGCAACTTGCCCAAGAAAAACTTTAATTTTCAGCTGTAATTAAAATTGAATTGAAAAAAGAAAATGATCGAACTTTCTGTTGATAAGGGCTACCTTGAGGGAAACCCAACCTCCTGGTAGATTCAAGAAGGAAATTGCCAGCAACAAAACAGTGGCATTTGTATTAAGGGGAGACAACATCGTTTTAAAGTGTAATTCCAGTAGTAAACGACAATGTTTTGATATGTAGTGTAAGTAGAAACAGCAGTGTCGCAAGTATTATTTCTAGCAGAAATTAGTTCTGATATGTTTGCTAGATTTGTGGGACAATTGCTTATGTAGAAGTTGAGAGGCAGTTGAGGGCTCCCTAATCTTAAAGATAATTCCTTTAGTTTTTCTCTTGTATGTAGAGGTTGGGTTTCTGTCGAAGTAGCTCTTATCAATAGAGAATTCCATCATTTTCTCTTTTCAATTCACTTTTTTTTTTTTTTAACTAACTCAATTCACTTTTCCTTACGATTGACAATTACAGCATTCCTTAGGCAAGTTGCGTGGTATAACAATGGCTTTGGGGTTTTAATTTACAGATCGGTGTCATATCATCCACAGTGGTGAGGCGATCATATACGACAGCTCTGAAGACGGGTCATGCTTTAGGGGTTCAGAGTGAGGGGAAAGGTGAAAGTGGTCTGCAGATCACGCCTCAGAACCAGCTTGTCACGATGCACAATTCTTTAAAGGAGATGGAAACCCAACTTGTCGAGTTGAAAACAGCGATAGCTTTCTTGTTTACGAAAATAAACCTGCTTTTAGCTGGAGGCAATAGGGTTGTAAGAAACAAGACTAAGATAGACCCGAATCTTTTAAACTCAAATAAAGGAAAACGGAAAATCAGATTCGGTCCTGTCCCTATAACCAGATCCAGGAGAGTATGGCGGGTCAAAAGGAAATCTGGGTTATTTGAAGCGGGTTCTACGTCAGGTATCGGTGTAGAGACATCAATAATGGAATGCCATTTGCCTCGGGTAACACAGAATAGACCGATAGTCGGTATTACACCCTTGGTTCCTGAAGAAACTATAGCTCCCTCATCGGAGTTGAAGGAAAATGGTGTACTGCCGAGGTCTGAAGGAGATGTAGGATCTGCTGAAATTGCACATAAAGGGTCACCAGAGGTGAAGGGACTTGCTGTCATCCCAGAATCTCCAATGGAGACCCTAATACCATTGGAGAGAACCAATAGAGTTGCTGAGGAGGTACGGGATTTGAATATGGGTTTGGTGTCGTTGCCTTGTCTAGAGGAATGTCTAGAGTCGGGAGTGCAACTGGATACTGTGTCTGGGGATAATGTTGCTCCCTTGGTCTCTCTTCCTCCAATAGCGGATTGGATTCTACCTAAAGTTAACGAGATTCAACAGTTCGTGGGAATTTCACATGGAGGATGTGAAGATCAATTTAAAGAACTAATCACTGCGATTGAGACAAACCACGCGCTCGAAACCAAATCAAGTTTCAAGAAAAGCAGGGAGTTACATCGTCTTTCTTGGGCAATCAACTACGATGCTAAGGGTAGTAGTTCAACTAGAGGGAAGTCTAAAGGGAGGGCATTGTGAAGACGGGAAACAAGGGGTTGGGGCTTGGTTTTTGGGTAGAGTTTTAGTTCTACGGGAAACAATGGGTTGGGGTCAGGCTTGGTGTATTTTGGGTTGTTTTTCATGGGCTTTTTGGGTCATTAGGGGCTTTCTAATATGGGCAAGGTGTTTTCTTGTATACATTCAGTGTACTTGGTTACTTCTATTGATATATATATATTTATATAATATTTTTACTTATCAAAAAAATATCATTGTAGGATATGTTCATACAGATCGGTGTACTTAGGCGATGCGTTGTATATCAATAAAATTTTACTTTTACTTATCAAAAAAAAAAAAAAAAGATATGCTCATACGAGTCCTTTATAAATATTGCTATGGAAATAATGCAGTCCGGTTCTGGAATAGGAATAAAGAAAATTGAAAGGTATTATTTATTATTTCCATTAGTATAGTTTTTTTATAAGTATGTCCATTAGTATAGCTGATTATTACCTTTAGAAAGAATTAGTATAGCTGATTATTATAATTATATTTTATCGTGTTTTTTTATTTATTTCATTGTGGGAGAATCATCAATACTTTTTGTAATGCTCATATGGAATAATTTCTTTTGTGTTGTTTACAATTTGTATCTTTCTTTCTGTACTGGTGATGATCCAGCAATCCATAACTGTTTATTGTTGGGCTTATATACTTTTGCTTACAGCTCATAATAAGTATTTGCTGTGGTTGGTCATGTTCTCTGCTGACATCTTTTCTATAGGCAATGAGGAAAGCACTAGCATATCCTAAATCTGACAATTTGGAGTTATCTTCTTATCCCATGGCACCCATTGGTGTCATCCAGTCATGCTTCTCTACCAGGTGCTTGCAATTAAAACGTCATAACTTAAATAAGCATTACCAGCTATGAAGAGTTCTATCCCTTTTTCTCAAAATAACATGCTTGGGAAATTTATGCTCAATCATCTAAAGACAATAAATACTTTCCATCCAGTTAAAGGCATATAAAATTACTAGTCATTCTATCATTATCCTCCTAGGAAACCAGAATTTCACAAGAGTACTTTGCTCCTTTTATCCCCAGAGAGTTATTTTTGTCAGGAGATCAACACCATGACTCTGCAATTTCTCATCATGCAATTTTTGAGTGTCAAGTCAACTGTGTTTGGTAAAAGGTCAATAAACATGACCAAAGGTTTTGCCTGCCTTTATGCTTCTTTAATATGAATAAATGATCTCAGTTTTTTTTTTTTTTTGGGTGTGTGTGCAGGAATGGAACACCCAGGCAGCCTTTACTTGTACCCCTTGCTAGAGCATGTCTGGTATTTGATCCCACTCGGGTTCCTCCTGCATCCCTCGAGGGTCTTGGAGAATATTCTCATTGTTGGATTATATATGTGTTTCACTTAAACACAGATCTGGAGAAGTTATGGAAGGAACCATCTAAATCAAAGTTCAAGGCGAAGGTATGTAGAACAGCTATTTCACATTCTGTTTACATGTTTCATGCTTATAGTTGTTTCAAATGCATATGTTTTTAACTTCATTAAAAGGTTGGCTGGATGGCTAGGTGAGAGTACCAAGATTGAAAGGCAGAAGGATGGGTGTCTTTGCTACACGATCTCCACATCGACCGTGCCCTATTGGGCTCACCGTTGCAAAGGTTAGGATATGAAAAGGAAAAAATGAATAGAGTTTTCCCTGGTGTTATATAAAGATAAAAAATTTAGGAGTCGGTTGGATTTAGAAACACTCTCAACTATCTCATTTCATTATTACAACTTTTTCAAATTTTCACACAATATATAATAAACAATTCAATTTTTTCAAATTTTAAAACAAGAATAATATTAAAAAATAATATTCTAACAATATTTTATTCAACTTTCATCTAAAATCATCTCATGTCACTATCCAAATAGCTCCCAAGTCTAGAAGGAGAGAACTGGAAATTGAACCTTTTAGAAGTATGGGCGGCTAAAAATCCCCACAAAAGTTTGACTCTCTCCATTTATAGTTTTACATTTTTCATATCACTAAATATATGTATATATACTTGTCAAAAATGTATATCTGTAAAACATATCAAAGTTTGTGAGATTACGTTTGTATAATCCTTTTGTGGCTAGAGAAATTACGTTTGTATAATCCTTTTGTGGCTAGAGTATTTCTCTACGTTGAATAGGATTTGATTTCTGCTCTGATTTTACAGTGGAAAAATTTATTCCTCCAAATAAAAGACAATATGCCAACTACCAAGTGGAAAGAATATATTCAGTTGGATAAAGCTAGAATTTGTGTACTGTAGGTGGAGGCTGTAGAAGAAAATATGGTACTTCTCTCTGGTGTGGATCTGGTTGATGGGACGGTAAGTTTTTCAATGCTTGTCCCAGGTAGCCACACGAATTTTAGACTTAGTGGGTCTTTGGTGTAACTTTGAAGTACATCTATGGGATGTTGCTTATCACTATGTCAAGCTGCTAATTGTTTTAATTTGTCAACAGCCTGTGGTTGATGTCAAACCTTATCTACCATACTGTGATGTAATCGATGGAGCAACAGTGCCGAAGTGGGTTACGGTATTCTCTCTATAGTTCCTTAGCATAATGTAATTGGACATTTATGATACGGCAAATTTTCCACAGAGAGAGAGAGAGAGAGAGAGAGAGAGTCATTTCCAATCGTATGTATGACCTTTATTAGCATGAACTATATGAACAAGTTCAAAATACATGAAGAAATATGCCTTAAGCACAAACTCTAAAATAGCGAAGAAGAACATGATATGTTTGCAATTGCTTTATGTCATGCCGAGTAAAGTCAGTGCTGGGTTGGGTTTGTAATCACCTGATCCAAACCCAAAACCTTAACAATCCTTTTGTTGAAATGTTCCTTCACTTAATTTTGTCTGGCTTATATTTCCTACCTTATTATATTCCGAGAATAATTTTGTGGATTGTTGGAAATTGATTTTAAGTTGGAAACATGCGTCTTATATGTGTAAATGGAATTTTTCTTCTATAAGAATATTTTGTTAATAAGAAAAAGCCGCAACCCAAGTTCATAGGTTATAAACTTATATGTGCAAGTGGAATTACCCTAATAAAGACTGAAATAATCTCTCTTTCCCCGCCTCCTCCTCCCTTTTTCCCTTCTTTTTTGTAATGCATATCACTAATTGGTTCTTGTTATGAAATAATATGTATGCACAGGAGGACAATTTGTTGGAAGTAGCTTCTGTTAGCTTCTCTAAGGGCTTCCCTTCCATTCTTGCTGACTGTTGGGTTAGAACAGTATGTGGCTTAATTTTCTATATGAAATGTTTGGCACGTGTCTTATTTCATTTATTCGCTCAACATTTTGTATTTCATGGTGGGATAGTCCACATTGTTCTCTTTTTTTTTAACTACAATCTGCACAGACCTGCTGCTTGCATGCTCTGTGAGACTGACTGCCATTCCACAAGCATAATTATATGAAGTGAAATTTATATATTTTTATGGAGCATGTTTCTGCGTTGATTTTAGTATGCAGATCAGTGTCAACTTGCGCTAACGCAAACCATGTTTTGATCAAAACCGAGTGACCAGCCCAATTGGGTTGGTTCATAGCAACAGCCACACATTGCTGTGAGGCATGTGTAAGCCATGCTTCTACATATAACTCAGTACACCACAACAGTCCTCATGCGTTCATATCATCACACCTCTTCCCCCCCGCCCCCAAAAAAAAAAGAAAAGAAAAATGGTACCATGTAGTTCCTTGTGGTTTTGCTTTGTTGTCAACCATTATTTTCTAATTTTCTACAAACTTATATACTTCTAACGATTATATTTCAAATTTTTATTGGTTTTTTTTTTCCCCAATGTTTAAGGGTAAGAAGTCACTCTATGCTTCCCCGGAAGAGTTCCAAAGTTTAATACAGCAGGTGCTTTCATGGGATATTCGGTCACCGTCTCAGAGAAATCAACCTTATGATTCCCATGTTGAGACAAGAAATGGTAAAGCATCGGTTTCCGATTCAGACAGTTACCAAGATGAAGAAGCTTCTACCCCTACGAGTGATCAGGCTTCTCTTTCTTTTGGGGGAATAATTTATCATCTTAATTTGGAAGGTCTAGATGTCTCATACAGAATGAATTGCGATGGAGATGTCATTGTTGAGAAAGTCGCCATTTCACCCGACATCCCAAACAGCCATCGAAATCGTTGCAATTACTCGTCATGGATAGACAAATCTAGGTGACTCGAGGCCTTCGAGACTTGATATTGGTGTTTCAATGCCTAGAATTCTAGCAAGTTTGTTCTCTAAACATTTTTGTAAAACTGGTGACTTCCCTAGTCCCTAGAAATAGCATTGTGGTTATATTATCAGTCCGAAGGCTAGCAGCCACACAACGTGGCCACGACGCTACTATCCACTATCCTCTGCCGGTCCCTAGCACATGGATGGGGGTTCTTCCTTTAAATGGTCCCGTACATGTACTACGATTAACATGTTTGAATAAGACATGTAATGGTTGCTGCTGCATATGCACTACTTGTAGTTTGTATTGGTTAGTTTGTCCCATTCAGCATGTTCTCTATGATTTACATTGAAATGCGAAATTCTCCGAAAGCATCATATAGTTTTAAAATGGAAATTCAATGTCAAGTCTTCTTCTCTCCTATAATGTTAAAGTCCAGTCCAAATGTTTAATCCGTAAATAAATGTTAGTTTTATTTATATATGAAGAAGATGCTCAAACAATATATTCCACGTAAAGATCCCAATCGCAGTTTGTTTGGCTTGCAGGATGGGCATAGAATGCAAGTGCCCCCCAGTGTAAGTTTAGGATATTGTGACATTGGAATTGAGGCAAAGCATAATTCCATGGACGACTTTTATGCAACTTGTTTCCACCCCACCAGACCGAAAACGTATAAAGATGACTTCACAACAAGAGAAATACTTTAGCTACAGAATAATTACATTAAAGGAAATCCAGTGTGCAGTATTTCGAATTATAAAGTTATTTTTTATATAAAATAGATCTAACGTATCACATGAAATCACGTCAGTACTTTGAATTATAAAGTTATTTTTTATATAAAATAGATCTAATGCATCACATAAAATAACGTTAGTTTATAAATTTATTTTTGTATAAATTTTTTATATCTGTAATAATTCTCTTTAATATTATTTACAAATCTTTATACAATTAGTCGTACAATATTAAAAACTTTATTTCACGTGTTTATTTCTCATTTGTTAAGTCTAAAATTCAAACCGTACTTTAACGAGACGGGTCAAGTGCTTCGAGATCCAAGAAGAAAAGTAGACCGGAAGAGATGTTTTTTGAACTTTGAACATTTTAGACGACAATATTGGACTGGACTAAATTGTTGGTGGGCCCAGCAACTGTATCAACCGCGTGGACCACGATTTTATTCGCTATTGCCGGTAATCTCATTATCGTTTTTTCTTTTTCCCATAATTGTTCGTTTTTATGGGCAAAATTTACGCGAGTGCCACTGTGCCAGCTTGGACTAGTATCCTATACAAAAGATTCGCTTGTGAAAAGCAATATAAATATCAATTCATGATAAATATCTGTTATTGAATTTTAAAACAATGGGCATATATTTAAACAAAAAACATACATCTTAAAGATAATCAGCCCTATACATTAAAACATAAAGGGAAAATACCAAAGTATCATGGTTTGTTTATAGTTTAATTATGATGTTGAGACCTTGGTCTTCATCTTTTCAGTGACTAATTTACGTAATCACTTAAAATACGACATAAGAAATGACATTATTATAATCTGAAACAAAGAGTTCATTGCATGCTTCCCTCATTTCCATCAAGTATATTTTTCCTAACGCAAGCTTTGACCATAGTAAACCAAGCCTTTGGATCCAATCCATTTATGTTCATAAGCTTGCGTACCCATACCTGAGATTAATAGGGAAAGAAAAAGAGACATCAACAAGCATGTTTGTTGAGCTAGATAAGAGAATATCAAATTAAAAGTAAAAAGAAAAATATTTAGAATATAAATAGAAAATAAAAAAAATGATAAATTGATGTAACATGTTATTATTTTTTAAATTATATTAATTTATAAATTTATTTTTATAGAATATCTAAATGATTGCTCTATCATTGTGGAACGGTCTCACATATTTTGTTTGGTTTAACAGAATGATTATAAATTTATAAACAATAAATGCTTTGCGTGTCGATACTTCTTTTTCCTCCACAGCTCAGCCACGAGCTATCCCATTTAAAAACCTTTCAATTTAAGAGGGGTTGGTTAGAAGTCAGCTGGCATTCAATAGGATGGCCCTTTAGTAAATAACGGGAAACCAGAAGGGCAAATTCTCTATGATGCACACCGGCGGATTTTTTTTTGAAAAAAACTGCTTACTGGAACGCTCTCCTGCCTATATTTCTGCCTCCGCCTCTACGGGTTCCAATATTCCGAGGCCGGGGCCGGTTCTACCCACCACTCTCCCTCTCTGTAAAACTGTTCACAGTGATAAAGAAAAGTAGTTCATGCATGTTTTGATACACATATACTCAGGCCCGAGAGATTTGAATTTCTACTGTTTTATACGTGTCGCGAGAGGGACAGAGATATGGAGTCTCCGTCAACGGGAGAAACGACGCGGATCGCCGCGAGGGCTTCTATGGTAGATTCGTTTAAGGGGTGCGGTCTGTCGGGGGTCCGGATTGACAAGGAGGAGCTCCGTAGGAGGCTCCTGATGCCGCAGTACCTCCGGTTCGCCGTGCGCGACTCCATCCTGCTCAAGGACCCCGCCGCCGGCGAGAGCCATTTTCATAATCGAGGCGAGGAGAACGTAGAGCCTCCTGAAGCGCCGATGGTCGTCTTCATCAATCCCCACAGCGGTGGGCGCCACGGCCCCGTGCTCAAGGAGAGGCTTCAGCAGTTGATTTCCGAAGAACAGGTCCCCGCCAATTTCCTTTTTTCTCTTACCGAAGAAATTCTAACCAAGACTTCCTTCATGCATATTAATATATCATTATTTATGTATATGTGTGTATGTGTGAGCGCTACAATGTTTTTGTTGCACGTATTATATGACTTTTTTTTTTTTCATTTGGCGATTTAGTTGAACTGTTTATATGTTAATGAAAGTATTGCATACTGGGGCGTATGATAATGAAGCACGGGGCTAGAGCGGTGGTACTCTGCAATGTGCTTAGTTCTTGGGATCGATGTGTGCGATTGAGGTTTCCCTGGAGTTATTGGCCGATGACCATTACATATGTCAGAGTGAGAAATACAAGCTCTTTGGTCCTTGCATGAAATCCCATTCAAGATTTGCCCGTGGAAGCAACAGTGTTACGTACCATGTCAGACGCATTACGCTTCCAACTCTGTGGCTATCTTGAGAGGACATGGAAGCTCGAAACAAACTTGTGAAAGTTGGAATGTTGTAGACGGCAGAGAGTAGGAAAAGGTTTCTTCCAACCACGCCAACATGGCCTCTAACTATCGGGTTATGAAATTACTTATATAAAAATAAAAATTAAAAGAACTACCGGGTTTTGAAATCCAACAAACTCAGGATTTCCCTTTCGAGTTTAGGAATTGTTACTTTTATCTACAGTTACAAGGTTGATGGCCTTTATTAGACTTTAATAATATGCAGCAGCAAGCTTATAATTGTGAAACTTAAATGTAGGGCGGGAAGAATTTACTTGCTTTAAGGTTTGTTCTTTTTTTGGGGGGGAGGGGGGCACCCTTCTAGTTGTTATTTATAATATATTTATGTTTCTTTTTTAATTTGGTATTTTGAACTGGGAATACTTTGTAATGCAGGTTTTTGTCCTGGCTGATGTGAAGCCTCATGAGTTTGTACGATATGGGTTAAAATGCCTAGAGATGCTGGCTGATCTTGGGGATTCTTGTGCCAAAGAGACTCGTGAAAAGATGAGGGTTATGGTATGTTCACTGGAGCACATTTGCACATATTGGTCTACATTATATCGCTCTCAGCTGAATTTCCTGAACCTCTATGGACAATTATAGTGGCACTTAGTCATTGTTCGGAAATACTGAAATATATTTATGTGAAATGTAAGATATTGAGCTTCTTGAGCAGGTCGCTGGAGGTGATGGTACAGTTGGTTGGGTGCTGGGAAGTCTTGGAGAACTTATTAAACAGGGTAGGGAGCCATTTCCTCCTGTAGGAATCATTCCACTTGGTACTGGGAATGACCTGTCTAGGAGTTTTGGTTGGGTAAGATTTCTTGCTCCGTGAGTATTTGAGTTTCCAGGTGATGTCTTGCATGCTTAACTGTGGGTTTGAATGCTTTATTCAGGGTGGTTCATTTCCTTTTGTATGGAAATCAGCTGTCAAAAGATCTCTCCACAAGGCTATTGCAGGTCCTGTATGCCGTTTGGATAGGTACGCTTTCTTTTATTCCGTAAGAGTTAGTGCTATATTCTGAATATTTCTGGGGTGACAATGTTGATTATTTTGTCTAATTGTAGGGTTGGTAATGGCCATCAAGTTGTATGCCTTAGATTATCATTCCTTGGGGGCATGTTTTATATTCTTCATGCTTAGATGAGGTTCCAACTCTTTCTATTAAAATTCCACATTATTTATAAACAGAAAAAAAATTGTTTTAGGAGAAATGAGGTTAGTGCCTTGGGAAATAGGGCTCAAGGATAACATGCTGTGGCTTAGTTTTGAAGCTCATAATACTTAATGCATAAGCGTTGTAGTCTGGTGAGCTCATTGGGTGAAGCTGGAATGCTCTTTGACTTTAAAAGAACTGGATGGGTCCCATTATCAATTGAGTTGAATTGAAAAATCAATCTGACTAAAGAGTTTCGTGGATCTGATATTGATACATTTTAAAAGTTTAAACCATAAAAAAATAACACTTTAAAAATTTACTTAGTCAATAGAATTTGATTTAAGTTATCATTATTTCATTGTGAAATTTAGATAGACAACATATTTGATCACGTGTTTATTCACAAAACATATAAGAAAGAAGTAACAATTCATCCTGATTTTTCAACTTTTATGTAATCTTAAAAAATATATAAATATTAGGTGGTGGGTCTGAATTCGTTTTATTAAACATGCATCTTTGTTGCTTCGTAGAACCTTTACTAGTTATGTGAATAACAAGTGACGAGCGAGATGATGAAGATATATAAAACATAATTGTAGATTTTGTGGTCTATAAGTGAAGTATAATTATTGTGAAAACCAAGAATGATAGCTCTTCTATTTTGTCAAATCTTTTTTTATTAGTTATTTTTTTTATAAAATATCATGTCTTAAACAATTCTTCTTCTTGCCAATACAAATGATATAATTTGTTTCTCTTATGGTCATCTAGTTTAGTTTAGGGTCCCTTTGTTGTGGTTACCTCTGTTTTTGGTCAAAGTACTTCCTACAAGGGCTTATTGATGTGGCTACGAGTTACGTAAAAACTGTTTTCAATGGTGCAGTTGGCATGTTCTGCTGTCAATGCCAGTCGGTGAAGTTGTTGATCCACCCCACTCGCTGAAGATTACAGAAGAGTGTGTGCTTGATGAGGTTGTTGATTTAGTTAGTTCACATTCTACTGACTTGCTGCTCTATTTTACCCTGTGAAACCAAAATCCCATCAGTACTTGTTCTGTTTAGTTTCTTTTGGCATTTACATTGAGATATATCAGCTACTAAAGCATATAATGTGGAGTTACATATTGAGTTTTTCCTTTGCTCTGAAAAGATTCTGCTTTATACAAGTTAAATCCATTATTTCGATGATATCACATGTATGATTACCTATGATATATTAGTGCTTTTTTTTCTAATTGCTATATTAAAACTGAGAATCTTGCCTTGAAGAACTAGTTATGGTAAAGGTACAGTGTGAAATTTGATATTGATTCCTCCTTAGGTGAAACTGAGTTTTATAATGATTCCAAGGAGCTCCAATTGTAATCTTGACTAGTTCTTTTGGAGTATAAGGTTGAATATAGGTTGTGGTTTTCTTGGGTCTTAACAGTAAATACTCACCAGTGAGTTGCTGGACTGTGCAACACACATGGTAGATGCGAGTTAGACATTAAGTGTATCTTTCTTATTCATTGGTACTATAGAAATTATGTTATCGAGGGAAATACTAGTTGTGGCTAATAGCTTTCTGGAAATTTCTTTATTGGCTTAATATGTCAAATTAGTTTTTCATTAAAATAAATTATAGGGAAAATTGTATTTATACCCCTGAACTTCTGCTGTATTTTCAATCTGCACCATAAACTACCAAATTTTGGCACTTTGCCACCTCGGTTAAGATTTTGACCATTAAAATGTGCCACGTGTTCTATTTTTCATCAATATTATGGTCATGTAGTTTGTAGTACAAATTACCAATATTTGATAATTTGAAGTGAAAGTGTAGTTTCCCCTAAATTTTGGCCTGCTTATTTCTAAAACCTATTTATTATAATCTACTTATCTGTAAAGGAGACCCTCTTCAATGGCAGTATTAGAATGCTAAATTGTGAAATTTTATTTAAAGCCATTCAAATCTATGTGTTTTTGGTCTTTAGTTGATATTGTTTCTGGTATGTATAAATATGAAACATTGAAGAATCAAAGTTTTGAGTAAAAAACTTGAGTTAAGGAGAGATTTTTTGTTTCTAATGATGGAAACTTTCTTGTGATGCAGGGCTTGGAAGTTGAGGGGGAGTTGCCTGAGAAAGTCACTTGCTACGAGGGAGTGCTTTATAATTACTTTAGCATCGGTATGTTGATTGGACTGATTGAATTTAATAGTTTGTTCCACTCACAGAGTTTGACTAGGCTTGAGCTTTTTTTTTTTCCTTTCTAAAGGGGACTTAGTCAGGTTGGAGATAGTAACATGAAAACACGTGCCCATGTCTCAGCTTATTGGCATGGATGGAGTTGAAATCTCAAACGGTGGAGCAACTAGCCAAAAATTTATTAACATGGTCAACCTAAAGGAAGCTCTCACATGCCCAATAATTCCTTACTGGTGCTTATGTGCATCTGTATATCCATTTTGCTTTCTTTTGGTTTTTCACCAAGGAACTAAACTAGGAATCACCCTGTTTAATTAAGAATGTTGAATCAGTGCATCTGCTGCAGACTTTGTTATGAAACCCCTTTTGCTATTCAAAAATAGATTTCGGCCTTGTTGTTACTATTTAGGGTGCCAAACATGTTCACTCAAATGTGATTGCCCTGTCCTCAACATAAACGCACACACACAAAACTGCAACAGTGAAAATAATTTGTTTGTAAGTTGCGAAAAGTTTGTTATTTTGTTTGTAAGCCTTTGGTTTCAATAGTAGCCTTTTGAGATTCTTTCTTACACGGAACTTTTGATTATTTTTGATCATTTATATTTTGTCATGCAGGAATGGATGCTAAAGTTGCTTATGGCTTCCACCATCTACGCAATGAAAAACCTCACCTTGCACAAGGTCCAATTGCAAACAAGGTCAAGTTGAATCTCTTCTTGAATGCTTTATCTCTGAGTTTCGTTAATGCTTTGAGATATTATATCATCAACATTAGAGTTTGATAACTGATCTGGGCCATCTTTCTTCGGTATGCGGAGGTTTGTTTCTTGTATCTGCTATTTGCCTTATGGAAGTTATTTGTAGGTCTTATGTAGAACCCTAATGAGATATAAATAGGAGGGGGGTGGGGAAGCACTTTATAGTTCTTACAATCTTTTAACATTTCTGTGTTCCTTCAAACCATGTTGGGTGATGAATAATATTGGTTCCAACTTTAATTCGCTACTGCCAGAATCTTTGCACATGAAACAGTGATTCGCCTTAATTTCTATGCAAGTAGTTTTGTTTTCCTTCCATATTTGGTTTTTTCCCTTCACACTGCATCAGAACACAAGGAAATATAACTCATTCGTTGATATGTTGTCCTAAGAGTTTGAAGCTTGTTTGAATTAGGCTAAGCTGAATCAAATGATTTCTAACAAATATGACTCAACCATTGAGATTGTAATCACTCCACAAGTCTTCAACTTCCTCAGGAAAACTCTCTTTCCTAGGTCACATGTTTTCAAACTTGAAGGAACTCCTCCCTCTGTAAACTTCCAAACATATAGGACCTCTTCAGGTGGAAGAAAAATTATGAGAGGCACTAGAAAACAGAACAGGCCAGTTGATAGATAGACTAGTTGAAGCTTGCAATTAGATATCAGTGCTTATGATTGCTCTGTTGAAGCTTGATTCTTTGTTCTGTTCTTCTTTGTTTTGTTGATAATTCAGAAATGTAAAACTTATATTTTTAAAGATTAGTTACATATTCAGAAACTTGAAGTTGTGAATATTATGTATGAATTTATATAGAAAACTGTAAACTTATTCTATTCCCTTTATTATAATTGTTTTTCAGATGAAATTAGTCTTTGAAAGAATAGTTACATATATTACCAACAATCTGATGGTATCAATTATTTAGGTCATACTAACACAAGATTGCAACTGCTCACTCTGTTATTGCAGCTGATCTACTCTACTTACAGTTGCACTCAAGGATGGTTCTTCACACCTTGCTCGAGCGATCCAAGTTTAAGGTCAGATATCTCCCAATTGACATTGTTTGCATTTTTTTTACAGTGACATTGTTTGCATTTATTTTGGTGGCTCTCTATGCTTGCTACTTTGTCTGGAGGTGAACAAAATATTAATTCTTCCCAGCAGGACTCCATTTCAATTTGATTGTGTACATTATATTGATGTGCTCGTTCTAAAAGTTCCTTTAGTTCTGATGCTATGGCATTTTGCTCTCTCTCTCTCTCTCTCTCTCTTGTTGGCTGAGACATTGCTCTTTCTGTAATACTGACAAAACATATAGTGGTATTTCTAATTCTCCAGGAAGATGGTTTATTTTTCTTCTCCTTGCCGAGGGCCTGTGCATCCCTAGGATTAGTCGGGACTTTGTTCTCAAACACCCAGTGCCAATAAGAAAAAAAAATGGTTTATTTTTCTTACGTTGAAACCATCATCATTTGTGATGTATATTTGAATTGATTCATAATAATGACTTGCCAGATGATAGTGATTTTCTGCATTCTTTGGGTCCATATGCACAGCATGAAATGAATATTCAAAGATGCCTCTTTTGTGAGAGGCGTGCAATTTGTGGAAGGTTGCACGTCTGTAAATTTTGGAGCCACAAAATTGGAGTTATTTGGCCTTTTGCTCGAGCACTGGATTGCAATTTTATTAAATCCCTCAAAATCCTGGGGCTATTCTTCTGCTTTAATTATTTAGCTAGAGCCCTTATCTTGTTAGAGAGGTTAGGCTCTTTAGTGGAATTTAATTGTTTGTTTAAATGAGTATAGATCTTGGTATGGAAATTTTTTGGGGGCAGGCCAATTTGGCTTGATTGCAGCAAGAGATTAATTTCTTTTGTTGCCTCTTTGTGGCATAAAAGGTTTGCTCTAAATTGTTCACAGTAAGGTTCTGTTAGCAGCTGTTTTGCCTTGACAATTTCCATTCCTACAGTAACATGTATTCATAAAAAAATAGTATTTTAAAACCTTTTTCTCATTGTAGAGGCTTGAGGAATATTTTAAGGATGCATGTCAAAAAGGTCAATTGCTCAGAATGGGAGCAGATTCCAGTTCCCTCAAGGTAAAGAACTTGTGATATAACTTTTGCTTGGCTTATACTATTCAAGTGCCATCATATAATTGGGAGTACATGTATATAACTCTTATTCTTGCTGGTCCTCTTTCTTTTTTTCTAGAAGTTAGATTGTTGAATTTTGCTTGATACTAGGCTTTTAGTCGGGGTAGGATGCCATTGCCTTTTAGTTTATTGTGTTGCTTTATTTCTCCTGAAAATGTTTTTTCCCCTTCCAGTGTAAGGGCAATTGTTGCTTTAAATCTTCATAACTATGGAAGCGGAAGAAATCCATGGGGTAATTTGAAGCCAGAGTATTTGGAAAAGGTATCATATATTTGTGCTTGAGATGACATGTGCTGCTTTTCTGCACTTTTGTAGGCTACAATAATGCACTGAGATGCATGTTGTATTTTCCCTCTGTTATCATGACTTAGAGTAGTTTACTTGTGCATTTGTGTATTTTTGTTGCATTTTGTAGTGGTTGAAAGGGTGTTTAAGTATTGTAGCTATTCATTTTAGTCAGTTTGAGTGATTTGTGATTGTGGTTGCTTATTGAGTGGATCCAGAGACTTACATCACAAAATGTCCATAGGATGACAGAGTATACAATGGCAGAAGAGCTTGGTATTCTCTCTTAGTGAAATGAATGTTTTAGATATGAAAAATTCTACTCAGCAGCCCTACACCACATACTGCTTTTATTTTTTTCCTCAACAGGTGTGTGATGTAGGGTTGCTGAGTAGAATAACTCTTTAGATATATGTAGTAATATTTCTTTGTGAAATGTATATAGTAATTTCCTCCACTGTGGAATAAGAGCAGGATAAACCTCATGTCCTCCATCAAATCTTGTGGAGATATGCAATAACCTCTCTTAGTGAAATGTATGCTTTATGAGAGCAGCTTTTGATTGGGATGTTGATGCATTTACTGCATTCTTTGATGTGTTGTATTCCATTGGTTTGAGAGAAAGAGGTGAAGAAAAGATTCTTTAAGCCCTTTTCAAAAGGGGATGGTCAGTTTCATTCTTTCTGTAATGTATTTATTCCTCATGGTAACAACCCCTTTCCTTGGAAGAAAATTTGGTGGACTAAGGTCCCTCTGAAAGCTGTGTTCTCTGTTTGGATAGCATCTCTAGGAAAAATTCTCACCATGAACAGTCTGAGGAAAACACTGTTGTGGTTGAGCGGTGTTGCATGTGTAAGAGGAGTGGGGAGCCCATGGATTATCTTTTATTCTATTGGAAGTTGGCTGCTTTGTGGAGTGACTTTTTTAGTCAGGTTGGTTTGGCTTGATCATGCCCACAATAAATAGAATTGAACTCTTGGGGAGGGGTAGGTAGCAGCCCACAAATTGCAGCAGTGTGAAAAATGGTTCCTACTGGCCTCATCTAGTGTATCTGGAGGGAAATAAACCATATAACTTTTGAGAATGGTGAACGGATGATGGAGGAACTCTAGTTTTTTTTTTTAGTTTTCTCCTTCGGATAGCTTGTGTAGACTTTAATGGGCTTAATTTACATTATTTTCTTGTATCTTTTTCTCTTTCTAGATTGGTGTGTATCTTTCTAGTGCTCTTGGGTTTTGAATCTTTTACGCCTTTTTAATGAAATTTTATTACATCCAAAACTTTTTCTTCTCTTTCTCTGTAGCTTGGTCTTTGTTACTATGTATTTGCAAGTATGTCTATTGTCGAATGCCATAGCGGCAATTCCATGGTGAAAGCATGTTTGTCAGTGTGTGATGCTTCCTAGAGTCGATGCTTACCTAGATCTTGTTTTTGGCTTACTTTTAGAGAGGCTTTGTTGAGGCCCATGCAGATGATGGTCTACTTGAAATATTTGGTCTAAAGCAAGGATGGCATGCATCATTCGTCATGGTTGAACTCATCTCTGCCAAACACATCGCCCAGGTACTGCTTCTAATTCAATTTTCTTTTATTATGGTTTATGCTATTATGTCAAGGTCTGACTATCAAGTGCTATTGTTAGTTTATGAATCCAGCACTGGTCAGGGTGTTTACAGCATTGGCATGTGGCAATGACACAATAATTTGAACAATATGATTCATGGGATATGTACCATGACATTTTCTTTAAATAGTTGGAGTGGAGCTGCTGACATGGCAGCTCTCCCAATTTTGTATTTCTTCACCTTTGCTCCTTAATTATCAGGGTGCTTTCAGATTTTCCTGACCGAGTATCATATTTTATAGTTGAGTTCTCCTTAATTATTAGGACAGCAAAACGCTATGTATTATTAAGTGATATTTTCGCTATATGTGAAACTCAAGGTTAGTGTTTGAGTCCTGACTGCATGCCTGGCCTTATGTTTCACATCGTTAAATACTTGGATTGGCAAAGTAAATCCTAATTGCTTAGGCTGAATTGGAGCTTAGTGCTAAATGGAAATGATAAATACTGTGATAAAATTATTCTTGCTTTTGCCATTGTGATAAAGGATGATGGTTGAGCTCTGTGAATATTGGCACTGAAGTTTTATCTGGTATTAGGCTGCAGCTATTCGATTGGAAGTTAGAGGTGGAGAGTGGAAAGATGCATATATGCAGATGGATGGGGAGCCATGGGAACAGCCATTGAGCAAGGACTATTCAACGTTTGTGGAAATTAAGAGGGTCCCTTTTCAATCACTTATGATTGGTGGAGGGTGACTATATCATGGCTTACCTCCCATTTAGGTATGCTCAGATTCTTGTAAAGTAGGTATGTTACCAGAAGGCTTGTAATTTTCATTTAGGCGCCGCAGTTACAGTGTAATTGCTTGTTGTATCAATTCCATTGTTAGTCAAAATCCTATTCATTCCTTTATCTTTCTAGCTTGTGAAGACTAGCTTACACGCAATTGAGAGAGGGACTGGGCACCTGGTTTAAGGTGGGCAAAAATTGTTGTTCGTGGATTGTCCTGGTTTAGTAATTTATTTACAATTTAGAAGAATCTTTATAGGGTATATGTTGACTAATTGATAATAAATGGGCACTGTTTGTACTCTCAACAGTTGTATGGCCCCCTACTTTTTGTTGTCTTCTATTTCTCTTGTTAGTAATTTATTGAGAAGTTAGTATTGTTCACCAAGAAATGAATTTGGGTTTGATTTCAAAATTAAATGTACGGGAGTGGTTTTACCCTATAATTTTTGGTGTTTCCTTGTGAATGCA
The DNA here is from genome assembly GCA_029856935.1 of Cyclocarya paliurus. Taxonomy (NCBI): domain Eukaryota; kingdom Viridiplantae; phylum Streptophyta; class Magnoliopsida; order Fagales; family Juglandaceae; genus Cyclocarya; species Cyclocarya paliurus. The sequence goes on along the minus strand of CM056949.1, from coordinate 4,912,757 downwards.
ACTCATGGTTTCCAGTAGATCGAGAATTTTGAAGTTGGAACTTGAAATCAAGGCTAAGCAAAATGAGGGGCTGGGGTATTGAACATTTGTCATTATTTATGCTACTTAGACATTCTTTTGAGGGACTGGGCAACTCTCTGAATCCATGTGTTAGTGCGTGCGTGCGTGTGGATACACTAATATTAAGAGCAAAGGAAGCCCTAAGGACATGGTTTATTTAAAGTACTACTCACAAAAATAGTAATACTTTATGTTCATAATAAGTTATTAGGAACATCCACAGATGTATCACCATGCCCTAAAGGAAAGATTTCATCATCATCATCCTCGGCTACAGAAGCATTGTCTGCAGTTTCATTAAATGTCCTTGAATGGTTTTGCATATCATCTACGCGATGTGAAGCTCCCAAACCTTCAGGACTCATTGCAGGATTTGGTGTGGATCCATTTATACTCAAAGGAGGTGAACATTGATATTCCAGGTCGAAATGCTTTACCAATTTAACAAATCTCAGCCAAAAGGATCCTTCCGAAGGGATATTGTTTGAAGCCGGCCTGTGTAAACGAAGGCACCTGAACACATGGATCAAGAGGGAAGACATGGAAGCCACTCCTGTTATGATGAACAGCCCCCCAAAGCTGTACACACCAAGACTAGGGGAGTTTGAGGGGATGATTTCAGGACCTAGATCTTCGCATGGTTTTTGAGGTGCCAAGTACTTGCGCCTAATTCCCTTCATTTTTTCTTTATCTTCAGTGACATTCAAGATTGCTCTTGACATGTAAGAGACTAGGGGGGATCCAAGCGGGAAGGCCTGAAGCAAGAAAGCAGAAGATTCCATATATATCACTCGTAAGAAATTTGGATAGCATAATGGAGTAGTTCAAGAAATACAAAGGCATTAATTCAAAGGAATGTTACTATTCATTTTAAATCTTATCATCCACCACTCATACTCGGCACAATATAATCTGAAGCGAATTCATATATTAATTACTAATATAGATAGCTGCTTAAAATGTATCACGTCACGTCAGTTGGGGATGATAAAATTTAGTATGAATGGAGGTGATCATGCTGCAAGAAAAATAAGCATTTGTTATAAATTATTTGTTACGATAATAACTATTTGTGATACAAACAAACTCATTTTAATAAAAAATAATTATTTTCGCATGAAATTACTAGCCACAAATAATCAGTCTTTTTGTACATAAAGAGAAAGAGAGCGACTCACAAAGCCAAATCCGTCAGTTTTGTAGACTGGTCCAGCCATAGTATACTTGGAGCCATACTTGGCAAGGAAGATCTTAATATAGGGGATCTCGTCGAAGATAGCAGCAACCCCACCATTCTGGCTTCCACTTGACAGTGCTTCATGATATTGCTCTGGGGTTGAATAAGGCTTCAACTTGGACTCGTCAATATTTAACTGTTTTACGAGAAGCCCACGGACGAAGGAATCTTTCTGATACCCTACAAAGTAACCATTCATTTTGATCTCTGTTACATCCACAAATGCAGGCTTCAGTTGCTGTACTGTTAACATTGAAGCCAAGCTTGCTGTGTAACTCTGTGTTAGTATGAGCACCACAAAAAGCCATATGATAAGCACCAATTTTGACCAGCTGTTCATCACCCTCTCCCCTACGTACAACAGCATACAAAAATGTTTAGATCACTTGCTTGGAAAAGGTATAATTTCTTTCAAAATAATGTTTGTAGTGGAAAAAAGAATTTACTGTGACCGTAGATGAGCGTGGAGAAGGAGAACCAGAAAATCATGCAAATCTGTTTCTTCGGAGAACCACTAAACTCAAGGTTTACACGGTGTTCAAGAACCCATATCACCAAACCCGTGAAAATGGAGACAGCCCCGATTATTAACCAAAGATCCCAGCTTAGCGGCTTTAGAAAAATCCATATATTTTCCTTCTCATTATTTTTCATCAAAACCGCCATTGACACGCCTGATTCTGAGTATGGTAACGTAAAATCCACATATAACGAGCGATTAGCCACAATTGTTACGTCTCCAACCACAGCATCGAACTTCTGCAATATTTTTGAGAGAGAACAGATCATTATCATTATATATATAGCTCTATATATACCAAGTTACACATCAAATAACCATGTAATTAATGTATGAAAGCTAGCTAATTAATGGTTACCTTGAGTTTGAGTTGGTAAAGAAGTTCATCGTAAGTCCCAGCACTAGTCTGCCCATTTTCATTCACGTACGGCACAAACTCATGTCCAAGGCAAAACGGTAACAGATCCATCACAGCAAGAAACAATTCAATTGAAAACCCTGATATCTTCGGCTTACCGGTATGAGGATGCCATTCCACTCTTACAAATTGATTGAAACCATCTCTTATTGGAACCCCGATCCTCAACTTTTTTGGCTGATCTGTTGTGTCTCCTGGCCAGATTGGTTGCTTGAGTTTGTCCTTTGATATTGAGTATGCTACTTCACCATGATGAGTGTCATCTAGTTCTCGTGAAAGTCCTTTCTTTTGAGTCCAATATCCAATAATCCTCTCTGTTTTCCCTATAATATTGAATATTTCAAAGGCTGATGCTTCTAATTGTCCCTTGACCAGATGAAAATCTCCGCTTAGTCCTTGAAATCTAGTGGTTAGAATTGCGTTCAGAAGCCTTGGACCCATTTCAGATATTCCAAGAGCAGCAAGATCAACTTTACATTTGCTAGCATTATTTTGCTTCAAGAAACTAGAACGCTCTATGCCAGCCTTCTCCACCGCCATTGCCAATGCCCAAACAGTATCATATGCCCATAATCCGAACAGGTTTAATCCAGGAATCATCTTATATTCTGGTTTTCCCGAGGTGAAATTGCTTGTCCGTCTTCTTTCAAAATCCTCAAGATCTTTTGACATGGATACGTACGACTTGACTCCCAAAACACCTTGCATGGAGTCCATGATTTCTAAATCCAGAGGATCAAACAGACCCGATAGCCCTTCTGTGATTATCCATGCATACCCTTCACTCATCATTCCTGCCTTCTTTACACTAACAAAAAACTTTGATCCAAGAGAAGCAGTCATGTGCACGAGGAATATTCTTGTTTGCATTTCCTTTAATTTTTTAAGCTCCTCCAAGATCTCGATATCTTTTGAGGATGGGGAAATGACACTTCTGTAAGGCACACGGACGTCAACTTCATGGAATGCATCTGTCACGTATGGGATTAAGCCGTTGCCATAATCCGTGTCTTCGTAGATGGGTATCACTTCTTGCCAGCCATAAGCCTGAATTAAGGCCGTTATGGCTTTCACTTGAGCTACATCATTTTGGGCTGTCCGAATGAAAAATGGACTTCGGTTTGGGGGAAGAGAAGGACTAGTGGCTGAGAAGGAGAGGATGGGAACTTTAGCCTTTTCAGCAATATCGACGACAAACTTAGCTTGTGATGACCTCTGAGGTCCTATGATGGCATGTACTTCTTCGTTCTTCAGCAAATCTAGAGCTGCATTCCATTTGAAAGGTTAGAATCTCAGTGTTAATTCCCAGGGAAAGAAGATCCTCTTAATTAGGACCTATTTATATATTTGCTATAATGCCCTTTCTGGTTTGTTTAGGATTGCATGTATGAAATTTGTCCAAAGTGCAGGAAACAATGGCGATGAAAGTAAAGGCGTTCATGCTAGCTGCTCCTAACGTAAATTATATACATAGGAAGTTGAATATTTTTATTGTGATTTTTTTTTTTAATTTGGGTGACCAAGTATCATTATTGATTTTGTATCGCCTGTAGCTCTTAATTAGTACCATTTATACTCATGTAGGAGGGAAATTTTATCCGCATAGGAACTATAAATATGTGCCAACTCCTCCGCAAATGACAACATCATCATCTATAAAATCAGACCTTACATGAAAATATGAAGTATATTCTTGTAAATCTTCTTTTTGAAAGGAAGAAATGTAATAAAACTAGCACTTTCGATGCTTATTTCAATAGAAAGCTCGGTTTAATCGAAAGCCTAGACGCATGTGGTTTGTACTTCTTTAAGGATATCTATACAGGACCACACAGCACTACAATCAGCAGTGGCATCTGACTCCGTACCTTTTTCTGGAGGTCGAGGGCCTCCTAGACAAACTCTGGCAGATTTTTAAAAATAAAATAAAATAAGGGCAACCAGACCAGAGGTCGGGAGCACTTCATGATCAGGGGCCAACTCAAAATAAAGTTCCTGCAATGGCAGCAGAGATTTCAGGACTTGTGTGTGTATGTGAGAATATTATATATTGTTACCTGCACATGCTGCACCAACAACATCGCCCTTAGAATCCCGGGTGAAAAGAGCAAGTCTGGTTCGATAATGGGCATTCACTGCATAAAAATCAGAAAGCGCCATGAATATACAGCTCTCTGCCAACTCTCCCACCGTGGAGTTCAAATCAAGAACTACTCCCACTGGTATCACCGCTGCGATGCACTGTTTGACACAAGAGTTGAGCAGGAAGAAAAGGATGAAAGAGGCGAGGTGCTTCTGGCTTGCCATTTGTCAACCTAGGCTTAAAGGACCATGCAACACGAAATAGTTTGATGCAGTACTGGCCTTATCACGATCAAAACCTAGTATTTTGCATGCATGGGGAGGTTTATATGTACATATTACCTTGGATTAATTGTGGTTTCCTATATTCTATATATAAAATCCAGAAACCTTATGGCCGGATTCCGGGACTTTACGACGAAGGCAAGCTGTCATGCATGCACCTAGCTAACAGTGACATGGCCACCTATCCTTTCAGATGAAGATCGCCAAAATCACGTTGTTTCCAGGTCCACGTACGAACGCCAAAATTCTGTACGTTTTCGACGTCTTTATTGTACTTGCAAAATCTTTAACTGAGAACTAATTATGCAGGATCGAGGGTTGTCATGCCACAAGTTGGTTTTGTGTAAAATTCAGTAGAATAAATCATGAAGTTAGAAAGTATGAATTGAGAAACAAATACAGGAAGCTGAAGGCCGGTACTTGTTTTATAGCTGTGGGTTGGAGACTTGAAGTGGTTATCTTCAAAAAAGATAAAAAACTAGGGCTGTGTATTTTGTAGGCTAAGCATCGTGAGATCTTGTTTTGAATTGAATCTCCATTCAAGCATGGGTGCTCTGTATTTATAGGCATGTCTGGCCGACTTGGCCGTCTACAAAAACGCTGATCTCATGAGTGATCTGATCATATATATATATATATATATATATATATTTAGTAATGTTATATACTATACTCTCATCCTATTTTTATCATACTAAGTAAGATGTGAGACATTTATTATCATTGAATGATAAAGAAGCATGTAATAAATGATCATCCAATAATGATAAATATGCCACATCATACTTAGTGGGATGAAAGTGAGATAATAGTATATATGGTGTATAGAATTTTCCATATATATATATATGCCCTGAAATTTTAATACTAGATATAATTATAGGTTGTAAAGTGTTGCCTACTCCTTTTGAAAAAGAGTGGAATCTACCATTAAAAAGTTAATTTTTTTATGTAGGTCTCATATTTACTCTTTTTTCAAAAGAAATGTACAACTTTTACACACTCTATGACTGTAAATAATATCATTTCTATTTTATAAAAAATCTCTCATTTTTTTAACTTTTTAATTAGAAAGGAGAAATACTAGATAGAGTTCTAGGGTTTCGCACACTCGAGTTGAAAATAAGTGGAGCCCACCATTAAAAATAATTTTTTTTATATGCATCTCAAATTTATTTACTTTTTTTCAATAGAGCTTGTACATCCTAAGAATATACAAATTATTTCCTTTTAATAAAACAGAAGAAGTTGTTCTTGGTCCCCTTAAAAATTTAAAAATAGCCTTCGTTACTACCAACACATCTGTTGTAACTATATATATCGATCTGATCAAGAAAATTAGCTTCAAGTATACTTTTATATTTATGCCAATTAATTAAATTCAGATTTTAGCCCCCAGTCTTTTAAACATACATTTAATCTTTTAACTTAAAATTTTCTTCCTAAAGATCACTTTATAAAATCTAAAAATACAAATTTCTTCAAAAAAAAAGGGCCCATATATAACGTGTAATCTTTTCTAATATTCTTCCTTAATTCACCTCAAGTTTCTTCTAATTATTATTCTCTTCTACTTTTTCCTTTTCAACCCCATTAATTATGTAGTGACTTTCTCTCCATTTTCTATTGCTTTATGTTCTAAGTACATCTCCCTTCATTTTCATCATGTAATACTTTAACATAATTACCTATGTTATTTCATTTTTTTATTTAGTTCAATATATAACATATATAGTGGGTGGAAGTATGAAGTTGCTGAATAAGAATAAACTTTAATAATAATGCATGCATGCTTCCAAGGTATATTCTAGGATGAAAAAACATATACCATGAAGACTGATCAGTGCTCTAATGCACGCCGCTGATTGCTAATTATATTATATTATATATATATATATATATATATATATATATATGTTAACATGTTTTAAAAGGTAATTAAGCCATGTCTTGATCTTTTTTAATATCAATTAATCGTCTTCAATGCCGACCAATTCCAGCAATTTTAACAGTGGGGTTTGCATTGCACCAATATTGACCGTTGATTTAGATCGTGCATTGCCCAAACAAAAGAAAAACGACTACGACCAAGACGAAAGACCATTAATGCTTTTCAGTATTGAAATATGCTTTTTTCGGAGTTAAGTAGATCACCGTTAATGCCTCCACTAAATCATTAATTCCCAAGTTGTACGTGTGCATTGTCCTCCATCTTTTCTACTTATTTATATAATTTAGGATCGAATCTATTGCATTATATACACATATATAGATAATTACCATGTACTTATATAGAGTTTTACTCGTGAAATTATCATGTCCTCAAAATGACATGACAAAACCCTAAAATTTAAAGCTATATATATATGCATGTACTCATTTGTTTAAGTAGTTGTCTTCAATTCTTGGGAGGGTTGCTTTAAAAAAAAAACAAAAAATAAAAGTAAATGCATGCTTGTGAGGATCATTAATTACGAGGAATATTATAAGCTGAGTCGTTAATTTTTTAATTTAAATACGAATTATTCCTCTATCTAATTAGAGCGTTCTTCTTCTATCCGTTATAGTTATAATTTGCATCTCAATACTTTATAGAAGATTATACAAAAACTAGTTTACGTCGATATATATTGTGCGGCCACGTCAATCTTGCACCGCAACTAGCAATTTTATACTCTCTCTCTCTCTAATTAATTATTGCTATATAATTTGTTAATTGGAAGAAAATTTCTTGATTCTTTTAGTTTGAGTTATTATATTCTCGAGTCAACATGTAAAGCACATGATCATTTATATTATTTAAATGGTAAGATTTGATTTATAAAATTAAGATTTTAAACTTTCTCTTCGAAATCAAATTATGTCTATTAGATGCATTATCCACACCGACTTATAATATAATTTTCCTTTAGAGCTCTTTTGGATATTAAGAATATCTCATAATATTTGTGAATAGTAGTAAAGTGATTTGTAAATAGTACTAGTGAAATAGTTGGAATTAAGATGTTTTATTGGATTTTGAGAAATGAGAGATAAAAAGTTGATTAAGAATACTATAAAGTTAAAAAATTATTTGAATATAATTTGTGTTTTAAAATTTGAAAAAGTTGTATTATTTTTTGTGTTTTGTTTGAAAGTTTGGAAAAAAATGTAATGATTATATGAAAAAAATGAAATTTTGAAATTGAAAAATATTTTTTCAAGTTGTATTATTTTTTGTGTTTTGTTTGAAATTTTAGAGAAAATGTAATGGTTATATGAAAAAATTGAAAATTTGAAATTGAAAAGTTTTTTTTTTTTTTTTAGTTATGTTTGGAAAGACAGTATTTGTAAATATTTAAGAATATTTGAGAACAATTGTGTTATCAAATGGTCCCTTAGTACGAGGGATGTCTACCTTCTGGAGGGATGCTTTAACACTATTTTTTTAGGTTGGTTGTCACTTTCATCTCTATTTTCAATCTAAACATGAAATTCAACCACCTTGTTGTGTAAAAACAGTCATGTTAGAATAAACAAAACAAAAACCACAAAGGGTTGAATGTATTAATGCATGGAGAGCAACTAGCTAGCTAGCTGTGAGTAATGTACGGAAAATCTATAATATAGATAGTTGGAGCTAGCTAGCTCTCTCTTCCACATCTCCGCATTAGGGGATGTGGTGAATTAGCTCGGTCGGTCAACAAAGTTCCAAGTGTCGGGATTTTTTTCAATTTGGTTTTTCCATCCATCTCGATCTACACATGCCATGATCATGCAGATACATTATCTATCTGCATATATATATATATATATATATATATATATATATATATATATGTATATATGCGTGTGTGTTGCACTAGTGAGAATAAAGTAATAAAAAAGGAATCTACGATTTAAAAAATTGAAGAGAAATTAGAATGAAATGAAAGGTTAGTGGATCAAGTACTACTACCTCCTAATTAATCTGTTAAATGTGGAATATTGATCCATGGTGTGAGGGGAGAAATCCCCAGGGGATGGACAAGGCTATTAGCATATATTGTATATATTGTATTTAATTACTTACCTACACTCACGTGCACTGTAAGTTAGAATAAACTTTAATTATTTTCTGCACCTAGTATATAAACCTTCTGTACATATTATTCATTATCTAATGAATTGAGGTATATTCAGAAATCTCTCTCTCTCGGTTTCTATCTCTCTCGATTTTTCTCTTATCAAAGGCCCCGACCCACGTATAAGATTTGGGATGGGCTGAGATGACCCATGAGACCCAAGAGGAAGAACATAATGCAAAATTCCTGATGAAAGGATGGGAGACTGTGCAACATGGCACAACGTCTGACCAACTGATAGAGACGCCCCCGACCCTGACTCAACAGTACAACCTAACACGTAAGCTGGCCTACCTTCAGGGAACATCCTCGTCCCTAACCTAGCTGTTCAGACGGTGTAGGAAGAGGAACAAACCTATTAAGGGCCATGCCGCATTTAATGGAGCAGGAGTGAGCACACCATGACAGGACCACGCTGCATTCAATACATGCTGGAGGTCGACATGCAACGACATGCCCTTTGGGTGTTAGCAGCAACCCTGGACAGGTCTGGCGGGAAGCATGAGTTTGGTAGAGACATGCAACCTCGGTACGGAGCCGCACCCTGGCCACCATCGCCTCAAGGCCCACCTTGACTGGGTATAAATACCTCTCTCTACCAAGAAGGGGGTTACTTTCACACTCTTGAATACTTCACTTCTTATTCTCTCTAACTCTCACTTTCTATCTTCATCTTCAATCTTTATCTAACTTAAGTGTCGGAGGTATCATGGCTCCAAGGCTCCCCCTTTTTTCCTCCTTACAGGAAAAAGACCTAGCCCCACGAGCTTGGAGTTGCCCAGAACTACGAAACACGACATCAACACATGGAGTGGGTTCAATCGGATGATTTTACACAACTGTACGTACAAGATGTACTGTGAGCTTTGGTTGAGAAGGAAGGCAACGTTTGAATCGTGGATGGACGACACAGTAGTAGTATTGAGGTGGCGACAGAGTAGGCAGAGAGAAAAAGAATAACATCACATTTTACAATACATTTCATAATATTTATTATAAAATAAGAGTATTATTATAAAATACTTTATAAAAATATCCCTCTTTTTAAAATATTAATGTATAATTTATTGTGAAAAGTAATATCTATTTATCATTTTTCAAAAAGAAAAACCAAACCAAACAGTATTTTACTCGATCCATAGGGAATAATATGTAATAATTACCTCATCGATGGAATTACGTGCAATACTTGGCTTGACCAAGAATGTAAAAAAGAATCCAAGGCGCAACAAAGAGAGAATCTTTTGTTGTTTCGCGCGTGTTGGTCGTCATTGATGTCAAGAATATTTTATGGGGTTGTTTTTTTTTATTATTATTTAAAAAAAAATGAAGTTTCCAAGGCAATACCATATTTGACCAGACTAGCTATGGACGAAAGACCAACAGACCACTTAATCATCTTTAATAATTAACAGTAAAAAATTAAGAGGATGCTCGATCCATAGAGTAGTCCATAAACTATATATATATATATATATATACATATATATATATATATATATATATTAAAAATGAGAATACTATAATTACAAACAGATCTAAAATAATAATAACACAAACTAATCTTATATAATACGTTAAATATATTTTACAATAAAAATAATTTTATAATTTAACAGACCACATCAATAAGACGCACACATTAATTTATAAGTTTACTAATTTTATAGAATATCTTTATAACTAAAATATTTCTATTGTTTAATAAACTATGATATCTATGTACTCGATTAGGAGCTTGGTCCATAGGTGTTGCTAGTTGGTTTTGGTTGGTGTACTCTGGATTTATAAATGGCAATCATAGAAATTAAAGCTTTAGACTTTGGAGTACCGAATCTACCGATAGCATTATTATAGTAATCTTTTTAATTATACCTTATATTCAAAGATCTCTTACTTCCAATACAAAGATATTTCATTGAATTCCAATAAGAAAGTTGAATCTCGATCGATGATCTTTCCTTCCACCGAAGTTATATTTGGTAAGGTGTAATCATGTCATTCAACCTGTCAATCCGCTTGACCAAGAACATAATTAAAGATCAAGGCGCAAAAGATCACCAAAATCTTTAATTTCCTGATTTAATGCTTAGGAAAGTTGCTTAAAGAACAGCAACAATGACAACAACTATAATAAATGAAGACTCCATGGGAATATTGAATTGCAATATTTGAGTCTTTGACTGGACTAACGACTTCCTACTACTTTTGCTTTCATGCACCTTCTTGTTTCGACCTCCAGTAAAAACCAGGAAAATGAGTCTACCTATAGATGATTTTTTCCATAGTGAAACACTTTTAACTACAAGGTAAATTTACAAAGTGGTGCGACTTAATCATGTATTATATTAGATTATAAAATTATTTTTATTGTAAAGTAGATCTAACAGATTATATGAAACCACATATCAATTTGTAAGTTTAGTTTTATGTAATCACTTTGTCTCTGCATCACTTGTCTTTCTCATATTCATTTCATATGAACAGATTCTAGAATTAGAAAGTTATTGTAGAACTTTTTTTGTAATTGCCAAAGCGAGTTTCCACTGATGTACACTTGCGGAAAATTTTCTCCCAGAATTTTGTCGTATTTCTAAAGGAGAGTAGACGAGATGTAGTGGGATTGCTTGGATTTTCTTTGATCATTTCCTCAGATCTCATGTGACAAAAGTAGTTAGACTAAATAATTTCTATATATATTAGTTATTTCTTACCAAACATTTAAGTAATTCAAAAAAATAAAGACTTCGTGTTGTGACTGCATGAAAAAGACTTCCTTCTGGAAGAGCTAATTTATTGAAAATAGATGACAATTTAATTAGCCTCATACTGACATATATATTATTCAAAATTGTCACATATATAATTTTTTACCTGTGCATATATATGGACAAATAAGAATAATTCCGCCCAAATTACCATCTAGTTATAATCACCCTAAAAATATCAATTTTGATAATCGCCCCTCAAATAAGAAGAATATGAAAAATTATAAAAAATTATAAAAAAAAATGCAACAAAACATAAAAAATCTGAAAATACAATAATTAAAAAACAAAAATATTTTTTTTTTCAAGAATTTGAAGACCTTAAAAGGAAAAAAACTAATTCGTTTAGAAAAATGAAGAATAAAATATATTTTACAAAATAATAATAAAAAAAAACTAATTTTTTTTATAAATTTAGCTGTTCGTGCGACCTAGGCTTATGTGGAGAGTCTTGCGTGATAGAGAAAAGAGTATGAGAAGCCAGAGAAGAAGCCTTTTAGAAGCCTAAATTAGCAGTCAATGGATTCTAATTTCCATATATAAACCATGTTTTGCGGTTTCATTAGATTGTCTTTACCTCAGACGAGAAGGAAGTCTAGAATTTTCCATGTACTGTTTATGTTACGGCGGCTTGGGATTCACTTGACATGATGGGACACCAATGCAAAGATCCTGAAGTTGACGTCGTGCGTCACAACAAAGCTAGTAACCTTACGCACATCCATCCCTCTTACTTAATTGGGTCGTTACTTAATTGGGTCGTTACCTTCTCTTGTGGGTAAAAGGCCCAAAATCTTGTCCAGTGGGGTATAGAATTCTTTCTTAGGCTGCAACTTTTATTCCCACACTCTTAAGTTAACATGTTGTTGGGCCTCAACATTGCACGCTAATGTACCTTACGACATGTTGCTTTTTCACATGCGCCTGTTTTGCATTGCGACGCCCGTCGGAGTGGCTCCCATACGGCTTGAGATCCGCAGTCTTTCTCCAGTTTAATCGGATGGATGCCATGTGTGAGAATACCAAATCTGATGGTCAATTTGTCCCCACATCACATCTCACAAAATTGCATACGTTAATAGCACCGGCAAGGCGGCAATGTTCATTTTTAGCGCTGTGTAAGACTGTATCCCTTTCACTTTTTATTTTCTCAAACGTACTTCTGCCTCAAGAACCCAATTTCATCGGCAAACGCTCTGATTTACAGCCACTGGAAGGCTATGGTATATTTTCCAAGGATCGAGAGTGGAAGCTGACGAATGAGATTTGTTGTGGAAGAGGAGGGAAGTTAAGGACTGAGAGTGCAAATGGCAGGCACGAAACTAAGCGTTCCTACCCTTCCGAAATCGGTAGCAATTTCTAAAGGCTACAACTTCGCCTCAACTTGGGAATAGGTATATGCGATTGACTTATTCTTCTTTGCTGTATATATGATATCGAGCTTTGTTGTTTCAACATCTGCATTTTTAAATCCGAAATCTTGCTTTGCTAGGATTGGATGTGTGCACTTTTTATGATCGCAAACGCTTCCTTTGTTTGAAATTTTCTTTCGGTGGCGCAGAATGCTCCCCTAAAGGACGAGCAACAAGCAGCAACTCTAACGCTGTCTCATGCGGTTGCGGAACGGCCCTTTCCGCCCAATCTTGCACTAGACCATGTCTCCCACCTGGATAACGCCTTGTTCGTTTCCGTTTCCGCTAAGGACACCCCTCTCCAAGATTCTGGTCCTGCTACCCAACCTTTCTTGGTCAATAAAAACCAGGTAATGTTGTATCCTTGTTGGTTTCTTATCTACATCTTAAGGCTTATGCTTCTACTTCAGATGACATTCCTTATTAGTCTTTAATTAAGATCTTGCTCATATCTCTTGCACAAGATCACTGCCATACCCATTTTCATGCAATATGTTTGTTTTTTCCACCCGTCTGCATTCTATGATATTTATGGATCTTTGGGCGGCATCTTTGGGGGCTTTTGGCCCATTCATGCTTTGTGGTTTGTCGGGCAGAGTTTCCAGAAGCACTTCGAAGTAAACTCAAGTACTTTGATGAATTGGAGAATGTAAGGTTTGAATGCTATCTTATCTAGTGTTTCTGATTGTTTTAAATCTTTCAATTAATAGTCTAGTACCATACAATATTCAACAGAAGAGGCCCACATTAAAAATATTAATCAAGTGATGGTAAATGGTTTGGAACAACAGTTTGATATGTAAAAACTAGCAGCTTCCTACTAATAAAGTTGTTATCATCTGTCAAAACCTCTTCCGTAGTCACTCTGGTTTATTCAATCTTCTACATGTTCAAAAGTGGAGTGCTTCTCTAAGGAATTCTTGAGTCATCCACCTCCAAAGTAGGTCAGTAATCATGTATATTTTTGTACATAAAAATATTCTCATATATTTTGTGACAAGATATACAGTAGCTTGATTATGAAACCAACATCTTTATTAATTATGTAAGAATCGGGAAAACTCATAAACAAAGAATCCTCAACTGCTACTACTGACAGACTTAATTTGTTAAAATTGTGTCTTCCTTTCTTATTTACTTTTGACCATTGTTTGTAATACTAAAATAATGTATTTGAAACTATTTATTCACTTTCTCTTATATGGGAGCTTTTGCATGTGTCAATTTCTACGTATTATTTATTTTCTTTTAGTATCAATAGGGAATTTTAGCTATGCAAACTTGAATCAAGCTGAATATTATCATTTGAAGTTTGTGTGGAGCTCCTATATGCTTTGTTGCCAGTGGTTGAGGTTGTGGCTTCAATCCTTCATGTTTGGATGAGTTTTATTTAGTTATATACATACATACATACATACATACATACATGAAATAACAGTTTTGAGCAATTTTATGCAAAGTGTTTATCTAATTTGACCACTATGTCCAGATTTCTTCAAATTTTTATTCTCCAAATATGAACATTGCAAATGAAGACTTTGTCCCTCTGCTCAAGTAGCTTGATGAGTGCATTTCGTAAGTGGATGATTTATACATCAGTGATTTTCTATAATTTTTTAGGTTGTGCATTACTTGGTTAAAGACCTTGTGAGTTTGTACTTGAGGCATTGTATTATTGTTATTTGTAGGTTACAGTGCAGTGCGATTTACTATTATTTAATGTGTGCCTATTTTAGGTATGTTGAAAGCAATCCAGAGTATTTAGAATCCAGTGTTTACGTGCTCAAGTTTCAACAACTTCAGGTAACACAAATGACTCTGATGTTAACATTTATGAGGTAATTGAGTGGGTGAAAACCAAAGTTTCCATCCTTTTCTTGGGTGTGAAACTATTGTCAGTATGATTTATTTTGACTGCCAATAACATAAGAAACTTACATGTTTGATAGTCTTGAGCTCTGGGCATGATCCGTTCTCATGTACTTTCTGTTCTCAAAAGTGCTTCTTCTCAGGTGAATTGAGCATATGCACTTGAATGGTTGTCACACACACAGATACATAGGTAGATGGTAGAGGTTTCGGGCTTCAGTTGTGTTATTCCCTTTGTCAGGTCCAGGCAGTAATCCGATCTAGTGGCAACAGAAAAACAACTGTCTCTGAAGGTGTAGCGGCGTCTGATATATATGTTCGTTTCAAAGCAGCAGCAAGTGAGGTAACCATTTTCTTTGGCTTCAAAATAAAGCTGTTATATGAACGGAAAAATCTAATTGCAGAGTACCCACTACACCAGCGAGTGAAGTCGGGCATATAAAAGCGTAAATTTTTTTAACTCTACCAGGATCTATTTTATTTGGGAATAGGATGTGTGCTACAACTTGATCTTTCTAGATCTTTGTTGTCTGGAGGCAACTTAAGCTTATATGTTTTATTACTTATCAAAAAACTTAAGCTTATATGTTTTTGCAGCTTAAGCCCGTGTGTGGGAGGGAATTGAAAGCAGATCATCAAGGAAAGAATATGTTCAACTTCTTGTAGAATGCCACAGATTATATTGTGAACAGTGGCTTTCCTTGGTGAGCTGATTGTTTGTTTTGAAGATAAATTTATTATTTCATTAGTTGGTCAGTTGGTTATGTTTCTTATGTCGCATGCTATCCAGGTAAGAGGCATAGTGCATCAACGGATATCTGAATTTGCAAAGAAAGAGTCCTTGCCATCATTAACTAGATCTGGATGTGCATATCTAATGCAGGTAGGATTGATTTTGATACACAAATGGGAATAGATGTAGTCGACCCTGTATCTCGTTGTTGATTAAAGCAAGTTTGAGAAATTGCATTTATATGACAAGATTCTGTCGCTAATATTTTATTTGTTGGTGTCTCAGGGCTCTAACTTAATAACTTGTGTTTAAATCTTGGAGGATTGATTTTTTGCGTCCTTTCTTTTCTCTGGGTCCTTTGATTGACACTAATATAAACTGCAGGTCTGTCAGCTTGAACATCAGCTCTTTGATCATTTTTTCCTATCTTCTTCTGAGGACGCTTCAAGTCTGGCTCCCTTAATAGATCCCCTGTGAGTTTTGAAGCTATTTTTACTTATCAAAAAGTTTTCAAGCCTTTTTTTTTCCATAGTTGGTTTTTTTCCTTTCCCCCATCCATCTTTTCTTTCTTATCTTTTTCTTTTCACTTTTTTGAGGTTAATAAGTAGCTTAGATTTAGTGTTTTTTACTATTTTAAATTGTATAGCAATGAATGAAAGTAGTAACTTGTTTTCTCAGAAATGAAATTTTAGGTTTACGTTATATTGGATGATCTTAAATGGAAATTTATCCACGGGTGCTTTAATCCCTTAGAATTCAGTACATTATTTGGGAGATTAGTATATTACATTAAGTAATCCGTAAATGTTTTTAATTTTGGGTTTTCATGAAAACTAGGAAATATATTTTTTCTTTTTGGCCAAAGAAAGTTCCTTTAACTTGTCTAAGGGAGTTCTCTTATTGTTGCTTAATAAATTTGGGACATAAGTTGTCTTTTCTGGTTTAAGGAGATCACTTTCTTTTTTTTTAATCTTTTTGTTCGTTCTTTTCATTTTTTTTTCCATAGAATGGAAGTATCAGACAACTTTGGAAAGTTTTTGGCATGTAACCTTCTTTGTATCCCTACAGAAGAAATCCATTATTCATTTCTATACTTCTGATCTTTTTTCGACGTTGGAGTTATTCAACATAGGTTTTGCTTGTCTATTTTCATCGTCAGATCATATTGAATTCTTGTGATAGTGATAACTTATCTTGCAGCTCTACATATTTATATGACACACTCCGCCCAAAACTTATTCATGAAACAAATATCAATTTTCTGTGTGAACTTCTTGATATCCTCAAAGCTGAAGTCTTGGGAGAACAATTAAATAGGCGGAGTGAACCATTAGCTGGGCTACACCCTACATTACAAAGAATTTTAGCAGATGTTCATGAGAGGTTGACTTTTCATGCTCGAACACATATTCGTGATGAGGTACTTTTTATTCTTGATCCATGACTCATTAATACTGCAGTGTATATACCAACCATTTTTTAAAAGAAAAAAAATCAGCATATCTCTTGCTGACCGACTCTGAAAGCTTGTTCACTTGATTTCTTTACATGAGTCATGGGATTTTACTAATTAAAAAAAACTTGTTTCACGTGTTAGTCAGAGACAGCATTGATTTTCTTCTACAATGATGGTGTTCCTATGTGTCCTTGTATCTAAATGAATATGAGGATGGTCCTAGGCGTTGATGCCTTTTGAGGCATTGTGGCCTTCTTTTTTTATTTTATTTTTTATTTTTTTGGGTAAGTAAGCATTGAAGCTTTCACTTGTCGGTGGGGAGATAAGTTTTTTTGGATTGGTAAATAATAATTATATCAATGATAGAAAATGAGCATAGTCAAGAACACAGGGCGTATACAAGAACAACACTTGCCATTGTTATCCCATGGATACAAGGAAGTCATAAAAGCTCGTGCCATTGAAATCGGTGGGGAGATAAATTAAAGAGTCATGCTACAAACATGGACGGAATGCATCGGTGGGGAGATAAATTAAAGAGTCATGCTACAAACATGGACGGAATGCATGGACCATGCACAGATGAAGGCAAAACTCTTTTACTGGTTATTACTGTTCATGTGAACAGAGATGAATAATAAATTTTTTTGCCTTTGTATGTGTATGCTCCATGCATATGTCATTTCTCTAAATGAAAAGGGAAAACTTAATTCCTTCCTACATGATCATTTACCATATGGTCATTTTGGTAAATTTCTTCATTAATCCTTCTGTTGGACGCTTGTTGGGTGCCCAACTTGTAGGAGTGTTAACCATGTTGATTTGGCCGAAGTCACACCTCTCTTTTTGGTAGTGGTCAGAGTGGAACGATGTATATTGTGTTCCTCTTGTGGTTGTTGCCTGCATATGTTGATTCATATGTATTTATTCCTGCTTGTTTATCAAACTGTAGGCTGAGAAAAATCCAGATGTATTTAAAACTTGGTATCCACCACTTGAAAAAACTCCATCATTGCTTTCGAAGTTATATCGCCGCTTAGAGCCAGGAGTTTTCACAGGTTTAGCACAGGTATTTTAATATTTGCTATGCTATTCATCTTTTAAATTCCCTTTCTTCCACTTCTCTGAAAATTTGGTCTTGGTATTTATTTTTATCAGGAAGTTGTTGGAAGTTTGCTCCATATCCATCCAAGTAAGTATGCTAAATAACAATTATTTCTTTAGTAGAATGCACTACTGGGAAGTTATCCATATCGGTGCAAGTTATTGTTTCTTAGTTACCGTGTCATCTTTTTTTGTGTGAGGAGGCTTCCTATGTTGACCTACTTTTATGACGCCCATTCGAGCATGTCAATAAACAACTGCATTTTATGTGTAGCAGTTTTGCTATGTGTTTTTCTAATTAGTTTTTACTTCTATCCGCTACAGAAAGCAAGCAAACTCATTGTAAAGAGGTCATCATTTATGGATGGGCAGCTCTTCCTCATAAAACATCTTCTTATTTTAAGGGAGCACGTCATATCTCTTCTCTCTTTTGTGTTTCTCTGGTTGTTATTCCATCAAGCAATATTATTGAAATGATTAATAACAATCATTGTGTTCCAGATTTTACCCTTCGATATCTAATTTTCAGTTACACACAAGGAACTGGATTTCTCCCATTTGCTGGTATCTCTCAGGCTAGAGCTCTCATTGAGTTGAGAGCATTTCTATTATTTCTTGTTTCTGCTTGCAAATAAGTCACATGCTTGACACTCCTGCGGAGTTAATTAATTTTTTTTTTTCTGCTTTTCCATTCTTGCATTTCAAATAAATACATGCCCTTGTGCATTATAATTACATTTTTTGGTCTTGGACTTCATCATTTTGTATTTGGATCCCCGACTAAGAGCCTAGAGGAGGAGAGAGATGAAGTGGACCTTACAACATTAATGTTTGACACTCTTAGTGAATTCTCAGGCAGCATTAAATGCTTGACAAATTCTGTAAGGCCCACTTCATGTGTCCATCTCTCTCCACTCTAGGCCCTAGAGTGGACTCTTTTTGTTTTGTTTGGCTTGTAAAAATTTTGGAGTATTTTTCACTTGGGTAAGGTCAAAACATGAATTAAAAGGCTATTGCAGGGGGCTGGAATCTGTTGTGTTGATTCTAGAATAAATTTTTATGAACTAAAAAAAATGTGGGTTGTTAGCTTAATAGTGTGATCTCCATTCTTCATTGAGTAGTGATAAAGATGTAACTATTTTACAACTATTTTACAACTCTATTTTAAATGAATGACATTTTTGTAAAATAATGATACTCTTACAACTGATTTTTACAACATTGTAAATTAGAGTTATGTCTATCATTTTCCTTCTTCATTTGGGTCCTTTTACCAATGAATGAATAGGACAGTGGTCAATTATTAGATAAATTAAAATGTGGTACATTCAAGATCGGAAGTAAAGAACCTATTTAGTTCTCTATTTTTTTTACACGTTTTCTTCTAATTAGAAAATTTATATCATCTTCCACTGTAATGGATATTCTTACCTTGTCGATTCTACTGTCAGGAACATTTAAGACGTATTCTTAGAGGTCAAGTTTCACTATTTGACTGGTCAAGATCAACTTCTTTGGCAAGGACCTTGTCTCCCAGAGTCTTGGAAAGTCAAGTAGATGCAAAGAAGGTTTGTGAGTTTACCTTGCAACACAATCTTTGAGTTGTACAGCACATTCCTTCGTTGACATTTTGGCAGCATCTACTACTTCCACTCCTATGGTATGTTTGGAAGGCATGAGAAAAAAATGTTTGCTGATAAAAGAGGTTATTGGAATGTGCAAGTGTGCCTCAAATGAAGACATGTAACTTGTGTTCTTATCATTCTGGAATTTAAGTTGTATGTGCAATTTTCTCTGCATCTTTCGCCATAATATATTGAATCTAATTACTATGCTGCTAGAATTCATGGTCCTACTCCATGTACCATAGTTGTGCTATTTGCACTTACCAATAAAGATTTATTACTTGTCAAAAAATTGATAGTGATACTGCTTATGCTTTCTATGAATGCTTCAGTTACTGAAGGCTGTTGGTAACATTAGTTTGTGCGTCTTTTGTTAGTCTCTCGTTTGTGCTCCTTATGGATTATGCAATTAGCAAATAATAATTTTTTATAAACCATGGTGATTACTTTGTTCCTCTTCTAATTATGTCACCAACTGTTCCAACTAATGATTTTAGGGAATAACTGAAGTTTTATGGATGGGTGGTTGTCAGTTCTGTTTCAAGTTCTATCAATACCATGATGCTTGTTGGAACTATTATTTATAATTTATCAAACTATTTCTTTTTAATCCCATTTCCCTTACTTTGGTAGTTCATTTATCTGCAGGATCTTGAAAAAAGCCTAAAAGTCACTTGTGAGGAGTTCATTATGTCAGTCACTAAGCTAGTTGTGGATCCTATGCTTTCATTTGTTACCAAGGTTTGTCTTTTTCATCAGTATTTAAGTAGTTAGAATTCAGAATATGGTGCTGGAAACTTCTAGCTAGCTAATAAGACACCAAGCCCTGGATTTCAAGTGTGGAGTCAGTCCATTGGATGTGCACTTATTGAAAAGGAAAAAACAAAATTGATGTGACTTCAGTCCTGGGAAAGAGTGAGAAATGTACATTCTTGAATCTCATATCTCTTAATCTTTTGTCTCAAAGATGACTCCATATCAGTCTACAACTAATGCGCCACAAAGGTATATGAAAATCTACTCCACTAATGATTTGCAGTATTAAGGTGTGGGTGGGCTGCCTAACCACAATTGCCAGTAATCATTAGAGATTAAAATTTTCTCATATTTGTATGTCAATCCTCGTTTGTTTTCAGAGATAAGCTGAGATTAAAGTTAAAAAATTGAATAAAAAATTGTTAGAATATATTTTTTAATATTATTTTTGTTTTGAGATTTGAAAATGTTGAATTTTTTATTTTATTTTGTGTAAAAATTTAAAAAAATTGTAATGATGTGATGAGAGATTTTCAAAGTTTTGGATTTTAATCTTGAAAGCAAACCAGGGTTTTTGTGGAGTTTCAATCAGAGTCAATTACTTTGTCGTTTTAGAAGAACTATAAAGTCTAAAAAGTTTCAAATTTGTTTGTATAGGTGACAGCTGTGAAATTTGCCCTATCCTCCGGCAATCAAAATCAAAAGCTTGAGTCAGTTATGGCCAAACCACTCAAGGATCAAGCTTTTCCTACTCCAGATAAGGTGGCTGAACTTATTCAGAAGGTATGTCGTGTAATCTTTGTTGATTTTATGGAACTTCAATAAATAGTTGTCATGCAATTATGTTTATGGAGCATTCTCCGAAAATTCTCCTGATTTTTGCTTTGAAAATGGGAATTATATTAAACATGAGGGTGGTTGGTGCATGATAAATTCTTTTCCATCATGCACGTGCACATGATATATCTCATATGAAAGGAAAGATTTCTAGTAATACTTTTATGCTCATAGTAAGTTATTAGGAACATCCACAGATGTATCACCATGCCCTAAAGGAAAGATTTCATCATCATCATCCTCGGCTACAGAAGCATTGTCTGCTGTTTCATTAAATGTCCTTGAATGGTTGTGCATATCATCTATGCGATGTGAAGCTCCCAAACCTTCAGGACTCATTGCAGGATTTGGTGTGGATCCATTTATACTCAAAGGAGGTGAACATTGATATTCCAGGTCGAAATGCTTTACCAATTTAACAAATCTCAGCCAAAAGGATCCTTCCGAAGGGATATTGTTTGAAGCTGGCCAGTGTAAACGAAGGCACCTGAACAAATGGATCAAGAGGGAAGACATGGAAGCCACTCCTGTTATGATGAACAGGCCCCCAAAGCTGTCCACACCAAGACTAGGGGAGTTTGAAGGGATGATTTCAGGACCCAGATCTTTGCATGGTTTTTGAGGTGCCAAGTACTTGCGCCTAATTCCCTTCATTTTTTCTTTATCTTCAGTGACATTCAAGATTGCTCTTGACATGTAAGAGACTAGGGGGGATCCAAGCGGGAAGGCCTGAAACAAGGAAGCGGAAGATTCCATATATAGCACTCGTAAGAAATTTCGATAGCATAACAGAGTAGTTCAAGAAATACACAGGCATTCTTTCAAAGAAATGTTACTATTCATTTTAAATCTTATCATCTACCACTCATACTCGGCACAATATCTGAAGCGAATTCATATATTAATTACTTGTATCACGTCACGTCAGCTGGGGATGATAAAATTTAGAATTGAATGGAGGTGATGAAGAGGACGAGAGCGACTCACAAAGCCAAATCCATCAGTTTTGTAGATTGGTCCAGCCATAGTATACTTGGAGCCATACTTGGCAAGGAAGATCTTAATATAGGGGATCTCGTCAAAGATAGCAGCAACCCCACCATTTTGGCTTCCCCTTGACAGTGCTTCATGATATTGCTCTGGGGTTGAATAAGGCTTCAACTTGGACTCGTCAATATTTAACTGTTTTACGAGGAGCCCTCGGACGAAGGAGTCTTTATGATACCCTACAAAGTAACCATTCCTTTTGATCTCAGTTACATCCACAAATGCAGGCTTCAGCTGTCGTACTGTCAACATTGAAGCCAAGCTTGCTGTGTAACTCTGTATTAGTATGAGCACCACAAAAAGCCATATGATAAGCACCAATCTTGACCAGCTGTTCATCACCCTCTCCCCTACGTACAACAGCATACAAAAATGTTTAGACTTGCTTGGAAAATGTACAATTTCTTTCGAAATGAATTTGTAATGGAAAAAGAGAATTTACTGTGACCGTAGATGAGCGTGGAGAAGGAGAACCAGAAAATCATGCAAATCTGTTTCTTCGGGGAACCACTAAACTCAGGGTTTACACGGTGTTCAAGAACCCATACCACCAAACCCGTGAAAATGGAGACAACCACAATTATTAACCAAAGATCCCAGCTTAGCGGCTTTAGAAAAATCCATATATTTTCCTTCACATTAGCTTTCATCAAAACAGCCATTGACACGCCTGATTCTGAGTATGGTAACGTAAAATCCACATATAACGAGCGATTAGCCACAATTGTTACGTCTCCAACCACGGCATCGAACTTCTGCAATATTTTCGAGAGAGACAGATCTCAATATTACATATATAGCTATATATCTATATAAAAAAAAATGAAGTTACACATCAAATAACCATGTAATTAATGTATAAAAGCTAGCTAAAGAATAGTCACCTTGAGATTGAGTTGGTAAAGAAGTTCATCGTAAGTCCCAGCACTAGTGTGCCCATTTTCATTCACGTACGGCACAAACTCATATCCAAGGAAAAACGGTAACAGATCCATCACAGCAAGAAACAAATCAATTGAAAACCCTGATATCTTCGGCTTACCGGTGTGAGTATGCCATTCCACGCTTACAAATGGATTGAAACCAGCTCTTATTGGAACCCCGATCCTCAACTTTTTTGGCTGATCTGTTGTGTCTCCTGGCCAGATTGGTTGCTTGAGTTTGTCCTTTGATATTGAGTATGCTACTTCACCATGATGAGTGTCATCTAGTTCTCGCGAAAGTCCTTTCTTTGGAGTCCAATATCCAATATTCCTCTCTGTTTTCCCTATAATATTGAATATTTCAAAGGCTGATGCTTCTAATTGTCCCTTGACCAGATGAAAATCTCCGCTTAGTCCTTGAAATCTAGTGGTTAGAATTGCGTTCAGAAGCCTTGGACCCATTTCAGAAATTCCAAGAGCTGCAAGATCAACTTTACATTTGCTAGCATTATTTTGCTTCAAGAAACTAGAACGCTCTATGCCAGCCTTCTCCACCGCCATTGCCAATGCCCAAACAGTATCATATGCCCATAATCCGAACAGGTTTAATCCAGGAATAATCTTATATGTTGGTTTTCCCGAGGTGAAATTGCTTTTCCGTCTTCTTTCAAAATCTTCAAGGTTTTTTGACATGGATAAGTACGACCTGACTCCCAAAACACCTTGCATGGAGTCCATGATTTCTAAATCCAGAGGATCAAACAGACCCGATAGCCCTTCTGTGATTATCCATGCATACCCTTCACTCATCATTCCTGCCTTCTTTACACTAACAAAAAACTTTGATCCAAGAGAAGCAGTCATGTGCACGAGGAATATTCTTGTTTGCATTTCCATTAATTTTTTAAGCTCCTCCAAGATCTCGATATCTTTTGAGGATGGGGAAATGACACTTCTGTAAGGCACACGGACGTCAACTTCTTGGAATGAATCTGTCACGTATGGGATTAAGCCGTTGCCATAATCCGTGTCTTCGTAGATGGGTATCACTTCTTGCCAGCCATAAGCCTGAATTAAGGCCGTTATGGCTTTCACTTGAGCTGAATCATTTTGGGCTGTCCGAATGAAAAATGGACTTCGGTTTGGGGGAAGAGAAGGACTAGTGGCTGAGAAGGAGAGGATGGGAACTTTAGCCTTTTCAGCAATATCGACGACAAACCTAGCTTGTGATGACCTTTGAGGTCCTATGATGGCATGTACTTCTTCGTTCTTCATCAAATCTAGAGCTGCATTCCATTTGATAAGTTCGATTAATGATCTCAGTGTTAATTCCCAGGGAAAGAACTTCCTCTTAATTAGATACTTGCTATAATGCCCTTTTTTGGTTTCATGTTTAGGATTGCATGTATGAAATTTGTCCAAAATGCAGGAAACAATGGCGATGAAAGTAAAGGCGTTCATGTTAGCTGCTCCTAACGTACGTTATACACATAGGAAGTTGAATATTTTTATTGTGATTTTTTTTTTTTTTTAATTTGGGTGACCAAGTACCGTTATTGATTTTGTATCGCCGGTAGCTCTTAATTAGTACCATACTCATGTAGGAGGGCAATTTTAGCCGCATTGGAACTATATATATGTGCCAACCCCTCCGCAAATGAGAACATTATGTATAAAATCAGACCTTACATGAAAATATGAAGTATATTCTTGTAAATCTTCTTTTTGAAAGGAAGAAATGCAATAAAACTAGCACTTTCGATGCTTATTTCAATAGAAAGCTCGGTTTAATCGACAACCTAGAAGCATGTGGTTTGTACTTCTTTAACTAAGGATATCGATACAGGACCACACAGCACTACAATCAGCAGTGGCATCTGATTCCGTATAAGGGGGATTAAGCTCTTAAAGTACTGTACCTTTTTTCTGGAGGTCGAAGACCGCCTAGACAAACAATGGCAGATTTTTAAAAAAATAAAAATATAAAGGGCAACCAGACCGGAGGTCGGGAGCACTTCGAGATCAGGGGCCAACACAAAATAAAGTTCTTGCAATGGTAGCAGAGATTTCAGGACGTGTGTGAGTATGTGAGAATATTATATATTGTTACCTGCACATGCAGCACCAACAACATCGCCCCCAGAGTCCCGGGTGAAAAGAGCAAGTCTGGTTTGATAATGGGCATTCGCTGCATAAAAATCAGAAAGCGCCATGAATATATAGCTCTCTGCCAACTCTCCCACCGTGGAGTTCAAATCAAGAACTACTCCCACTGGTATCACCCCTGCGATGCACTGTTTGACAAAAGAGTTGAGCAGGAAGAAAAGGATGAAAGAGGCGAGGTGCTTCTGGCTTGCCATTTGTCAACCTAGGCTTAAACGACCATGCAACACGAAATAGTTTGATGCATGAGTACTGGCCTTCTCATGACCAAAACCTAGTATTTTGCATGCATGGGGAGGTTTATATGTACATATTACCTTGGATTAATTGTGGTTTCCTATATCCTATATATAAAATCCAGAAACCTTATGGGATTCTAGGACTTTTCGACGAAGGCAAGCTGTCATGCATGCACCTAGCTAACAGTGACATGGCCACCTATTCTTTCAGATGAAGATCGGCAAAATCACGTTGTTTCCATGTCCACGTACGAACCCCAAAATTCTGTACGTTTTCGACGTCTTTATTGTACTTGCAAAATCTTTAACTGAGAACTAATTATGCAGGATCGAGGGTTGTCATGCCACAAGTTGGTTTTGTGTAATATTCAGTAGAATAAATCATGAAGTTAGAAAGTATGAATTGAGAAACAAATACAGGAAGCTGAAGGGTACTTTTTTTATAGCTGTGGGTTGGAGAGTTGAACTAGTTATCTTCAATAAAGATAAAAAGCTAGGGCTGTGTATTTTGTAGGCTAAGCATCGTGAGATCTTGTTTTGAATTGAATCTCCATTCAAGCATGGGTGCTCTGTATTTATAGGCATGTCTGGCCGACTTGGCCGTCTACAAAAACGCTGATCTCATGAGTGATCTGATCATATATATATATATAAATATATATGTATATAGTACTAATGTTATACACTACACTTTCATCCTACTAATTAAGATGTGTCACATTTATTATCAATTATTGAATGATAAGGAAACATGTAATAAATGATCATCTAATGATGATAAATGTATCATATCATACTTAATGGGATGAAAGTGAGATAATAGTATGGTGTACAAAATTTTCTATATATATATATATATATGTCTTGAAATTTTAATATTAGATATAATTCTAAGTTGTGCAAGAGTTGCACACTCCTTTTGAAAAAGAGTGGAGTTTATATTAAAAAATTAATTTTTTTTATATAGGTTTTATATTTATTCATTTTTTTCAAAAGAAATTCGCAGCGTTTACACCCTCTATGACTGCAAATAATATCATTTCTATTTCATAAAAAATCTCTCCATTTTTTAGCTTTTTAATTAAAAAGAAGAAATACTAGATAGAGTTTTAGGGTTACGCAAACTTGCGTTGAAAAATAGTAGAGCCTACTATTAAAAATAAATTTTTTCATGTGCATTTCAAATTTATTTACTTTTTTCAATAGAGCTTGTAAATCCTAAGAATATACAAATTATTTCCTTTTAAAAAAACAGAAGTTGTTCTTGGTCCCCTTAAAAAATTAAAAATAGCCTTCGTTACTACCAACACATCTGTGTATTTTTTTATAAAGTGAAAAGTTTCGAGTATACTTTTATATTTATGCCAATTAATTAAATTCAGATTTTAGCCCCCAGTCTTTTAAACATACATTTAATCTTTTAACTTAAAATTTTCGTCCTAAAGATCACTTTATAAAATCTAAAAATACAAATTTCTTCGAAAAAAAGGGCCCATATATAACGTGCAATCTTTTCTAATATTCTTCCTTAATTCACCTCAAGTTTCTTCTAATTATTATTCTCTTCCACTTTTTCCCTCTGACCCCATCATGTAGTGACTTTCTTTCCATTTTCTATTGCTTTATGTTCTAAGTACATCTCCCTTCATTTTCATGTAATACTTTAACTTAAATCACCTACGTTATTTAATTCAATAACATATACAGTGGGTGGAAGTATGAAGTTGCTGAATAAGAACAAACCTCAATAATAATGCATGCATGCTTCCAAGGTATAATCTAGGATGAAAAAACATATACTATGAAGACTGAGTGCTCTAATGCACACTGCTGATTGCTAATTATATCTACTCTATTATAATAAGTGGCTATCTAACTATGAAAAGTAACTTTTGTTGTTCTTCCATTAACTTTTTTTTGTTTTTTGCTAAGTCCTGTTTTACCATAAGGCTTTTAAAATCCTTGATCATTTGACATGTATCTCTCTTGTAGAATTTAATGAAGAATCATATTTTACTAAAAAATTCTTAATTAAGATCTTTGACTATTTGATGTGTAGCTCATTTGTAGAATTTAATGAAAAATCATATTTTATCAAAAGATCCTTAATAGCCCCGCAGTTAGACATTTTGCTGAAGTTTAGATTTTTTTTTAATCTTTATTTTTTATCTTTCTTTAACCTTATATTTCTTTTCTTAGACAAATAAGTTATTGATTTTTTTATTTTTTTTATTTTTTTAAATTATTATATCAGGTACAATCTAGGACTAACGCATCTGGAACCGTTTCTTAGAACATCAATTAAGCCATGTCTTGATTTTTTTAATATCAATTAATCGTTGTCAATGCCGACCAATTCCAGCAAATTTCAACAGTGGGGTTTGCATTGCACCAATATCAATTGACCGTTGATTTGGATCGTGCACGGCGCATGGCCCAAACAAAAGAAAAACGACGACGACCAAGACGAAAGACCATTAATGCTTTTCAGTATTGAAATATGCTTTTTTCGGAGTTGAGTAGACCATTAATGCCTCCACTAAATCATTAATTCCCAAGCTGTACGTGTACATTGTCCTGCATCTTTAATTTTCTACTTATTAATTTATATAATTTAGGATCGAATCTATTGCATTATATATATATATATATATATAGATAATTACATTGTACTATAGAGCTGTTTTCCTCATGAAATTATCATGTTCTCAAAACACAACCCGAAAATTTAAGTAGTTGTCTTTAATTCATGGGAGGGTTGCTTTAATTTTAAAAACAAAAAACAAAAAATAAAAGTAAATGCATGCTTGTGAGGATCATTAATATTTACGAGCTGGAATATTATAAGCTGAGTGGTTAATTTCTTAATTTAAATATGAAGTATTCCTCTATCTAATTAGAGCGTTCTTCGTCCGTTATAGTTATAATTTGCATCTCAATACTTTATAGAAGATTATACAAAAACTAGTTTACGTCGATATATATACATACATATATATATATATATATATATATATGTTGTGCTGCCACGTCACTCTTGATCGCAACTAATTACAATCTTATAAGTTTAAATGTCTGGACTCTCTCTATCTCTCTCTAATTAATTAATTATTGCTATATTTGTTAATTGAAAGAAAATTTCTTTATTCTTTTAGTCTGAGTTATTATATTCCCGAGTCAATCTATAGAGCACATTATTTACATCATTTAAATGGTAAAATTTAAATTTTAAAATTTATCTTCTAAATCAAATTATGTTTATTAGATATGTTATCCATAGTACACCGGCCTATAAATATAATTTTCCTTTAGAGCTCGTTTTGATACTAAGAATATCTCATAGTATCTGTGAATAGTATTGAAATAATTTGAATTAAAATATTTTATTGAATTTTGAGAAATGAGAGATAAAAAGTTTATTAAGAATATTATAAAGTTATAATTATTTAATATAATTTTTATTTTTAAAATTTGAAAAAATTGTATTATTTTTTATGTTTTATTTGAAAGTTTGAAAAAACTGTAATAATTATATGAAAAAATGAAAAACTTGAAATTAAAAAGTGTTTTTAACACTATTTTTTTAGGTTGGTTGTCCCGTTAATCTCTAAATAAACAAATTCAACCAGCTTGTTGTGTAAAAACAGTCATATTAGAATAAACAAAACAAAAACAACAAATTAGGACATGTTTAGCAAGTGGGATAAGATACAAAATTTTTATCTCATTTCATCATTACAATTTTTTCAAATTTTTACACAAATATAATAAACAATTCAACTTTTTCAAATCTCAATTCAATTGTTTCAAATTCCAAAACAATAATAATATTAAAAATTAATATTTTAAACTTGTAACTAAAACAAAAAATTCTCATCTCATTATCCAAATATATCTTTAAAAAGAGTTTTACTACAGATCAGTTATTGTTCACTGCTGATCTGAAGCACACCATAGGTGTCATTTTTTTTTAATAAAAAAACAAAACATGCGTTTTAAAAATGGGTTCCCCCTCCCCCTACCCGATTCCCTCTCTCAGCTCACCCAGCCCCACCGTGCGCCACCTGCAATGCCACCCGCCACCTCCAGCCACTTTCAAGCCCCCACACGCAGCCCCCTCTCTCAACCCAAAATGGGTTCTCCTATGTGGTTTCTCCCTCTCGCCATTGCTACCACCACTGTCATCAGCCTCCAGCCCCACCGTTGAGCACCACCAAGCCCTTGACCTCCCCTCTAGCCATCGCCGAGCTTCCATAGCACGACAGCCCTCTCCCTCTCTTTTCCAAAATGGATTTCACCCATACATGGATTCTCCACCTTAGCCCGCCGTACATCGCCGCCACCTCTAGCCTTCATTGGCCACCATCGACTTACCGCAGCCACCCATAGCCCTGATCTGCCCCTCACACACCATCATTCTTCCATGGGTTTCTCCACCCATTTGGTCTAAATCTGTAGCCCTCCAGCCACCGTGCTACGGGAGAGGATGGTCCAGACGCGAGGGGGAGGGGAGGGTGTAGGGGTGTAAAAAAAAATCGAGAAATCGGACCAAACTGAACTGGCCCGAACCAGTTTTCATAATTGCAAAACCGGTCGGAACCGGTTCGGTTTCGGTTCTAAACTTTTTAGGCTTGGACCAGACCAGTTCTATATAATATATATTTTAAATTATTTTTTTAATATTATATATAATATTTTATATATAAAAATATAAATTAATTTAAAATTAAATTGAAATTGTAAAACTTTAAATTGAAATTAATAAATCACATTAATTGAAAAACAAATATTATTTACCAAAATAAAGATACTCAAATATTATTACCAAATTTGTATGATCTAATAAATTTTCAATATATTCTTTTTGATAAGTACATAATACATTAGTAAATTAGTAATACTAATATTCATTAGTATATATTGTATATTAATGATAATTTAATGATAATTTACATTTTATGGCCTAATACTAATAGTCTAATACTATATTACTATTAGTAATATATTTTAAATCTATATATAAATTAGTATATATATGCTTTAAAATAGAAAAATCGGACCGAAACTGGTATAAATTAGATGTACTGGTTTAGGGGATAATTGGTGCGTAATTAGTTTTTAAAAATACAAAACCAATACATATCGATTTGGTCTTAAATTTTTATTCAAAACTGAACCGGACCGAATAGATTACACTCGTAGATATACCGATTTAGAAAGTAACTAGTACGTAATTGATTTTTAAAAATATAAAATCAACATATAACGATTTGGTCTTAAATGTTTATCTAAAATCGAATTGGACCGAATCAATTACATTCCTAAGGGGAGAGGATGGTCCAGACGCGGGGTTGGGGTGGGGGAGAGTAGGGCGAGAAGAGGGGGTGGGGGGAGTGCAGACGGAAGAATGGGAAGAAGAGGTCTGCTGGAAAGAATGAGGAGAATTTGAGAGGCGCGAATTTTGTTGCAGGGAAAGTAATTTTGTTAGAGTGTGTAGTTTGCTGCCAAATAGTAGCTCCCGATAATTTTTCATATAAAAATAGTACTTAATTGCTAAAAAAAAATCAAAAAAACAAAAACAACAAGGATCGAAGATATTAATGCATGGAGAGCAACTAGGCTACTAGCTAGCTAGCTGTGGAGTAATATACGGAAAAAAGCTATAATATAGATAGTTGGAGCTAGCTAGCTATCTCCACATTAGAGGATGTGGTGAATTAGCTCGGTCGGTCAACAAAGTTACAAGTGTTGGGATTATTTTCCATCCATCTCGATCAGCACATGTCATCGTGTAGATCATTAAAGCTACATTATCTATCTGCATATATATATATATATATATATAAATATGTGTGTTGCACTAGTGAGAATAAAGTAATAAAAAAGGAATCTGCGATTAAAAAAATTGGAAGAGAATGAAATGAAAGGTTTGTGGATAAGTACCGCTACCTCCTAATCTGTTGGATATGGAATATTGATCCATCGCGTGGGTTCGATCGGATGATTTTACACAACTGTACGTACAAGTCGTACTGTGAGCTTTGTTTGAGAAGGAAGGCAGCGTCCGAATCGTGGATGGACGACGGCGCAACTACTGAGGTGGCGGCAGAGTAGGCAAAGAGAAAGAGTAAAGATACCACCACATTTTACAATACATTTCACAATATTATAAAATAATATTACTTTTATA
The DNA here is from genome assembly GCA_029856935.1 of Cyclocarya paliurus. Classification (NCBI taxonomy): domain Eukaryota; kingdom Viridiplantae; phylum Streptophyta; class Magnoliopsida; order Fagales; family Juglandaceae; genus Cyclocarya; species Cyclocarya paliurus. The sequence continues at coordinate 4,880,930 of CM056949.1, read as the reverse complement.
AAATATTTTATAAAAATATCTCTCTTTTTAAAATATTATTATATAAATTATTGTAAAAAGTTATATCTATTTATCATTTTTTAAAGAGAAAAACCAAACCAAACAGTATTTTACTCGATCCATAGGGATCATAGTATGTAATAATTACCTCATCGATGGAATTACGTGCAGTACTTGGCTTGACCAAGAATGTACAAAAGGATCTAATTAAGGCGCAACAAAGAGGCTAAAATCTTTTGTTGTTTTGCGCGTGTTTGTCGTCATTGATGTCAATAATATTTTAGAGTAATGCTACACAATCTCTTCAACTTCTACATATTATATTTTTTAAAATTTTTAAATTTTTTAAAATTTTTTTTTTGAGTTTATTCTTTTTAAATTAATTTATATTTTCCATTCATTATTTATATATTAAATATTTGATAAAAAATAAAAAATAAAAAAAATATAGTATGTAAAAATTGTGTAAATAGTAAGAGATTGAGTAGAATTTTTAAATATTTTATGGGGTTGTTTTTAAAAACAAATAAAAAAAATTGAAGTTTCCAAGGCAATACCATATTTGACCAGACTAGGAAAGACCAACGGACCACTAATCAATTTTAATAATAGGCATTAAAAAATTGAGAGGATGCTCGATCCCTAAAGTAGTCCACAACCTATAACTATATATATATATATATATATTAAAAGATGAGAAGTGATATAATTATAAATAGATCTAAAAATAATAATAACACAAACTAGGTTTGATCTATAATACGTTAAATCTATTTTATAATAAAAATAATTTTATAATTTAACGTATCATATTAAATCACATTAATTTGTGAATTTACTTTTATAGAAAGATTCTATAACATTTTTTGTATATCTATCTTTTTTCCGATCTTCAAATTTAGGTAAAAACTTGAAAAGATCTTGATATGTATGTACTCGATTAGCTAGGTGCTTGGTCCATATATAGGTGTTTTCATTTATAATATTGTGATATTTAAACAGTCATAAAAATGGATTTATAAATGGAAATCACATAAATTAAAACTTTAGACTTTGGAGTACCGAATCTACCGATAGCATTATTATAGTAATCTTTTTAATTACCTTATTCAAAGGGCTGATCTTACTTCCCATACAAAGATATTTAATTGAATTCCAAAAAGAAAGTTGAATCTCGATCGACTTTCCTTCCACCAAAGTTATATTTCGTAAGGTGTAATCATGTCATTCAACTTGTTAACAGGCCACTTAAGAAAATTAGTTCGATTTATTATTATTAAATATAAAATGTGATAAAAATAAATTAAATAAAAAAATTATTAAATTAATAATATTTTTTTATTATATAAAGAATAAATCTAATGTAAGAATTAGATTTGAATGGAATGAATAAATACAAACTCATGTGATATTAACTAAAATTTGAATTTACATTTAACTAATTCAATAAGAATGCTCTAAGAAATCTTTTCCTGATCTAATGCTTAGGAAAGTTGTTTAAAGAACAGCAACAATGACAACAACTATAATAAATGAAGATTCCTTGGGAATATTGAATTGCAATATTTGACTGGACCAAGGCATGCACTGGCATGCTTCTTATCTTACTTTTGCTTACTTTCGTGCACCTTCTTGTTTCGACCTCCAGCAAAAACCAGGAAAATGAGTCCTACTTAGAAATGATTTTTTTCTTAGATAAATACTTTAACTACAAAGTGAATTTATAAAGTAATATGACTTAATCATGTATTATATCAAATTATAAAGTTATTTTTATCGTAAAGTAGATATAACAAATTATATAAAATCATATTAATTTGTAAATTTAGTTTTATATAATTACTTTATCTTTGCATCACTTCTCTTTCTCATATTCATTTCATGTCATCAGATTCTAGAATTAAAAAATTATTGTAGAACTTTTCTTGTAATTGCCAAAGTGAGTATACACTGCTGTACACTTGCGGGAAATTTTCTACCTGAATTTTGTCGTATTTCTAAAGGAGACTAGACGAGCTGTAATGGGATTGCTTGGATTTTCTTTGATCTTTTCCTCGGATCTTATGTCATGACAAAAGTAGTTAGAAATTCTATATTAGTTATTTCTTACCAAACATTTAATTAATTCAAAAAAATAAAGACTTCGTATTGTGACTGCATGAAAAAGACTTCCTTATGGAAGACCTACTTTATTGAAAATAGATGACAATTTAATTAGCCTCATACTAACATATATATTATTCAAAATTGTCACATATATAATTTTTTACCTCTGCATATATATGGAAAAATAAGAAGAATTCCACCCAAATTACCATCTAGTTATAATCACCCTAAAAATATCAATTTTGACAGTCGCCCTTCAAATAAGAAGAATATGAAAAATAATAAAAACATTAAAAAAAATTAAAAAAAAACATAAAAAATTGAAATTACAATAATTAAAAAACAAAAATACTTTTTTTCAAGAATTTGAAGACCGTAAAAAGAAAAAAAAATAATTGCTTGAGAAAAATGAAGAATAAAATATCGTAAAGTTGACGCCGTGCATCACAACAAAGCTGGTAACCTTACGTACATCCATCCCTCTTACTTACTTCGGTCGTTACATTCTCTTGTGGGTAAAAGGGCCAAAATCTTGTCCAGTTGGGCATATACTTCTTTCCTGGGCTACAAATTTTATTCCAACCCTCTTAAGTTAACATGTTTTTGGGCCTCAACACTGCACGCTAATGTACCTTATGACATGTCGCTTTTTCACATGCGCCTATTTTGCATTGCGACGCCCATCAAAGTGGCTCCCATACTTGCGATCCGCCGGTTGTCTCCCATTTAATCGGATGGACGCCACGTGTGAGAATACCAAATCTGATAGTCAATTTGTCTCCACATCACATCTCACAAAAAAGCAGACGTTAACGGCACCGGCGAGGCGGCAACGTTCATTTTTAGAGCTGTGTAAGACTGTATCTCCTTCACTTTCTATTTTCTCAAACGTACTCCTCCCTGAAGAACCCGATTTCATTGGCGGACGCTCTGCTTTACAGCCACCGGACGGCTATGGTATATTTTCCAAAGACTGAGAGTGGAAGCTGACGAATGAAATTTGTTGTGAAGGAGGAGGGAAGTTAAGCACTGAGAGTGCAAATGGCAAGTACAAAACTAAACGCTCCTACCCTTCCGAAATCGGGAGCAATTTCTAAAGGCTACAACTTCGCCTTAACTTGGGAACAGGTATATGCGATTGACTTATTCTTCTTTGCTGTATATATGATATCGAGCTTTGTTGTTTCAAGATCTGCATTTTTAAATCCGAAATCTTGCTTTGCTAGTATTGGATCTATGCGCTTTTTTATGATCACAAACGCTTCCTTTGTTTGAAATTTTCTTCGGTGGCGCAGAATGCTCCCCTAACGGATCAGCAACAAGCAGCAATTCAAACTCTGTCTCATGCGGTTGCAGAACGACCCTTTCCGCCCAATCTTGCACTAGACCATGTCTCCCACCCGGATAACGCCTTGTCCGTTTCCGTTTCCGCTAAGGACACTGTGAGATCCCTAAAATTATTAGTTATTTTATTTGTTAGTATTGGCTTAATTAAATCAATTTATTTAATTTATTATTAGTTGTGAATTTATTTATTATTATTTTTTAAGTGATGTATTTTATTTCTTTTGTTTGATTATAATAAAATTTCGGGTTGGGCTTTTAATGGTAGTGTTTTATTTTGTGTGTAAGTGTGTGTAGTTCTCTGGTGGGCCGAAGAGGGGCTCAACCTGTGTGTGAGTGTGTGTGTTGAGTGAAACCGGGCCCAGCCCGCGTGAAGAAGTGGTCCTGCAGCAAACAGCCCACGCAATTGACCCGGCCCGCTCGAAATGCAACAACAACTGCTCTTAAATGAAACAGTTCGTTTTGATGACTTATACTTAGGGTTTTATCATTTTATCCCCAGCGTCGTGCAGCCCCTTCTCTTCTTCTTCTTCGAATTTCTTCTGCAAACAACTACTCCAGCAGCTACTTCGAACGCCGAGTTCTCCTCCAATAGGCCATAGCCACGCACGGTCAAACCTCCTCAAGCCACCTCCTTTTTTTTCCACCACCATCTTCCACCTCCTCCTACTCCTTTGTCCTCTGTGTCGTTCGGCAATGGAGTCCGGATTCACGTTGGCAATCGGTTGTGCCTCTCGGTGCCACCACTTTCTTCTTCTTCCCCGTGTCGACCGGAGGATTTATTTGCAGCTATCGTGTCAAGCCGCTGCACTTCACAGCTACCTCCTTCCCTGCATGCCGATGATCATCTACAAGATCCGAACCGCCTTACTAAGTCTATAAATAGGGCCGATTTGTTCAATTTATTTGAGGAATCCGATTACTGAATTTTCATCTCAAAATCTAGTTGTTAAAGTTTGATTTTTGTGAATATGTATTACATAGATCCGAAAGTTGGAAAGTTTGAATTTCTGTGATTGGTTTGTACATTGAAGCCGTGAGCTTCATTCGGATCTTAGGAAATTTTGGAGTTTGCCGAGAGTGTAATTTTCATCTATTCTTCCAGAATTTATTCCCGTCTTCGATTGTAAGTAAATTTTTAAAGTGTAATTTATTTGATTTAAATCGCATTAAATTATATTTTATTGTGATTTTAATTGTAATTTATTGGAGAAGTTAATTGTATTTATTTGGAATTAAATTGGATTGATTGAAATATTGGGTTTTAAATTTGAGGATGGGATTACGCGTGTAGCATTGTGAAATTGTGAAAATAGTGAAACTGTAAAATTGTAATTTTTGTGTTATTAAATAAATGAGCAAATTACTATGTCATCCAATAAATGTTATCATTCATATTTATTGTATTAAATTTAATTGTGCTGTGAAGTCGCGTTGTCTGTTTGATAATTTAGATTTATGATATTAATTATGTTGGTGTGTGTGTATCACGACCCTAAGTCGAGATGAGGTATTATCTCGGTGGAGCTTCTCTGGTCACTCGGGAGCGTAACAGACTGACGTAACGTCCTCTGAGTCATCACAGGGCGACGACGGGAATGGGCGAGACGGTAACGCTCTCGTACCGATTCCGTGGCCTTTTGCTGGCGGGGTTAGAGGATGCCTAGCCATGTACGTGCTGAGCGCGAAACTGGGCATCGCTTGTTACGAAATCTCATGCACGGACGTTACCCGTAGTGTGACGATGAGAGCCAAGGTATGCATATGGTCCATAGAGGAGGTCGTAGTGCATGCATAAATCTTTTTAATTCTACTAGGATCTATTTGATTTGGGAAAAGGATGTGTGCTACAACTTGATCTTTCTAGATCTTTGTTGTCTGGAGGCAACTTAAGCTTACATGTTTTTGCAACTTAAGCCAGTGCTAGAGGGAATTGAAAGCAGATCGTCAAGGAAAGAATATGTTCAACTTCTTGCAGAATCCCACAGATTATATTGTGAACAACAGCTTTCCTTGGTGAGCTGATTGTTTGTTTTGAAGATAATTTTATTATTTCATTAGTTGGTCAGTTGGTTATGTTTCTTATGTCTCATGCTATCCAGGTAAGAGGCATAGTGCATCAACGGATATCTGAATTTGCAAAGAAAGAGTCCTTGCCATCATTAACTAGATCTGGATGTGCATATCTAATGCAGGTAGGATTGATTTTGATAAACAAATGGGAATAGATGTAGTCGATCCTGTATCTCCTTGTTGATTAAAGCAAGTATGAGGAATTGCATTTATATGACAAGATTCTGTCGCCAATATTTTATTTGCTGGTGTCTCAGGCCTCTGACTTAATAACTTGTGTTTAAATCTTGGTGGTTTGAGTTTTTGCGTCCTTTCCTTTTCTCTGGGTCCTTTGATTGACACAAATATAAACTGCAGGTCTGTCAGCTTGAACATCAGCTCTTTGATCATATTTTCCCATCTTCGTCTGAGTACGCTTCAAGTTTGGCTCCCTTAATAGATCCCCTGAGAGTTTTGAAGCTATTTTTACTTATCAAATAGTTTTCAAGCCATTTTTTTTTTCCATAGTTGGTTTTTTTCCTTCCCCCCCCCCCTCCATCTTTTCCTTCCTATGTTTTTCTTTTCACTTTTTTGAGGTTAATAAGTAGCTTAGATTTAGTGTTTTTTACTATTTTAAACTGTATAGCAATGAATGAAAGTAGTAACTCGTTTTCTCATAAATGAAATTTCAGGTTTCGGTTATATTGGATGATCTTGAATGGAAATTTATCCACGGGTGCTTTAATCCCTTAGAATTCAGTACATTATTTGGGAGATTAGTATATTACATTAAGTAATCCTTAAATGTTTTTAATTTTGGGTTTTCATGAAAACTAGGAAATATATTTTTTCTTTTTGGCCAAAGAAAGTTCCTTTAACTTGTCTGAAGGAGTTCTCTTATTGTTGCTTGTTAAATTTGGGACATAAGTTTTCTTTTTTGGTTTAAGGAGATCACCTTTTTTTTTCTTTTTTCTTTTTTATCTTTTTGTTCGTTCTTCCCCCTTTTTTTTCCCATAGAATTGAAGTATCAGACAACTTTGGAAAGTTATTGGCATGTAAGCTTCTTTGTATCCCTACAGTAGAAATCCATTATTCATTTCTAGACTTATGATCTTTTTCCGATGTTGGAGTTATTCAACATAGGTTTGCTTGTTTATTTTCATCATCAGATCATATTGAACTCTTGTGACAGTGATAACTTATCTTGCAGCTCAACATATTTATATGACACACTCCGCCCAAAACTTATTCATGAAACAAATATCAATTTTCTGTGTGAACTTGTTGATATCCTCAAAGCTGAAGTCTTGGGAGAACAGCTAAATAGGCAGAGTGAACCATTAGCTAGGCTACGCCCTACATTACAAAGAATTTTAGCAGATGTTCATGAGAGGTTGACTTTTCGTGTCGAACACATATTCGTGATAAGGTACTTTTTATTCTTGATCCATGACTCATTAATACTGCACTCTCTATACCATCCATTTTTTAAAAGAAAAAAAAATTCAGCATATCTCTTGCTGACCGGCTCTGAAAGCTTGTTTGCCTGATTTCTTTACATGAACTTGTTTCACGTGTTAGTCAAAATTGATTTTCTTCTACAATGATGGTGTTCCTATTGATTGAGCTGCATTATTGCATATTTTATACATTTAAAATCAATGTATTCTTAATTATTTTATTATTTTATCGTTGATTTTAGATGAAAAAATAATCAAGAGGCAATAAATCCAAGTTATGAATTAAATTGATTAAAAACATAATTTATGCTTATATTTTATAACTTGTGATTTAATTTGATTTTATTGTCTCACATGCACAACACATTTTTTAATATTCTAGTTTAGTTTTTGTTTAATTTTTAATTAATTAATTATTTTCTTTTTCTAATTTTATTTTATTTTATTATTCTATTTGTTATAGTTTATTTTATTTTATTTATTTTTTATTTTATTTTATTTTATTTTACTTTATTTTTATTTTTTATTTTTTTATTTACTGCGCAGGCTAAACAACATGTCGTTTCGCCTGTAAGCCAAATGACATGTCGTTTGACTCAAGGAGCCGGCTGTCGTCTGAGCTGAACGACGTGCCGTTTCCTCTGCAAGCCAAACGACGTCGTTTTGATCGTCGTCTACCTCCTGATTCTGCGTCTCGAAGCTACAGTGCCACCGTGCACAGCAGCTTTGAGCTGCCACCATGAGCCGTCCTCCGCCCGCCTGAAGCCACCAGCAACACCAGACGACGCCGGCGATCATTCCTCCACCCCATGCACGGCCAAGAACTGTCCAACGCCACGGCCAGCTCCACCCCATGCACAACAGCATGCAGCCACCCGGTTCCGCCACCTCTGCACTCCTCCACGCCACCATGCACCTCCAATGACCGCCAGTGGTCAACAGAAAATGCCGAAGACCAAGGCTTCGCCCCCCAGTGAAGCCCAGCGCCATGACCGAAGCTCTCCTCCTCCATCACCGAAGCCTCTGCTCGAGCTCATGCACGCATGCTGCAACAGAAAAGAAAAAGAAAAGAAAGGCAACAGGAAGAACGAAAACGCAGCAGTCCGAAGACCGAGTGGATGGAAAAGAAAAGAAGAAGAAGAGAATGACTTGGATAGCAGTTCGGTGCAAAAGAAAATAATGCACATGCATTTCGGCTAGACTCAGTGGAAGGAAGGAAAGAAAAAGAAAATATCATTCGGTGCAGTGCATATGTTCGGTGATAGCAGTTCGGTGCAAAAGAAAATAATGCACATGCATTTCGGCTAGACTCAGTGGAAGGAAGGAAAGAAAAAGAAAATATCATTCGGTGCATGCATGTCGTTCGGTGTAGCAGAAAGCAAGGAAAGAAAAGAGAAAAAAAAAAAAAGATAGGCAACGGACGAAATGCATGCATGCGGGGCCAGTAAAATGCAGTGATGCATATAGAAAGAATCACGGACGAAACACTGAAAATGAAATAAATGAAGAGCAACAAATAAAGACAGACGCACATGCAGTGACAAATGGAATAATTTTGAGTGGGGAACATGGCAGCTAAGTGATGTTCATTTATGTCCTTCTTTGATGCCTATATAAGGGGGTGTTAGTCTGCAGTTGGGGAGTGTGGAAAGTGAGTTAGAAATTAGAGAGTCTGAAGTTAGAGTTAGAGAGTTAGTCAGTCATGGTGTTAGAGTGTCAGTGAGTTAGAATGTTTTTAGTATGATTTTAGAGTTAAAAAAAATTCAGAAAAAAATAGTGAATGAATTTTTATAGTCAATTTTTATTTTTCTGAGTTCAATTTTTAATGTCGTGTAATTTATTCATCAGTCAGTTTTAATGTATGGCTCAGTAAATTTTATTTTTTGTAAGTCTTTATTTTCAGTCCTTTTTTATAAATGTTAAGAGTCCATTTTATTTTTGAAGGTTTACATTAATTGGAAGTTCAGATTTTTTGGGTTGGAGAACACAGTCTCCATTTCCAAATATCGAGCTTATTCCGTACAATTTTTATTTTTATTTAATTTCGAATTACTGTCATTTAATTTTCTCGCACTTTTAATTTCCTGCAATTTACATTACTGTCATTTAATTTTCTCGCACTTTTAATTTCCTGCAATTTACATTACTGTCATTTAATTTTCTCGCAATTTTAATTTCCTGCAATTTAAATTACTGTCATTTAATTTTCTCGCACTTTTAATTTCCTGCAATTTACATTACCGTCATTTAATTTCCTCGCACTTTTAATTTCCTGTAATTTTAATTACTGTCATTTAATTTCCTCGCACTTTTAATTTCCTGCAATTTTAATTACTGTCATTTAATTTTCCTGCACCTTTAATTTCTGCAATTTACTTTTATGTCATTTAAATTTTATTGTCCCTTTACATTTCAGTTATTTAATTTCCAGCAATTTTAATTTACTGTCTTGTATTTTAAATTTTTTATTTTTCATCATCCACTCAAAACCAACAAACATGAATCTAGTCCATGACTAGTAAATTTTCATTTCCATTGCACTCCCACATTCATTGCACATATCATCACTTTTATTTTTATTCTCTCATTGTAACTATTTCCACCATTTTACACGAGTTTGATTTATAAGCACTTTCCCTGTGGAGACGATCTAGGAATTTATTCCTAATTATTACGCGACACGCTCCTGCACTTGGGATAGCCTTTGAGCTGTTCATTTTCGAACGAGTCACCTATGTGTCCTTCTATCTAATTGAATATGAGGATGGTCTTAGGCGTTGATGCCTTTTGAGGCATTGTGGCTTTCTTTTCTTTTTCTTCCTCTTTTTTTTTTAAAATTTTTATTTTATTTTATTTTTTATAAGTAGGCATTGAAGGCTTTCACTTGTTGGTGGGGAGATAAATTTTTTTGGATCGGTAAATAATAATTTTATCAATGATAGAAAGTGGGAATAGTCAAGTACACTGGGCGTATACAATAACAACACCTGCCATTGTTATACTATGGATACAAGGAAGTCATAAAAACTTGTGCCATTGAAATCGGTGGGGAGATAAATTAAAAATTCATGCTACAAACATGGACGGAATGCATGGACCATGCACAGATGAAGGCAAAACTCTTTTACTGGTTATTACTATTCATGTGAACAGCGATGAATAGTCAAAATTTTTTGCCTTCATCCGTGTATGCTCCATGCATTCCTTCCATGCATATGTCATTTCTCTAAATAAAAAGGGAAAACTTAATTCCTTCCTGCATGATTCCTTATGGTCAATTTGGTAAATTTAATACTGTTGATCTCTCTGGTATGTGTTAGATCATAAATTTTCCTCAGTACGTACGTATGAATAGCATTTCCTCAGTACGTACGTATGAATAGAATTTCCTCATAAATACTGAATCTGGATTGAGTGGTTGGTTACAACTAGCATTGAAGTGTTGTGCAAGTATGTATGAATACATTTACAGAGTTATAGGCGTAGAAACCATAAATGGGCTCATGGAGGGATTAGAAAGGTGGTTTTACTCATCTGGAGTTGTGTATTCTATGGTACCTGACGCTTGTGACTTGGCTTGTTTTAGTGCAATGCATAAAACGCTTAAGAGTTGGACAGTATATTCATTTCCCTTGGGCTCTAAGATAGCTTCTGTGCTAAGATCAGTTTTGTAGTGTGCTTTTTCTCTTTTTCCATCTTGAATTTTTGCGGAAGCCATTATTTCTTGATGTATGTTGATTTGGTTTTGAAGCTTTTGCTTTTTTCTTATGTAGATAGCAAACTATTTGCCTTCTGATGAAGACTTGGATTACCCTATGAAGCTGGAACAATCTGTTGAGAATGAATCAGAAGCTACTGCTGTAATGTGCCTTGCACTGCTTTTTTTAGCTTTGTATAAAACAAGCATATGACTATAAGACATATGCATATATATAAAGCATATGACTATAAGACTTGTGCTGCTTGGCAAAGATTCACTCATGCAGTTTCTGTTGTCCTGCATATTAGAGTTAAGAGTCTTTTTGCAAATTTGGACAATCTTAGTATTAATTTTGGCAATTCATGTATTTATTCTTTGATGCCCTCGGCCAGCATGTAAGTAATAGCACGGAATGCTGGCAACTTATTCACACACACACATTTATATATGTGTATATATATATATAGATATATATGGCATGCTGACAAAGGCACTTCATTCACTTGAAATATGTGATGAAGAAATTCAGTATGAGATTACTGTAGGGATGCTGCAGTGAACTAGAAATTTCTTCATTAATCCTTCTGTTGGACGCCTGTTGGGTGTCCAACTTGTAGGAGTGTTAGCCATGCTGATTTGGCAGAAGTCGCACCTCTCTTTTTGGTAGTGGTCAGAGTGGAACGATGTATATTGTGTTCCTCTTGTGGTTGTTGCCTGCATATGTTGACTCATATGTATTTATTCCTGCTTGTTTATCAAACTGTAGGCTGAGGAAAATCCAGATGTATTTAAAACTTGGTATCCACCACTTGAAAAAACTCTATCATTACTTTCGAAGTTATATCGCCGCTTAGAGCCAGGAGTTTTCACAGGTTTAGCACAGGTATTTTAATATTTGCTATGCTTTTCATATTTTAAATTCCCTTTCTTACACTTCTCTGAAAGTTTGGTCTTGGTATTTTTTTCAGGAAGCTGTAGAAGTTTGCTCCATATCCATCCAAGTAAGTATGCTAAAGAAAATTTTTTTCTTTAGTAGAATGCACTACTGGGAAGTTATCCATATCGATGCAAGTTATTGCTTTTTAGTTACTGTGTCATCTTTATTTGTGTGAGGAGGCTTCCTATGTTGACCTGCTTTTTATGACGCCCATTCGAGCATGTCAATAAGCAACTGCATTTTATGTGTAGCGTTTTGCTATGTGTTTTTCTAATTAGTTTTTACTTCTATCCGCTACAAAAAGCAAGCAAACTCATTGTAAATAGGTCATCATTGATGGATGGGCAGCTCTTCCTTATAAAACATCTTCTTATTTTAAGGGAGCAGGTCATATCTCTTCTCTCTTTTGTGTTTCCCTAGTTGTTATTCCATCAAGCAATATTATTGAAGTGATTAATAATAATCATTGTGTTCTAGATTGCACCCTTCGATATCGAATTTTCAGTTACACACAAGGAACTGGATTTCTCCCATTTGGTGGTATCTCTCAGGCTAGAGCTCTCATTGAGTTGAGAGCATTCTATTATTTCTTGTTTCTGCTTGCAAATAAGTCACATGCTTGACACTCCTGTCGAGTACATAATTTTTTTTTTCTGCTTTTCCATTCTTCCATTTCAAATAAATACATGCCCTTGTGCTTTATAATTATATTTTTTGGTCTTGGACTTCATGATTTTGTATTTGGATCCCCTAGAGTTCCTATACGAACTCTAGGAGCCTAGAGTAGGAGAGAGATGAAGTAGACCTTACAACATTAATGTTTGACACTCCTAGTGAATTCTCAGGTAGCATTAAATGCTTGACAAATTCTGTAAGGCCCACTTCATGCGTCCATCTCTCTCCACTCTAGGCCCTAGAGTGGACTCTCTTTGTTTTGTTTGGCTTGTACAAAATTTGGAGTATTTTCACTTTGGAAAGGTCAAACAGGAATCAAAGGCTATTGCAGGGGCTGGAATTTGATGTGTTGATTCTGAAATAAATTTTTATGAACTAAAAAAAATGTGGTGGTTTAGTTGTAAGCTTAATAGTGCGATCTCCATTCTTCATTGAGTAGTGATAAAGATGTAACTATTTTACAACTATTTTACAACTCTATTTTAAATGAATGACATTTTTGTAAAATAATGATTCTCTTACAACTGGGTTTTACAACAATGTACAATAGACTTACGTGACTATGTCTATCATTTTCCTTCTTCATTCAAGTCCCTTTACCAATGGATTAATAGGACACTGGTCAATTACTAGATAAATTAGAATGTGTTACATTCACGATTGGAAGTAAAGAACCTATTTAGTTCTCTCTCTCTCTCTCTCTCTCTCTCTTTTACATGTTTTCTTATTAGAAAATTTATGTCATCTTCCACTGTAATGGATATTCTTACCTTGTCGATTCCACTGTCAGGAACATTTAAGACGTATTCTTAGAGGTCAAGCTTCACTATTTGACTGGTCAAGATCAACTTCTTTGGCAAGGACCTTGTCTCCCAGAGTCTTGGAAAGTCAAGTAGATGCAAAGAAGGTTTGTGAGTTTGCCTTGCAACACAATCTTTACATGAGTTGTATGGCACATTCCTTTGTTGAAATTTTGGCGGCATCTACGTCCACTCTTATGGTATGTTTGGAAGGCATGAGAAAAAAATGTTTGCTGATAAAAGAGGTTATTGGAATGAATAAGTATGCCTCAAACGAAGACATGTAACTTGTGTTCTTATGAAGTCATTCTGGAATTTAAGTTGTATGTGCAATTTTTTGTGTGTCTTTCGCCATAATATATTGCATTCAATTACTATGCTGTTAGAATTCATGGTCATACTCGATGTACCATAGTTGTGCCTTTTGCACTTACCAATAAAGATTTATTATTTGTCAAAAAATTGATAGTCATACTGCTTATGCTTTCTATGAATGCTTCAGTTACTGAAAGCTGTTGGTACCATTAGTTTGTGCGTCTTTTGTCAGTCTCTCGTTTGTGCTCCTTATGGATTATGCAATTAGCAAATAATAATTTTTTTATAAACAATGGTGATTACTTTGTTCCTCTTCTAATTATGTCACCAACTGTTCCAACTAATGATTTTAGGGAATAACTGAAGTTTTGTGGATGGGTGGTTGTCAGTTCTGTTTCAAGTTCTGTCAATACCATGATGCTTGTTGGAACTATTATTGATAATTTATCAAACTATTTTTTTGTAATGCCATTTCCCTTACTTTGGTAGTTCATTTCTCTGCAGGATCTTGAAAAGAGCCTAAAAGTCACTTGTGAGGAGTTCATTATGTCAGTCACTAAGCTAGTTGTGGATCCTATGCTTTCATTTGTTACCAAGGTTTGTCTTTTTCATGAGTATTTTAAGTAGTTAGACTTCAGAATATAATGCTGGAAACTTCTAGCTAGCTAGTAAGACACCAGGCCCTGGATTTCAAGTGTGGAGTCAGTCCATCGGATGTGCACTTATTGAAAAGGAAAAAAGAAACTAACGTGACTTCATTTCAAGAGTGAGAAACGTACATTCTTGAATCTCATATCTCTTAATTTTTTGTGTCTCAAAGGTATTACATGGGGATAATGTTCAGAATTTCTTGTCTTTAATTTATCATTTCTAGAATGTAATTAGGAGTTCTTATGTATATTTCCTGTGTACAAAGGCTATGCCTACTTCATTCATACATATAATATCTATCTTTTACTGATAAAAAAAAAAAATCTGTTGTGTCTCAAAGATGACTTCATATCAGTCTACAACTAATGTACCACAAAGGTATATAAAAACCTACTCCACTAATGATTTGCAGTATTAAGGTGTGAGTGGGCTGCTTGACCACGATTGCCAGTAATCATTAGAGATTAAAATTTTCTCATATTTGTATGCCAATTTTAAGCCTCGTTTGGTTATGCGGTTCAGATGAGATGTTTTGTTGATTATATGAAATGAGATGGTTTGGTTTTGTGTAACCAAACCAGCCCTTAATTTTCATAGGGTTTCAATTAGAGTCAATTACTTCGTCGTTTTTGAAGAAGTGTAAAGTCTAAAAAGTTTCAAATTTGTTTTTATAGGTGACAGTTGTGAAATTTGCCCTATCCTCTGGCAATCAAAATCAAAAGCTTGAGTCGGTTATGGCCAAACCACTTAAGGATCAAGCTTTTGCTACTCCAGATAAGGTGGCTGAACTTGTTCAGAAGGTATGTCGCGTAATCTTTGTTGATTTTATAGAACCTCGATACATAGTAGTCATGCAATTATGTTTATGGAGCATTCTCCAAAAAGTTCCCCTGATTTTTGCTTTGAAAATGGGAATTATTTTAAAGATGAGGGTGGTTGGTGCATGATAAATTCTTTTCCAACATGCACGTGCACATGATATATCTCATATGAAAGGATTGTCTTGAAATGTTTGAGGCTTGTTTGCGTTGATTTTGTATTTCCTGAACAGGTAAGTGCTGCTATTCAGCAAGAGTTGCCAACAGTGATGGCAAAGATGAAGCTTTATCTGCAGAACCCATCAACACGAACAATACTTTTCAAACCAATAAAGTGAGTTAATGATTCAAACGCATAGTTGGCAATTTGTTCGTCCAATCTTGTGTCTGTGAGATCAGGGCATCACTGTGAGACTGTTAATTGTGACTGCTAACTTTTTTCTTGCTAACAATTCAACCGCATAATTTATTAATCAAGTGCACTTTGATTTTTGTTTTTTTAATTTTCTTTTTATTTGGGTATTGCAGAACAAACATTGTGGAAGCCCACGTACAAGTACAGTCCATGCTAAAAGCAGAATATTCGGCTGAAGAGATAGAAAGCGTCATCAATATGGTGTCGATACAGGATCTGCAAACACAACTTGATAATCTCTTATAAGGTGTTTGTCTCTTTGTGAAGACCATCGAATTTCCTAATGCCAAATATTTCCATCAGTAGAAGATGATCTTGAGCGTTATTTTTGCTGTGGAACCTTGAGGTTGCTGGTAGATAAATAGGAAATGAATTCGACATAGGGGCACATCATGAGCTGTAGTTCTATGCTGAACATTCTCTGCTGTTAATTATCTCCATAAACAATCACTTCATATACTAATATTGCTTGGGATAATTCTTGCATCATGATAGTGTCTTTGGCAGTATATTAACTAATATGAAATTGATGAGATATAACAATTTATTAGTTTTAGTCAATTCTAGGGTCGGAACTGAAAAACCGACTGGACCGAACCGATAATCTTATTAGTTGGTTTTAGGGTGTAGTTTTTTTTAACCGGATTGGACTGAGACTAACTAAATGTATATAAATATATAGATTTTAAATCCCATTTTATATATATAATATATTAGTTTAAATAGTAGTTGTATAAATTAATTAAATAATTTCCATCCAAGGTATCACCATTGATTATATATATAATAAAATTATTTAATATTCATTAACCATATATAAAATATAAAAGAGATTACTTAATTTGAATTTTATTAATTTAGTTAATTTTTTATATTAATGTTTTTGTCAAAAAAAAAAGAGGAAAAGAAATATTCATGGAATGAATCGGACCGAATGGATCGATAGATAACAGTCCAGTTTAACAAAAAATGATAGATCAATTACACCTTACTGATGACCTCGATTGTGTTTCTTAAACTCCTATATGTTTCTTTATATTTAATTTTTAAAAATAATTAATATACTTGTGAAATTTTATTAAAAATAAAACATCCATTTAAAATTATAAATACTTTAGATACGAATAAATTATAAATATAAAAGTGAAATGACTTCACGTGATCTGTAAGATTGTAAAATTATTTTTATCATAAAATAGATATAACAGATTACTTGAAACTATACGAATAAGTTTTTCATTTTTCATTTTATTATTATTTATTTATGCCAATTAATATGACATATTTTAAGTGATTTAGTAATTTAGTCCTTTTTTTCTCATTTTCTTTTAGATTTTTAAAAACCCCACGTGGAGGGTAGAAAGTTATTATACGAGAGTAACCGAAAGAGAACAAGTAGGGGAGAGAAAATGAGAGAAAATGGTAGTGATAGGATTACTACTCTATTATCATCTATTTATTATTAAGTTCATTTCAAGTTTTTATTATTATTTTCTTTTAATTATTTTTTTAACATCATTAGTTACTAAGAAAAATTAAATATATCTATATATATAATTTTATTAATACTCTCTTCTTTAATTATTAAATAAAAAAAATTTAAAAAAAATTAAATACAAAAAGAGTAATAGATGGATAGTAGTAGAGTAAATACATGTTCAATTGTGAGCACAAAGCATCCAAGTAACTATGCAAAAGTTTCTAGACCTACGTCTTTAGTATTTTCAACCAATTAACTACAAAGTATAGGTCTTATTTATAAAAACATCACATATTTTTTATGAGATAAGATAAAGTCTCTCAATAATTAAAAAATAAAATTATTGGATGTATAAAAATCAAGAAAAAAATTTATTCTGTATATAATATACACTTAATAGCATAATTTGATTTAAAATATCCATTTTTAATATATAAAAAATAATTAAAAAATACATTTACATTTGAGGCCAGCAGGACTCTCGTTGGAAAATAGCCATAACTAGAGTACTCAACTGCAAAATTTCTCTTAAACCTCGTGTTGTCGGATAGAAAACGCTTTCCGCATTAGGGTTTTGCACTTCTTCGAGCCGAACTCCGTGTAACCGGAAGAACCGCCGAATTCCGCAGCTATGGCAAGCACAAAAGTTCAGAGATCATGACCCAGCCCATCGTACGCTCATTTATCCGCTCACATTCCCTTCTTAATATTTTTCTAGGGATTGCTTACGCTTTCTATGTTCAAAGACTGTTCCTTTTTTTAATTGATTTTCCTGTTGGTTTCCGGGGTTCTTGCGGCGCCAGAACCTGATTTTTAGGTTCCTTCAGAGTGTAAGCCCTAATTTTTGTTCTTTTTTTTTAGTGCTTTTTGTCTTATGGGTTTTGCATGATGGATAGTTCGAGTGTTGGCTAATTTTAGCTCGTTTTTTTCTTTTCTTTTTTTTGGGGGGGGGGGGGGGGGGGGAATTGGAATTGGTTCAGAAAGCTCGCATTCAAATATGGCTTTTTGAGCAGCGAGACCTGAGGATTGAGGGCCGGATCATTGTAAGTGTTATATTTAAGCTTATATGTTTTTCTTTTTTCCCCTGGTTCTCTCGTGATCCACTTTATCTCTATTAGGTGGAGATATCGTGGTCTCTCTTTTCTGTTCCATAGTTCTGAAATTCTCATTTATTTATCCATTGCTCTACTTAACTCACAAATGATAATTAGTTTTCTATCAGTTGATTTGGCTGCTTACAGTTTATATTTGACACTTCACAATTCACCTGTTATTGGTATTGTTTTTTTGTTGTTTTTATCATATAATATTATTTTATATAACTTCGATTACCTATCAGAAAATATATTGTTTTAGCTAAAAAATTCAGTAATTTAGGTTTTCCCCAAAGAAGTTTTGTTGAGCAACCTCAAACAAGTACTGATAGTTCATTCGCTTTACTCATTGAGAGATGTTCACTGTGGTATATGATTGGATTATGTTCTAGAGCTATTTTCTGTAGCCTTATCTCATATTAGTCTGGTAGTCATTTCTTACATCTTCCAACCCCACCCCTCTCTCCCCCACTTTCTGTGTGTTTGTGTGTGTGCCCGTCCATGTATTTCTTATATTGATTAACAGGCCCTAAACAATTATGATAAGGGCTTTTTCGGGATTAGGGCTTTGTTGAGTTGGGCATTATAGAGTATGGACAAAATTTGTAAAAAATTTGTAACGAATGCAAGGGGCTAAGGCCTTTTATGTAAAAGCTCAAGCATGATGTATGTGGGAGTCATGATCCCTTGTTGACATTTCTGAGCTTATTGGTGCCACACTTCTTTAGGGTTATCTTATCATCACTATTCTGTTATTTTCATAACATAAACAGGATTTGTTACCACAAATGTCTAATGTGGAATGTGTAGCAGCATAAGCTTTATGAATGGTTACTAATTAGTGTATATATGTGATATCCCATATGATAAGAATAATGGTAGGTGGTGAATGTGATTCCACATTGCTTGGGAATGAGAAATTCTTACTCTTTCTAATGGTAGGTGGTCCGGTTCGGTCTGGTCCTGGTCCATCATTTTCCTGAACCGGACCAAACCTGTAGCTATTGGTACGGCCTAATTATTTTTTTTATTTTTTTTAAATCAATTAACAAAAAAATTTTATTTAAAATTCTAAATTAAAATTAAGTGACTTATTCATGTGGATATGTAACTAACTCAATAAAAAAATATTTTATACAGTCAATGATAATAAATTAGATGAAAATTACATTATTAATTTATATAATTACTATATAATTAGCTAATTGATATTATATATTAGTTAATTGATAGAATATTAACAAGTGTTAATAACATATTTAAAATTTTATATTGGTAATGGTGATAGGTTAGATGAAAATTACATAATAAATTGTAAAATTATTTTTATTATTTTATGTTGGGGAACCTCTCCAAGGCAGGGCCTTTTGGACCTACCCTTGCAGAGTAAACCTAGGTCCCGTGCACCGCATTCTCATAAGTTTCCTTACACGGAATTGGTTAAATCGTTGGTTTTTCACCAGTGGGTATGGCCCCTAGAGATTGTTTGCACCCAAGAGATTTGAACCTTGGACCTAGGGGGAGCATACCCCCAAGTCCAAGACCTTTACCACTTGAGCCAAACCCTAGGGGTTAATAAATTGTACAATTATTATACAAATATTGTATATAAAATATATTTTTTTATTGTTATTTTCATTCGGTCCGGTCCAGGGTGGAAAAACCTTGGACCGGGACAGGACCGAAACTTTTTTGTCCTCTAAAACATGGACCGAGACCGACCGGTCTCAGTCTCGGTCCGGTCTGGTCCAGACTGACCGTTTATCACCCCTAATAGGCCATGTTGTTTGGGCCTTTCATTGGGGCGTTACAAATGGTATCAAAGACTATCTCAACCAGAAATGTGGGACTTGAGCCATGCCACCTACGACAAACAAGTCAGACGAGGATGTCGGAAATTTAAGGGGGGGAGATTGTAATATCCCAAATGATAAGGATGCGGGTAGGTGGTGAATGAGATCC
Source organism: Cyclocarya paliurus (assembly GCA_029856935.1). Classification (NCBI taxonomy): domain Eukaryota; kingdom Viridiplantae; phylum Streptophyta; class Magnoliopsida; order Fagales; family Juglandaceae; genus Cyclocarya; species Cyclocarya paliurus. The sequence continues at coordinate 4,861,121 of CM056949.1, read as the reverse complement.
CGCATTGCTTGGGAAGAAGAAGTTTTTGCTCTTTATAAGGTTCCAATGTGGTTTCAATTGTATCATTGACAAATCCTTTTGGAGTATAGGCCATGGGGTTTGGGCCTTCTATTGGGGTGTTACAATATGTTAAGATCTCCATGCAGCCATCCCTTCACAATTAATGGTTACAATGCCTTAATATTTTCACTTTTGCCTTGGTGTTTTCTCTGTATGTTAACTTCTTATTCAAGTAGCTGCCTTCATTTATTGCCTTGACAGTCTCTCATGCTAGGGTAGATCACATGATGGCAACCACAATTCATATTTAAATGGCATCTCCACTGTTGCGATTAAGAACCTGACCTTGTTAGAACAAAAGCTGGTAACCTCCTTGATTATACTTGGAGCACTAGGTTAACAGTCACTCATTCTCTTGATTAATTCTGCCTAAGCTTTCTAGATGCGGCTTTGGTCGAGCTTCTTGGTCTATCAGCCCCATTGTTTGGGATTGTGTATCACCGTTATGTCAACCATAGATTCCATACCTTGTTCCCTTGGACAGCTTCTATAGATTTAGTGCATTGAGTTTTCCTTTTTCTTCATGTCTCTTTTTCTGTTTCTGGTCTGTTGTTCTTGTATACTTCCTGTGTACTTGTACTATGCCTCTTGTGTTTTCAATAAATTCTTTGTTTACTTGTTAAGAAAGGAAAGCGCCATGTCAACCATGTATCTTATTTGCTTAATACACTCCAAATACCATCTCTTCTAAGCCATCCGTTCATAATCTGAGATTATGAGATCAAAATGAGTTTTTATTTCTGTGAATTGTCCCACACCTTACATGCTGCTGGTGTAAAGCATGCACATAGGCAACCAGTGGAACAGAGAAGAAAGCAATATCATGTTTTGAATCTTTTTTTGTTTGTTTGGCAACTCCTATCAGTTAATCTCGTAATCGTGGATTTATTTTTCTTTGGTTGCTGGCCTTAATTTTCTGCAGAAGTCTTGATAATTGTCAACTTAGTATGACTTACATCTAATAGATGCAAGTTCATTAAGAGAGAGAGAGAGAGAGAGAGAGAGAGAGAGAGAGAGAGATAGTAAGATTTCTGGCAACTTTTGGTAATTGTAACCTAATAAACGTTCATGTGTGTTGTTGTGTCCTACAGGGCTTTGATGAGTACATGAATTTGGTTCTGGATGATGCTGAAGAAGTCAACGTTAAGAAGAAGAGCAGAAAATCTTTAGGTGAGTTATCTTTGTCACTCTATCTTTTCTATTCATCTCCAAAATGTGCATGTTCCGAAGTGGTTTGTCTCTTGTTCAGGGCGGATTCTTCTCAAGGGAGACAACATAACTCTGATGATGAATACGTAAGTTTAACCAAAACAGCCCCTGCATCTCACTCTGTATCTATCTATCTTTATGCTTTTCATCTCAATTTACAGGGGAAAATGATGGTGATTCCAGCAAACGTATAAATCGGGTTATGTTGCCTTTTCAATTACATTGAGGTCTAGCATCCTTTGGTTTACTGCTATGTTAGATGGAACTACTGGACGTCATGTATGATTAATCAACTTATCTTTGCCTACATCTATGGACTAGCTAGATGCCACTGTTGCTCTTTTACATGGTTTGTGCTGCCTTCTGCATGGTTGGCTATGCTTGTATTTGCATTTTGAGAATCTAGATTGGTCCATAGACAGAAAACCTATGCAGGTTTAATCAGGATTCCTATGAAAAGTTAAAATGGGACAAAAAAATCGACTGAATGAGATGCTGCCTTGCTTTCATCATGTTATTGGCCCACCCTGCTACTAACTTTTCCCTTGCTTATTAGGAGATCAATTGATATATTCATATTGCTTTAAAGGACAGCGTTTGTTTTAACTTTTAGATCATCTAACAAGAAGTAATGAAGCCCATGGAGATAATTTTGCCCTAATTTTACTGGCATTTGATGATTCAATTTGGTTATTTATACAAGGTGTTTTCTAACACTATGCTTCAATTTTCTTGGGTTCTGTTGTTTGGTCTACAAAGCTTTGTTAAAATGTTGGGCTTGGAAACTGAAAATTGATAAACTGGGTTCAAATTCTCATATGGAATTATTTCCCACAACTGAGTGAATGATTGAAAAAGGAAAAAAGCGAAAGAAAAGGGAGAGTTATCTACTGGCGGGGCTCGAGAGCGTTGTTGTGATTGAAACAAGGCAGTCGGTCAGGGTGTAGGGAAGAGAGTGACCTGTGGGAGAAAATGCAAGGACCCAGTTAGGATGAATGAGGATTGGACTGGTGCGGCGGGGTCAAGAATCTGGTTTTGGTGCACCCTTGTCCTCTCCTAAAATTTTGTATACCACCTGTCCGACAAAGGGGAAGCAAGTCCCTTTTGTTCTCTGTTTCTCAGCCACTATTACTACTACGGATTACCGACTCATCCTCCACACATATCATATCCTTCCCCTTCTGTCATCCAACGTAATACGATATAACATATATGCTTAATTGTATTGTTTTTTTCCTTTCCTTTTCTTTTACCTTGTTTTGGTGCTTTTGAGCACTTCTTTTTTTCGTTGCTTTGGTTGGAGAGAAGTGAACCATCTCGCCTGAAATATCTGTGCGATGGAGTGAGAGGTTCAAGGTAAATCTTGTTGGCGGATGCCTTGGATGAATAGTACCGATGAGTGAAGTTTTAAAATGGACGAAGATTTGGAAGTGAAACACTGCCGATAGAAGCACTGGTATTCACAAGTCATTGGTTGTTATCATTGTCAATATGTCTGTAAGTCGTTTGAATTTGTTTCTCTGTTCTAAGAAACTGAAGAACTTGCCATGGGAGAACCCAAATTTTGAGAGAACCCATCACCCACTTCCTTGTAGGGCGCCACCATACCGACAAGCAGTTTTAAACCTTCAGATATTTTTAATGGAATGAGATTTTCCTTCGTACTCGTGTGTAGGATTAACAGTGCTGTTTTAAACCAACATACAGAACACATCGAATCTCAATCATTTGAACGGCGATTTCAATATAAAACTCAATATATTTTCGGTCTTTTTGTCTAAGGAGAGTAGATTTTAGGATCATAAGGTATGCTACGCGACAACGTTGTCATCATTGACTATGAAGTAGAGGATAACGTTGAAGATAACATAGACTTTATTATTACTCTGCCAAAAATATTTCCATTAGATGTACTTTTTACAGTGTACACACACATTCACTTTGATCTCATTGTGATGAACTCTTGGACTGGTTTGGATTCTGAGATGAGATAGGATGATTTTATATGAAAGTTGAAAATAATTTTGTTAGAATATTATTTTTTAATATTATTATTGTTTAGAATTTGAAAAAATTGAATTATTTATTATATTTTGTGTGAAAATTTAAAAAAATTATAATGATGAAATGAAATGAAATGCTTTATGAATCCAAACAAAGCGTTTGGGTGCAAATTATTTGACTACTCTTTCACCTTGAACAAAACCTCGACAAACGAAGGATAATTCCTGCAATCCGACGTGGCTGTGGTTAACTTAAAAGCACAGCTAGCGGCTTGCAAATTTTGAGATTTGGATTCAAGGAACTCCAACACCAAGACTATTGTGCTATCACCTCATGCAGATTTTTAGGGTTCTTATCCTTTTCTTATCCTCGGTGGGTCCGATTATGACAGATAAACGGAGGGGTAGCGTTTGTTGATGAATTTATGTGTATTTGCAGGCAAATATTCTCACAGAACATGAAAAAAAGTGATGGGACACTCGGAGAGTATGAGAAACCAAATTAACTTTAATCAGTAGTACCTTTGCATGGTTTGGAATTAAATCATGTTAGCTAGCCAACACGAAAAATGGTATCAGTGAAAAGAATTTATGAACGTTCGATCCATGGGAGATATATTGTTACGACATCTACCTTGTCTGCAAGCTAGTCTCGACGAACTGTATCCACAATAATTAATATAGACATGCAAGTCTTTTTTTAGACATTCAGGTCGTGCTTTATTTTTCTTTGAAAACGCTTTGTTTTTCAAACCGTTTGCCACATCTAGAGGCTAGAGCTGGATTATCCTTTTCAACTTTAAGGTAATTGAAAGCTTTGTTTTTCAAACCATATTCAAAACTGGTGAGACTTTACTTACTGACAAAAGAGTACTTACAAATTAAAGTTCGGACCTCCATCGTCATTAAGTAAAAGAAGATGAGAGCCTCGCTTATTCCCATGCGAAGCAAGAGCATGCATTCTCTCGGGCATGCTGACAAGCCATTAGATTGACAAAATATGCTTAAAAAGATATTCGACAACGAAATTATAACGAAAAGGGAGCCCACCAGGATGAGAAAATTCCCTTAGTTGATTTGATGGTTGTTTGGCTTGACAGAAATCTCACCACTTAGGGTTGTCGCCTCTTCCAAATTAATTCAGATCTTTCTATTATATATTGGATTTCAAAAGTTGGGTCGAACCCGTCTCAAATTAATCATGCATTTAAAAGAACTCTTAAACTCATCTTGTGTACTATGTTTCCATCCATCGGATTAAAAAAACCCAACATTTTCCCATTCCTAACCAAAGAACCTAAGTCATATATATAATTTGTTTCGGCAACATGATTGCATGCTGGACCCTGATCCCTAGCTCATTAGTACTGGTTCGTCAGTTTGTGTGCGCATTTGAGCCAAAATGACTTTTAGTTTGCTAGTTTTTTTTTTTTTTTTAATTTTTTCAGGACAATGCACATGGACACTTGTAGTCGTGTGGGCCACATTACAATTTCACCTAACCAGAAGGGGTCAAGTGGTGGAAAGGTGAAACCAACTCCTCTCTTTCCAAAGCAGAACAGTAACTTTTCTAAGTTTTTTTGTTGTAACTGAGCTGATCGGTCAAGTCAAGGAAATTAATATTAAAACCTTGAGATTAGTATGTTCAACATAGGTTGATAATCGATCGAACATTTGCAGAGCTTAAGCTACCTCATCATGATCAAACTAAAAAAAGAAAAAAAAAATGTTCCTAAATTCAGCAAGTTTTTCTTTGAGAAATATTTCCTACAAAAGCTATCATGTGAAACTTTTGCTCCTGGTTAATTCAAGAGTTAAAGTTGGAACAAGACAGAATATTTTCATGCTTTCCATTTGGTGAGTATCCGGCCATTTTGATCTTGACATCTTATATATCGATTGGCTTTACCCTCTGCTATCTGGCATCGATCGGAGCTTGTAGCTAGATGGCTCCTACTCATTGATTGGTTTTTCTAATACCATATATGGCCTTAGATCATCAATAAAGTGAACAATGGTACTTCAATTTATAAACATCACTCAAGTGCCTTATCCACGCATCTTCTATATCAGCACAAACTTTACTACTGATTAAGATGACTATATTATTGAGATCGTGATCAAAAAGCAATCAGGGTGGCTGTAACCCCTATTATTTGATAGATATATATATATATATATATATATATATATATCTCTATATATATCTTGATCAAGCAGAAAAAAAGAAAAGGTGGTGGTTATCCCACCTCTAAAAAGTATCAAGCTAGCTAGTTAGCTAGGTTCCATCTTCCGGTACATAATTAGTTGAATTTTAATGCTCACTTTTTAAATATTTATTCTTAATTAGGGTCATGCATGTGATTATTATTATATAGATTTTCGGATTTTTATAAGATCCTCCATATTGTTGGTTGTTTTCAGAACAAATGGATTCCCGATGCATATTATTTATAATTAGCTTATCCAGACCGGACGGACGATCGTCGATCGAGTAGCTTTTCTTTTTTATAACATGTATATATAATTAGCAAAATTAATTAGAAGAAGCATCACTCATGCAACTTGATGCAGGGGGGAAGATCAAGTTGGTACGTACGTACGTACGCGTTATGTGCTTGCCAAATCAATCTCACTTGCAAGTTGCACCTTCTTTCAATTTTTGAATCCCAATTTGAAAGCATGGCCATGGTAGGGTAGCCGATAAAATAAATGCATATGCATGTCCCCTTTAATTTGTGCACCTTTTTCTTTTAAGCAGTGCAACAAAAGATGATGACTATATGTGTTGATTTAATAATTTGTTACGTCTTTGCAACGGAACTGAATACCAGTTTTGCTTGATTCATGAGAAGAATTATAAAAAAATGACGTTATAAACTGCCATATATATTATAATTTAATGTGATACATTATATTATAAAATTCTTATTTTTGGAACTGTAAAATAGATATGGATGCACATCACGTCCCACATCAAATTATTTTAGTTTGTAAAATAATTTCTTATATTTCTCTTTGTACAATATATATCTAACATTTCTATTTTATTTTAAATCTTAGCATCTTTCTCAATGCAATGAAAGTATCTTTATTATATATTTTATAGGCCTCAAATGTCATATATATTGACTAGATATAATCATATTTTTTGGCAAAACAGTAATTAGTTGTTTTCCTTTTTGGGTCTGTTCTGAGCAAAATAATAAGTGGAGGTCCCCATCTTTCCCAATCATACAGCATCAGTTCCTTGGATCCATCATTTTGTTACAAAAAGCCTGAAGAAATAGAATAGAACGAGCTTGGTGGGGAATAATAAATTAATTAATATAACATTATAATATAATCGGCCCTAGCTAGCTAGCTCGGGATATAGTTTTGGGTTTCCATAGGACAGTAGCACTACTTATAAAGACCCAACATTATTTGTTATAATGACTTAACGAGACGGCCTCATGTACGTTCATGTCAACACTAACGCCAAATATGTGATTAAGTACGACAGAACAATAATTGAGCAAAGTAAAAGAAGGTCTAACCTATTAAGAAAAAGTGAGATGCGTTTAACAAATTAAAATTAAATTAATCGCCATTTATTAATGAATTAGAGAGTGGGATTTGGTATGGTTTGTTTGTCACAATATATTATTCTTTTCATTTTTTTTAAGTCCTTAAATTAATAGTACTCCAACCAAATTAGAAGATAAGATCTTAGTGGAGACAATAATTAGATAATATAATATTGGTGCAAATTAGTTATTATGAGAATGAGCTCCCGTGAGCCCTTAATCAAAATGGATCAAACCATATATACATGCACAATTAATTGAAGTCATATACATGCATGATTAAAAGAAAACCAAGTTATAATTGTGAGAATTATTTGTGATGATAATACAGTACTCATTTTTATTAAAAAAAAATTATCATTTTCGTAAGAAGAATTAATCACAAATAAGTATTTTTCTTGTAGATTATATATAATCAGTATCTGATCTATTTAAAACTGTTTAGTTTGATTGGAGCATATCACTCAGTCTCGCTTTATTTTGATTGAGTCTAATTTATGTAATAATATCTATTCTTATTTTAAATCTTGTTATGTGATCATGCATGTATTTTAAATAAATTTATATATCTCTAAATTAATAATAAATCATTTAAAATCTATATCATATGTAAATATGATTAAAGATGAGTGAATCTAAAACTGATAAAGATCGAAATCTGTCTGAATTTAAATGCATGCTGACTTGACCAGTTAACATCGTAGTAAGTACTACTGAGTGGGGGGAATTTGGGAGTGTCGTGTGGGAATTATTAGGAATATCCAATTGTCCTTGCCGTGTACGTCGGGTGGTGGAAGCTGACGATGACTGCGTCTTCCTCTTGCATGCATGGGGCCCCTGACCACTCATTTTGGGAACACTCAGGGGGTTGAGAAATGAATGGGACCCTCTCACGACCTCCATTAACTTAGACTTGTTAAAACTTGACGATCGAAAGGATAAATACACGGTTTAATTTTGCTTCATCACGATCGGTCATTATATATATATATATATATATATATATATATATATATATATATATATATATATATATATCTTCGATCCAATACGTACTACACTGATCATCACTTATATAGGCTTAAACTGCAATATTTGCCCAGTTTCCAACTTTAAGTACCGGCAGTGATCAAAGCATATTCTAGTGGTAAGGCCATGGGTCCCATGTCTCACTTCTTTTTGTTGATTGAATTTTTTTTTTTCCAAGCGTGACACTGAATTGAACTTTCTTAATTCCATCCAATTAATCTCCTTATAAGCAACCCTTCTGTTTGAATATCATCATGATCTTCCTAAGGTAAATACCAAGTCATGATTATTAATGGACGGAATACCGATCGCCTTAATTCCTAGCTAGGTATATAAATATCACCTTTCAAACTCTAGTGATTTACGTTTATGAATGGTCTTCGAATGTAATGACACTAATCATGGAAGTGGTTTGATTTTCAATTACGTATCGTGCGTACTGGGATATTTCATTAATAATTATCCATTTAATTAAGTTATGGACAACATGATACGTACTCAGCAGTCCCTGAGATCTTTTTGTACGCACACGCATATATATATATATATATATAAGATCGATGTAATAGAATTTTTGCAGTCCGACATATATTTATTATGCAGTAATGTCTGATGTTGTATGCTTAGTCGTAACGTATACACATGGTGATAAAAGAACAAAATTAAAACGGAACAGAACAAAGAACAAGCTAAGCTAACTCGACAAGTGTACAGAAAAGGTGGTTTCCCGCTCACAATTGTTTTCTTGTACGTTCTGTTCTTTTTAACAGCTAGTTACCGTACAACGCGCCACCACAGCTTGTCATGTTCCTCCAACGGTTTGGAACCGCTGATTATGGCCCACAGTTTCTTTCTAAGAGTGATTATCAGGTGCAGCGCAGGCAATCCTTTGACGGCCCAGATCGAACTTCGAATTTATAAACCGATATCAGACCTGGTTGATATATGGATCCGTGACCACGCCTTCTTCTTCTTTACGTACGTCGAAAGTTTACACAATTTCCCATGTTGTTTCGGTTTTCCGTTACAACTATTGTTGCTGGGTCCAAAGCTCTTTAGACATGATTAAGTTAGTAAAACCAGTACGTAATTCCTGCACGTGAAATTTCATGCCACTTTTTACCTATAAAATAAAAGAGAGAAATAGAAAATAAAAGTCGAAGTTCTGTAATCTTGACGACACAAGTTTCTTGAGTTCCATACGAATAGAGTCAAACGTCTTCCCAAGAATGAGATATTAGAAACCTAATTAAGTACAGCATGGTGAATGGTGAATGGTGATGTACTTTCAAACTGTATGTATCCAGCAGCTTCTACCATAGCTAGCTAGCGTATCAAATTCAGCTACAGGCTGCATATAGATAGATCGCTAGTGTAGCTGAATGCATTTAATGTCTATACAAATTTTAATAAACTCAAATGGACCCACCTCATTATTATTGATGAGATATATAGACAGAAACATTCCCAATTTCATATTTGGTCATTTAGAACAGCCCAATTTAGATCACATCATGATACAAGTAATGATGGCACGAGAGAAACCTTTCCTATGGCCTCCGGCTTTATTCTATTCTCCATTCCTATTATATTCTCTTATCCAAGTTGAGTCTTGTACATAAAAATCAAAGTACTCAAACGTGTCCCATTAACCACAGTGACGCACCATCTCTCACTTATAATATTCATGATTTAGAGCTTATAAAACCCTAAAGCACTCTTAAATTTATTATTTCTTATAGGAATGGGACCCCAGGTTTTTAGGACTTGTGATTTCGCTTATGCCCTATCGCATTTCTATTTGTATGGTAGGAAACTGTCAGATGTCCTAGAGCCAAGAATCTGATGTTTCCATGACATTTTTTATTTCTTTTTTCTGTTTTCCTTTTCTATTTACCAAACGTCCCAGGAATCCATTCCCTCTGCATCATTACCAATCTACCCCTAAGTGCGTTTCACTGTTCTTTTAGATGTCCCATTCATCGGGTCCCGTACCGGGCCCCACTTCATGCAAAATGACGACATTAATCACCAGCAAAAAGAAATCCACCTCTCAAACCGACGAAAACCATCATCTCCTCTTTCCTTTCCCTTCTATAAATAACTCCCTCTCTTCTCCCACCTCTCAAACCCCACCACCTTTTCCTCCACCTCCTCCTCCTCCTCCGGTCGCCACTTCCTCTCAGCTCACTAGCTCAGAATCCAATCTTCAATGGCAGCCAGAGAGCCTTTCAACGTTACCGCCAAGTCTCCCTTGGCGGCGCAGCCTCACTCGCCGTGGCATTCCCCGGTTCCTTACTTGTTTGGTGGCTTGGCAGCCATGTTGGGCCTCATTGCTTTTGCTCTGCTAATCCTTGCATGCTCCTATTGGAGGCTTTCCGGGTATCTCGAGGGAGACGGCGCCGCAGAGAGAGACCTCGAGGCGGGCGAGGGGAAGAGCGATGACACCCAGAAGCCGCCACCGGTGTTTGAAGAGAAAATTTTGGTGATTATGGCGGGTGAAGTGAAGCCAACATTCTTGGCTACACCCATGTCCAGTCGGTCGTCTTCTTTCACGGATAGTTGTAGCAGTTGTGGTAACGAAAAGACGGTGGAAATGGCGGAGACTGCAAAGCCACAAGGTATTGGCGATCATGTCCAGGTACCACACGAGAATGAGAACAGGGAGACCCCTGAAACCTCAGCTGATCTGGCCCATTAATTTCCATCTTTTTGGCTCTTGTGGTTCTTGGCTCTATATGGTTTGGTACTCGTGCGAGCTCATACTAGATGTATACTTTTTTATTCTGGGTCATTTTGGGAGCGTCTGTGAATGAGCTTGCATGCTAGAATATTGGTGTGGGTTATTCTGGGATGTACTTCCTTTTTCTTCCCAATCTTTTTTCTCTTCGGGAAATGTAAATTGATTTGAGATGGAATGGAAGAAGCACCAATTCTTCACCTTATTATACTTTCCTTTTTCAGTTTTTATAAGATTAGGTTGTACATAGTTTGCGGGGATTTTCATTTCTGAGAGGCTGGTGGTTTCGGGAAATTCAGAAACCAGGATAAAACGGCCCGGATCAAGGAGCCTAAAATTTGACTTCATCCGGATTCTGGTGAAAAGGTAGAAGAAGGATGAGTAACGTGGGGAGCGGGGATTGAGGGTCATAGTAAAGGAGAGCACGTGTAACGCTATGCAGGCATAGACTGATCTGTAGGTGTGCCTGATGCGGCGAGGTGAAGCTGCACCCAGGTTGCTGATCACAACTACTGTTGGTGAGGCTTTAATGTTACTCAAATTTTGTTACCTGTGTACATTTATTAAATATTTGGGGTTGTTCTGTCGTGACTATCGTGATTTAATGCCATTCTCTGTTGCAGCAGTCTTTGTCATGAGACTCACAATGTATCTAGACACAGTAGTATGATCAAATTACATTAAACGACGTCACTCTTGCCATGTTTCCCTTGGTCAGTTGCCGTGACGTCCTTTCTTTTGGAATAAATTACTAAAGGAAATGCATCGATCTTTTTTCAAAGTTACTTTAGGATATTGACATAATCTAAATAGTAATAAATAATAATAAAAAAATAATTAGTAATAAATAATAATAATATAATAATAAATAATTTAGAAATAATATTGAATTGTTTATAGTTAATAACGATTTTTCACTTTACGCACAAATATTGTTTTGAGAGTGGTACCCCGGAATGCGCAATATTTCTGGGTTTGAGTTTCATAGCTGCACACACATCGTGATGACACATGATAGAGCCCATTGCTAGCTAGATATAGATCGGATATATAGTTGGACCTTCATTTATGTTGAAAATGACGGCATACGACAATGATTGGAAACAGCGTCTCGTTACGCTTCAAATAGTTAGCAACCCGAGAGCGTGGTTTAATTTGGTGAATTTGTAGCCAATTCAGGCTCTATACACTTGAACATGCTCAAGAAGATCAATAAATTAACGTCAGAAGTTCTGTGACAGAGCTGGATTACTGACTGGATGGATGCTTGCAGGCCATGGGTACTCAAATTTAAACACATAATTATTTTTATTTTCCCGAGACATCAAGTAAACGAAATTGCTGTTGGCGCTTCGGGCCAAGAAAGATATACTATGAAGATGGGTGCGTTTGGATGTTGAAGTGAGTTGAGTTGAGTTTAGATGATAAAATATTGTTAGAATATTATTTTTTAATATTATTATTATTTTAGAATTTGAAAAAGTTGAATTGTTTATTATATTTTGTGTTGAAATTTAAAAAAATTGTAATGATGAGTGAGATGAGATGAATTTAGTTGAAGAACCAAACGAAGCTTCGAGTCTGAAATTCCAGGCTGAAAAATCAAAGCTTTTGTTAAAAAAAATAGAGAGAGAGAGAGAGAGAGGAGCCAGCAGGCAGAAAGATAGGAGAGAATGCGAATGCTTTTTATTATACAAAATGCAAATAGAAATGACTAGATTTGTATGAGCATGGGTAAAAGCAGCCCAAAAAATGGAGAACCTTGTACGATCTCTGGAAACTACGAGCCCACTGTTTCATTTCCCTTTTGTGACAAATTAAAGAATGCCAGGTGTCTGTGACTTCTTTCCTTGCATATGCAATCCTCCCTAATCCAACTGCTTTTCGACTTTCCAGTTTTTTTCCCAAAGGAAAGTGAAGTAGTACTGATGCTCTTTCTTTCTACTCATAGTCTTAATTCGTGTGTACTTTCATCGATTCGTCTCCGGCCTCCTATATATCTAGGTGGTACCTAGCTTCTACTTATTTAATAGACCCACTTTTTCGGTTTGATTAATTTAGAACTCAAGCATTCAGCCAGTTGTACACGATTTACGGCCTAAATCGATCAGTTCATATATAATCGAAAACTCATGTCTTTTACTTATTATTTATTAAGAAAAAATAATAATATCTTACGATACATATCAACTCATCACTAATTTTTCGTTTCCAATTTAACCATCGATCAAGTTGCAAAAGTTTATTTTGTCCCGAACTTTTCTTATCGAAGTTGGGTACTGTAGGTACGTTCATATCGAACAAGACTACATTAATATGCTGAAATCATTAGACAGTATAATATATAGTTTGGTGAGTGGGAAGCACCATTGATTTCTTCTAGCCTTGCTCATGAATATGCTGCCTTTTGTAACGACTTGACCCAATATAGATGGCGATATTGATCTGAATAAAGCAAACGTGACACTGTGTTAAGAAATCATGATCACGAGTATGCTTAAATAGCACAAAGCCGCGTGATGATCGACAGTGCCATTACGACAACATCCATTAGGGTCTGCATCACACATGCCCCCATAATGTTAGCTTGAGTGCTACAATTCATGTACCCAGCTTATTTGTTTGTCCCACTCAGATCAATTCGGAATAGATCAAAGGCTGTTTGTTTGTATACCTCATGAATCTCTCTGAAACTCTCTCTCTCTCTCTCTCTCTCTCTCTATATATATATATATATATGATTGACTTGAAAGTTGCCTTGCCTGCTTCTATGCGCGCTAAATTAATGGAGATCTCTGCAAAATCCATTTCTTAGAGTCTTGTACGTGGTTGAAGATTGATCGTAAAGATCATAGGGAAAACAAAAGTTGTGGATTCAAAGATGAGGATCAGATGCCAATAATTGAGACCTTCATTACATGCTTCGTGTCAAATCAAGACATTCCGAATATATATAATTCCAATTAACCGTAGCCGTTTGATTTGTACGCACTTTTTCTTTTTTCTCCATATAAAGTTTTGAAAACTACTAATCTTATGATTTTTATGTGTATCTGGCCAGAAATGGACCATGTGGATGATCAGCTAGAGGTCTTGGTTCAATTTTCGGGACAAAGATTGGCCATTGAAGCTTAGTGGCAGAGTGGCCCGCGGCCAGGTCACAACCCATAATCTTGAACACGTAGGTGAATCGCATAGGTATTATATATTATGCCAACCTCAAATTCGGGTAGAAGGAAGCTTGATCCGTGCATGTTGTTTTCTAGTAATTAGGCAATGCTGAGAAAAAAAGAATATACGGTGACGGAAATAATTATATATTTCTTCATCAATGTGGCACGAAGAAGTACTCGATCGGCCGGTAAGATGATCGAGCATTTGAAGTTCATGTGATCTGATACTCTTTAGGTGATCAATCAAGTGTAGATCACTGAGACTACGTACAAATTAAGCCATGGAAGTACTCCTGAGATTATATATATATATATATAATACAGAAATTAAACTGGTTTAAATTATTTTTTTTCCCTGGTTAATTAGTTAAACCTGATAGAGAAAATTCGAGGCATAAAGCTGTACAAATGCTTTGCAAAAAGTCATGCCAAAAGTTAAATTAATGGATGGTGCTATTGCCGCGCCGCGCCCGATGCGATGGTTATGACCGAAAGAAGAGATCGATGATGATTTTTTGTTTTTAATATTAAAAAAAAAAAAATCATTTTGTAATTACCATCCGACATACAAACATTTACCTAAATTAATAACAAAGCATTAACCAATCAACGCAAAAAATTATCCGATCAGAGTCATCGACTCATCGTGTTTTTGCTATATATCAACACAATGGGCTTATAGAAAAGTAGTGGTTTAATTGTTGGCGGGCCACGATTTGTGGAGTTGGCACGTTGGAATTACTTGGATTTGTGCTGGCTGTAGAGTAGGTGTACGTGCAGCATATATAAAATGAATCTATTTGACAGATTGGGCTATGGAAGATTGGAAGGCTCTCTCAGTACGAGGCCTACAACGTCTCAGGTCTTGGGTCTATTTGCAAGAGTGCATGGGCTATGCAAGACTCTCTCTCTCTCTCTCTCTCTCTCTACCATGGCAAAGCGAAGGATCGATATACGACAGGAAAAGGGAAAAATTAAAAGCGAAAAGAAACTTGTGGAACCAGGAATTAACAAGATCCATGGGACAAGCGTACAAAAGATAACCCATTTAATATGTAAGTCAGTTTGGAAAGCAGACACAGAGAATGCCCCCCATATGCACATTAAAAAACAATTATGGAGCTTGGTGTGATTAATATTATATTGTTGTGCATTTCGAAGTTTTAAAAACTCATGATCCCATTGTCTAAAGATTCAACGCATGCTGCTTGACCCTCTAATTAACGGACCCAAAACATGTGCACATCTCCATCCCTTCAGTTGGAATATTGTCTATTTTTGCTATTCCAATTAATTCGAGGCATGCAGTAGTCACTACTACCAACTACTACTGTCTTGTCCCACTAATTATTAATTCAGATGCGTCAACCCCTTCTTGCAATTCGTCCACCTGGAGCAACATCAAAATTCCCCCGATTTTTAAACTTTTCAGAGAACCGAATGAATTAGTCATGACTTGTATTTAATCATTATTTAATCCATGAGTTCGACTCAAATGACTTAAATATTAGGCATGCATGCATGCAGCTGATCATTGGAGATCAAGGATTACAAGTTTTGAATATCATGAAGATTTTGGTCATCATGATCATACATCATCAATTATGAGAATACGAGTATATACATAGACATATACTGTATACATATATGTGTATACAGTATAGTCTGTCTTGCAGCTCATTGCGGTTTATATCGAGACAGTGAGATTTGAGATGATGTATCCAATAAGTAACATCGATATTATCATGAGAAAAATATTATAAGGTGGTCTGAAATATTCCACCTTTTTATGTAGCTAGCAATTAGATTGGAAGTTGTATCTAAGATGAGGAATAGCTAAAGCTTCGATCGGCCTTGGTTATGGTACTACTACTTGAGGAATAGCAAAAGCTTCATGTATGAAATGAGGACAACGAATTAACCAGAATATGAATTCAGATATGGAAGAGATCAATTGGTGCTCAAAAGTCAAAAGGGCCAAACACTTAAATATTTTTTATTTAAGTGCATTTCATTTTTTTATTTTTCTTTTCTTTTTTTTTTCATGTTTTTTTAATCATCCTAAATTATCATAACATCATTAAAAAACGCTTCCTTAATCACTAAGTAAAAAAAAAAAAGTTATTTCGGGACACACTTTCAAGACCCAACTTCAGTGGATTTAGCATTTCTGATATTTTTTTTATTGAACTGACTGTTTGGAACAGCATTTCGACTAATCTTGAAAGTCCAAAGGCTCTTAACAAAAAATTTCTGCGGATTCATTTCGAATAATTTAATGAGAGAGTGCCTGCCCAGTTCAAAGTGATAGTACTTGAATATTATACCCCAACTTTGTTAGAGGAAAGAAAACCCAGATAGGAAGCTAATAGACGTAGATGATCAGTGTTATTCCTTTCCTTTTTTGGCCCCTCCCCATTGGAGGAGGTATGGCTAGAGTACAGTGTATTTTTCTTTTTCTAACAATATATAACTTGTGAAAGGATTGGGGAAAGAAATTAACTATAATTAATTTAAGATGCAAGCAAATTAAGTGTGAATCCGGCGCGTGGTACTATTTGTCAACATGATACAATATAATATGGCATGCAGCTAGCTGGATTACGCTCGACCAAAATGATGGTTGTTGAGATTTTACGACTTTTATGATGACGGACCATCCAACAAGCTCAGAATTTAACTACCTAAATGGCATCATATTTTCTTTAATCTAACACATCCAAATGTATCATGTGTTAATTTCTATCAATTTCATAATTAATTATTGTTTCTTGGTTTAATTTAATTAGTTGAATTTAATCAGATTTCTACATTTGATACGTCAAGCCGGCCAAGGACGGCTGACATTACAACAACAGGGGAAATGACTAAAATAAGCACTACTCTGGCTTAAATGGGGAGACCTCAATGAATTAAGAAGCTCAGCTGTATTTTCAAGACATTCGATCCCCTACGTAGTTCATACTATATGGGATCCGTCCTGAGTTGCATTTGTCCAGACAAGGACGATGATGAAGGCCGGTATGTAAAAGCCAACGTTTTTCCATGCATATTTCAACTCTGAATACAAGTACTCGAATTCAGCCTGAAACGTTGTTGCTTTTCTTTTTTCCTTGTTTGTGGTTGGAATGGGACTTTTTTAGGGTCAACGCAGTCGTTGGAAGCAACGGCGCTACATGGAGGATATTCACTTACAAAGAGTTGCACGCAGCAACTAACGGATTCAGCGACGAGAAGAAGCTTGGCGAAGGGGGGTTTGGAAGTGTTTATTTGGGAAAAACCTCCGATGGTCTTCAGGTAATGGTCACATAAGCTTAATTATCATGTCCATCAAATTTTCAGTTTCCGATCGCCGGTACTGTTCAATAATGTTCAGGGAATCATTATCCTGTTTTGTTTTTTTTTTCTTTTTTTGGGGGGGGGGGGCTATTTTCGTGCAGATAGCTGTGAAAAAATTGAAGGCAATGAGTTATAAAGCGGAGATGGAATTTGCAGTGGAAGTGGAAGTTCTTGGAAGGGTTCGGCACAAGAATTTGTTGGGTCTCAGGGGATACTGCGCTGGGACTGATCAACGGCTCATAGTCTATGACTACATGCCAAACCTCAGCTTGCTATCTCATTTGCACGGCCTACTTGCTGGCCAAGTACTACTGGACTGGAAGAGGAGAATGAAGATTGCAATGGGCTCTGCAGAAGGCCTAATGTAAGTGGACCGTTTTCATTATTGTTGATTCGCACTGCAAATTCTGAGCCCAAAAAATAAAAAAAAAATCTTCCATATACTACTATTCATTATCCCACATTCCATATACTATAAAAAAAAAAAAAAATCTCAAAGTCTCATATCTTATGAAAAACACTCCCCACTCTATGAAAAACATCCATACACCTTATAAAAAAAAAAACTATAAGTGTGGAGTGTGTCATGTGACAGTAAATAGTAACTGATGAATAGAATTTCTCTTTTTAAAAAACATAAAACCCACTTGAAAAAATTTACTCTTATAATGGTCTTCTTTTGTTGTAAGGTATTTGCACCATGAAGTAACACCCCACATTATTCATCGAGACATAAAGGCAAGTAATGTGCTTTTGGACTCAGATTTTGAACCATTAGTGGCTGATTTTGGATTTGCGAAGCTTATTCCAGAGGGTGTTAGCCATATGACTACCCGTGTTAAGGGCACTTTGGGATACCTAGCACCCGAATATGCCATGTGGGGAAAGGTTTCCGAAAGCTGTGATGTGTACAGTTTTGGAATTCTTCTGTTAGAGATCGTCACCGGAAGAAAACCGATTGAAAAGCTCCGGGGAGGAACTAAGAGGACAATAACAGAATGGGCCGAGCCGCTCATAACCAAGGGAAGGTTTAAGGATCTTGTTGATCCGAAACTTAGGGGGAACTTCGACGAAAACCAGCTTAAACAAGCCATCACTGTTGCTTCCCTGTGTGTGCAAAGTGAGCCTGAAAAGAGACCCAACATGGACGAAGTGGTTAGCCTTCTGAAAGGGGTTGAGCCAAAAGTAAAGGTTATGCCTATGAGAATTACAAGTATCAAATACAGGGAAGAATTGCTAGCACTTGATCAACCTAGTGATGATGAGGGTGGTGGTCCCGATGACTACGGGGTTTTTAGTGCTTTGGATGGCGGTGGTCCTTATAAGAACGATGGAGACATCGGGAGATTGACCAGAAACGCGTAAGAGTTTGCACACATTTTTCCCATGGCAGGCGATCGAAAAAGAGCACCAAAAATCAGAAGTAATTAATATTGTGTAATATATATTTCCTTGAAGATGCAAATGTAAAAGACATCATGTAGTAGAATGGTTTGCTTTATATGTTCGAAGTTTAAATATAGAAAGTACAATGACAATATTCTTCAAAATCGTGACTAGTCTAGACTAAGGGTGAAAGTTGGTCTGTTCGGACCGGAGAAACCGATTAGACCAAATCGACCTTGGATCAAAACCAGTCGATCTCAATCCCTGAAATCTTGGACCGAGACTTTTCGAACCGATCAAATTTTAAAATATATATTTTTATATAATAATTATAATTAATTATGTAATTTTCCATATTCTTACTTGTATTCCTAGATATTCTAATGTATTTCTTTTTCAAATATCACTCAAATATAAAATATTTTTTAATTTTAAACCTTAAATTTGTTTTCATTTAATTATTATCTAATCATTATAATTTTTTTAATCTCTCAAACAGAACACAAAAAATAATACTATTTTTTAAAATTTTAAAATAAAAATTACATTAAAAAATTATATTTAAACAATAAAATCATTTCATTATTATTCACAAATAATTTAAAATATTCAAAATATCCAAATGAGCTATAAATCTCTCTCCAGAGAAAAAGTTGGCTCAATTTTAGGGAATAAAGTGCTAGCTGTTAGGTTATTGTTTGAAAATAAAGAGCTTATCAAAACTTTTGAGAATTTGAGTAATGTTACATACTATCATGAAATCTGTAAGTAATGTACCGTCGTTTTGAAAAAGAGTGAAATCTACTATTAAAAAATTAATTTTTTTTCATGTAAGTCTCGTATTTATTTACTTTTTTCAAAATGATTGCGCGGCGCTTACATACTCACGACTGTAACTATTATTTCTCTTTTTAAAAATAATGTGCAACGCTTGTACAACCTATAAGTACTCTATCATTACTCATTATTAAAATATCTTAATTACCTTGATTTCCATATCAACGAAAATAACAAAATAACTGTTGCAAAGCTAAAAAAAGAACATTATACCAAAATTTTCTCTCCAAACATGTTTTTAATAGATCCATCACCTTTTCAAAACATTTGCAAGCATCTTTACAGAATTTCTCCATCTAAACATGTTTTTTTAACAGTTTCACCACTTTCATAAAATCCCATTAAAGTTTTAAAACTTCTACGAGAGATTTTTTTTTTTTTAAATCCAAAAAATATTACGTCAAACATCGATCTCTTTAGTCGCTAATTTTCGATTTTTTCTTGGAGGATGGAACTCATGGATCCTATAGCAAAATTATCTTGTGACATAAAACTTATCTCATAATTCGATTGGGTCTCATGTATATATATATAGGGTAATGATCTGCAGGTACTGTAAATGGACTCTTACCCACTAATTAAGCATCAGCTCATAAAGCTGATTGGGTCCACTCTCGGTACCTCAAACAGGCCAGTTAGGTCGTACACAACACAATTATGTCCAACACAGAATGATCTTATTTTATTTTTGGAAGATAAAATCCATTTCAACTCAATTATACGGCATGTTTAATTTCTTAAAGTTCATGATACCAATTTGGGTGCGTATGATATTCTTAGAGTACCTAATTAAATCTCACTCCCACCTAAATATTGCTAATTAATAATGTATACGAGGTTTTTTATTCGCAATAAAGCATCGTGTGATGAATTAGAACGTCAAGCTCCAGAATCCAGATGCTATGTTACATTCATTTTAGAAAAAATAAATAAATAAATAAATTTATAAGCTAGTACGAAGCACATATCATTCACACTACTAATATAATAGGATCTGGTTTTCAAGATAATTTAATTTTAAATTTATCTTATAAATCAAATACTACTGTATCAATAATCCAGCTAGTCAGTATATTCCATCACAGTAACTTTATAACGTGTTGTAGATAGAAGCTCGGATCATTGCATCTCTAGGATTTATGTATCATTAATGACTGTGAGGTATGGTCCAAGACAAACATGGGCAGGCATTTATGTGGATATCTCTCTCTCTCTCGTGAGAAATGATAATCTTCCTGACAAATTGACACACCATGCATGCAGTCGTTCCAATGGAGAGAGTGTACGTTCGGATACATAACACCACATGAGTGCTTCATGCATGCATGGAATCGTGGATGAAAAGATCACCGATGTTTCTGCGTTCGGGATGTTGGAAATCATAACTGGCCGGGGGCCTGTGAATTCATCAAAGCAAAACCTGCTTCTAGGGGTACGAAATTAAACTTCCAACCATCAGCAAAAAAAACGAAAGAGGACATAAATTAATAGAAAAATACTAATATGTCTTTTCATTTTGTCTTCTCATTTTGATCGCTCGTGTATCTAAATTTTTATTTTTACTTAATGACTAAAGAAGTGACTTTAGTATATTAGTATATATTTTTTTAAAACATATTTAAAAAATATGAAAAATAAAAATAAAATAAAAATAAAAATTTGTGCTAGGCGGCACGCCCAGCGGTCAAAGCTAGGCGGCAGCCTAGCACAACTCAAATAAATATGGCTTCTTTGTTACTTATTTTTTATCACTCCTTGATTCCACATCCTAGCTTAAACATGAGTTCCTTTTTCAAGATCTACTATAGTGGCAAATACATAGTTGATAACACAAAACTTGTCGATGGGAAAAAAAAAGCATTTTATAGCAAGATCACGTCTGGCGACAAAAATTCGTCAATAATAACAACTTTTTCTGGCTATTTTTTGTTGCCAACAATAATTTCGTTAGATTAAACACTAAAATCACAACCTTATTAGATTTTGTGACGATAATTAAAGAAAAAAAATGTCGCAAATAGTTTCAAGATTAAGGAGATGTTTGAATTGGGAGGAGAGTTGAGATGAGTTGAAATGGTTTGTGAATAGTAAAATAAGATATTTTATTAATATTATTATTATTTTAGAATTTGAAAAGTGGATTGTTTATTATTTTTTGGGTGAAAATTTGGGAAGATTCTTTTGGAATTTGAAAAAGTTAAATTATTTATTATATTTTGATATGAGAATTTGAGAATATTCTTTTGGGATTTGAAAAAAAAATATGTTATTATATTTTGTGTAAGAATTTAAAAAGGTTGTAATGATGAAAATGAGATGAGTTGAGGAGAATTTCCAATCCAAACAGCCCCTAAAAAACTTCGCTTTTTCCGCTTTCTTCTTTCTTCCCCAGCCTCTCTCTCTCTCTCTCTCTCTCTCACACACACACACACTCTCTCAATCACACCCTTTTCTTAACTAATCTAACCCACAGCGTGAAGGTCCAAGGCTCGAAGGCCATGGTGATGGGTCTCGATGATATTCGAAGGCCATATCTACAATGCCATGGCAAATCACCATACCGGTGGGTCTCAAAACTCCAAGGCCAGAGACCAAAGGTTCTCGAAAGCCATGGTCATGAATCTTGAGGCTTTAACCCAGAGTTAGATGATTTAATAAAGCTTTAGACATCATGGCCGTGAAAGAAGACCCGTGACTAGCTGTTTCTCTCATTTTAGCTTTGATCTCGTCTATCTCCTGCAATGTGGGTTTCCAATTGCGGACCCAGCTATGGCTTTTGGTTTTTATTGTCATACAATTTTTTTGTAAATAAATATAATTCTTTTGGTTTTCCTTTTTATAGGACTAATGGAGTTGAAGGAAATGGGAGTATCAATGGGTCAAAATCTCTCTGTGGTTTCTCTTAAAGAATAAATAAATTTTCTTTCTTGAGATGAGAGATGGCTGATAGACAAATGAGGAGTGTTAGGTTGAAAATTTTGTAGTTGAAACCCATAAGCAAAAATGGTCAAGAACGAGCCTGCAATCTCGTAGTTAATTTCCTTTATAGATAGTTCATGCAATCTTGTAGTTGAAAATCTTGCTAAACTTAATTTAGACTTGATCTGTACATGTTTAAAATTCTATGGGAATTGATTGATTTCTAAAATGTACCTTGTGTGTGTGAGACAGAGGGATTCCTCTTTTCCTTTTCCTAAAGTGGGAGATGGCATACAAATTGTATTGTGATGCTAAGATTGATTTTTCTCTATGTTTGATTCAAAAAGGTTTGCTTATTTTTAGGCAATCCTGCTTCCTTTTGCGTTGAAAATGGGTTTTCTTATCACCTCACTCATATAAGTCTTTCTCTAGCTTATTTTGGTTTTTCTTTGTAATGTAATTGCTGGTTCTAAGTGCTTGGTTTTGCTCAAGTTGGTAGAACTTGAAGTGGGTTGCTGATAATTAATCCTTATATTAAAGCTTAATTTTTTTATGGGGTTTATTAATCCAATAGAAGGGTTATTTGTGGGGAGAAGTGGAGGAGGCAGAAGCTCCCATTGAGGCTTCCAATGTAAGTACTTTAAACAGAGAGAAGTGTTCCTCTTGGAAAGGATGTGCAATTCATCCTATAATGCCTAAGATTCTAAGAATCTATCTTGCTTTGGTTGGGATATGTTATTTAATGTTGCACTTCTTGTTAAAGTCTGGGTGTTTCTTGTTGTATCAACTATATGCGTTTATAGTTGATACAATTTGAATGCTAACTATCAATTTATAGAAACCTTAATAGCAGAATGCTGCTAGCGTGTAAGAACACTAACAACTAGGAAAAGGATAATATGTTTACCTCTTTTATGGTGTCGGCGTTGCATTTGGAGGTATGGGTATTCTCCTTCTTTCACTAGCTTTAAAGTGGATTGATTAAATAAGCAGTTTTAGTTCTTTTCTCTTTAACTTGCTTATAAGAAGACCAAGCTGAAATAGATGCCCTACATTGTTCTATTACAAAGATAATAATGGGTTTGAAGGAGCCATGATTAGTAGGGCTTCTATGTTATATAAGCTAAGATTTTGGTAATATTTTTATGGTTATTATGATGTACATAGCAGCCAGATGGTTTCATGCAAGTGGCAGGTGAAGCATGGGCAAGAATTGGTATATGAGTCTCTTCTCCTATACATACGTAGTATGTTTGCATTATAGAACCATCTTGTATGTACTTGCTGCTTTTGACATACAATATATGATGTAATGCTGGATATTTGCAATACATGTAGTGGTTGAGTTGTCGGGGATTTGACAAGGTTAAATAAGAGAAGTTAGGATATATCTCTTCACAAACTAAAAACTAGTGGCATACAACAACAGTCAACAACCATCCTTAGGCATACTTTTTTTGTCAGTAAGAAAAATATCTCCTTATTAGTCAAAAGCATATTGTTGTAGTTAAACATGGCAAAATTACTTAGTCTTTAAAGATATGTTGAGGAAACATTGTGAGTGATATATGACTTCACTACTAAAGTAAGTGTTTGTTAGTGAAATTGATTTTAAAAACAATTATGTAATATAAAGTGATAAATTCTAAAAGTTCAATTGATGTTAGATCCCCTAGTTTATGAAGGTCATGAGGTAGAGTGATAGAGTAAAAATTATGGGCTTATAAGGTTTGTTCTTTTAGCAGTTAGTTATCACCCTAGGCAGGAAAAGTCTATTACAACTTTAGTCTCCTCTCAAGTGTTGAGCTCTATAGGGGCATTTTTTCCTGCCTAGTGCAGTTTCTTTTGGTTCTAGAGTGATTGGCATTTTCGTGGGATTCCCCCTTGGGGAGGACATTGTTTACAATGAATGAGGGTGAGCTCAATGATTTGTATCAGCTTCTGTCGTTGACAAAGAAGGAAAAAGAAGAGGTGGTGCTCGATAATAGCATATTGGAGGAAGTCTCTCTATGTGGAGGCAAAGGACTGCTTGTGACTTTGTTAACGGACAAGCATTTTAACAGGGAAGTTTTTAAGCTAACAATTAAGAAGGCTTGGAGGACAATTAAACCAGTCATTTTCAAGGATCTAAGTCCTTCGTTGTTTCTTGCTAATCTCAAAGATCATAGAGATAAAGAACGGGTTATCAGATAAGGCCCTTGGTCATTTGACAAGCAATTGGTGTTGTTAAAGGAAGTGGATGGTAGT
The DNA here is from genome assembly GCA_029856935.1 of Cyclocarya paliurus. NCBI lineage: Eukaryota > Viridiplantae > Streptophyta > Magnoliopsida > Fagales > Juglandaceae > Cyclocarya > Cyclocarya paliurus. The sequence continues at coordinate 4,836,610 of CM056949.1, read as the reverse complement.
CTATAGGTTCACCAAATCAAGATCACAGAGGCCTCATTTTGGGTGCGCATTCATGATCTCCAGCTAGGAGCGAGGAATGACTACGTAGGAAGGTTAATTGGTGCAAAAATCGGAAAAGTTGAGGACATAAACCTAGACATAGGAGAGGATAGAGGATGAATGGGGAGAGTTCATGCAATTTCGAGTATTGATCAATGTGAAAAAGCCTTTGCTAAGAGGGTCAAAACTTTCACTAGGGGATGGAGAATCTTGCTCGGTCAGGTTCTCGTATGAACGATTGCCGAATTTATGTTATTGGTGTGGATGTTTAGAGAATGGGGAAAAGGATTGTGGACAATGGAAGAGTAAAGAAGAGTCAACGGCTGGAAAGTCTTTCCTGTATGGTTCTTGGATGCGAACATCTACATATGGTGATCAATTTCGGGAAGGTCGTAGTTAGGAACGGGCGGAGAATATTAGGAAGAAGTCATGGCAGTCTCCGGTGGAAGTCACGATGGCGAATGACAATGCAGAGCAGGGAAATCTGCCACAGGGGTATAGACAACTATCCCAACTTTTGAGGCAAACATTACGGGAAAGGTGAGTGGGATTGAGGAGAAAGAGGCATTGACTGTGCATGATGTCAGGGAGAAAAATGAGGATCCAATGGTGTTAGGGGTAGACATTTCAGGGGTTTTTTTCGGGGGAAGAAGAAAACCCAAGGGAGGGAAAAATCCTTTTAGGGGAGGGGCCCAAAGCGCTGCCATATGATACCTTTTCGAGTGAGAGGCCGAACATGCTTTTTCGGGGTGGGCTCAATTATAATAGATCTGAAGAGATATTGAATTGCGATAATACGCCAAGCTTGAATGGTTTCAAGGGCCGTAAATGGAAGAGGCTCTCTCTTCATATCGATGAGGGTAGTTCTATGCCAGGAAGTTAAAGACAAATTCTATCCCAGAGGAACAAAAGCTCTCTAAAAATGACGACGCTGAAGAGGCTAGGGCAGCGAAGCGTAGTGGCTCAGTTAACGCAACATCAGTTGGAGAGGACCAAAGCGGCAAAGAAGTATTGGCGGTGGATGTTGATCAACACCGCCGATAACCACGAAAATATTATCTTGGAATGCTCGTGGGCTTGGGAACCCACAGGACATTCCTTCCCTCTGCGATTTAGTGAAGAGGGAAGTTCCCAACATATTGTTTCTCTAAGAAACAAGATTGAAAGCTCGAGAATTAGAGGTAAGTAAATTTAAATTGGGATTTGCAAATTGTTTAGTTGTGGATTGTTGCGGTAGAAAGGAGGGATTGGCCTTATTGTGGTGTATTGGGAGCATTCATTTAAGGTATAGTCCTTCCTATACATGGAGAAACATTTGGGAGGCAAAGAAGTGGCTAATGGAGGGTTGTAGATGGCATATTGGGGATGGTAAATCAACACATCTATGGACTAAACAATGGATGCTAGGATATAATTCTTTAATTCAGGAACACACTTTTGAGATTCAGAACATGGGAGAGCTAGTGGCTTCAATTATTGATACAACAACAGGGTGGTGGAACATAGAAAAAATTCGATACTCTCTTCAATCCACGAATTGTGTCTGAAATTCTGAAAGTGGTTATTTTTCCTGGTGGTGTTGCAGATAAATGGACTTGGAATATATGAGAGAAATGGCCAGTTTTCGGTTAGGAGCTGCTATAGGAATCTCTAGGTTTAGCAAAAGGGTTTAGGTGCAGAACCATCAAAACTGGTTAGACAACAGAAGGTGTGGAAGGCTTTGTGGAAATTGCAGGTTTCTAACAAGATTAGAGTATTTGCTTAGTTGTAGAGAGGGACTTCCAACAAAGAAAAATGTGGTTCAGAAATTTGTAATTGATGATGATGTTTGTTGTCTATGCTCTAATCTTCAGGAAGACTTTAATCATGCTTTAATAAGTTGCTCTCAAATCATAGAGCATTGCAAGCACTTTTGCCTTCTGCTTTTGCTTTTAATGGCTACAAAGTGTTTGATATAGCTCTTAATCTGATAGAAGGTAGGGAGAAGGAAAGTTTAGAGTTATTTTTTTGTCAAGCTTGGGGATTCTAGTATAGGAGAAACAAATGGGAGTTTGAGCATATTAGATTAAGTCCTAGGCATGTGATTAACCATGCTCTAGGTCTCATGCACAATTACAAAGCAGTTAAAGTAAGAATCAAGTGCAACTTCGACCACACTTTGGCTATAAACCAGAGACAAGTCTGAAACTTAATAATGATGGGGCAATGTTCATGAATTTGCAGAAAGTTGGGATTGGTATAAGTTTGAGAGATGCAAATGGAAATGTTTTTATAGCGGCTAGTAAAGTTGAATTTGAAGTAGAACATCTAGAAGTGATAGAGCTCTTGGCTATATTTTGAGGCCTTCAATTGTGTTCCAACATGGGTATCTCTAATATAATTGTTGAATGTGACTGTTTGCTTTTGATGCAATCTTTTCAACAAAATAATATAGTGGACTCTATTTTAAGTGCCTTGTATGCTGAAGTTGATAAGCTTAAGAGTTGTTTTCTTTCTTGTACTTTTAATCATGTGTATAGGGAGGGGAATATGGCAGCTCATCAACTTGCCCGTTATGCTTGGAATGTTGAGAGTATTCAAATGTGGTGGGATTGTATTTCAGACTTTCTTTCTCAAACCCTTTAGCTTAATGAAAGTCTATAATTGTTTATCTCTGATGAAGTGGATTGATTTCTTATTAAAAAAAAAAAGTTATCACCCTAGGGATGGTTGGATCAAAAGTCATGGAAACTTGTTTATTTATATGATAAAATCAGCCACAACTATGCAACAACCTAAATCTATCTACTTGTAAGATATATGTAGTGAAAAGCATATATATGCTATCTTGAAGATCTTGGATCCGGAATGGTAATTTATTGGTGTATGTGAAATGGATGTACTCTCCAACATCCACTTAATATATTTCCAAATTGTTCAAAAACTTGATAACTAAGTGTGTTAAAGTGTATTCTTGGATTTGGAACGGGTTGATTTCTTATGATGATGTGCTTAATATTTTAGTGTTATGTGACTATTTTTAGCATCAAAAAGTGGATCATGTTCTATGTCTGTATATTATATGGAGATCCATATCGTCTATGAAAAAAAATCTTCTTACTATCGTAGGGACATTGTAGCATTGGACATCCTAGCTAACTGTTATTTGTATTCAAATAATTCTAATACACACTTCTTAGCTAAACTATGGGCTAATGGTTTATCAAAACATCAGCTAACTGCATGGATCAGAGAATTTTCATCCAAATACTAAGGAAAAGAACTTGTGGGAAAATGATCAGAACTGACTATTTTCTACCATCGAACCTTGTAAAAAAATAATGCTTTTTCTAACAAGGATTATTACTAACGGTAGTAAGGGATATTTCTTGCAGCTTCAATCCATGAAAAATAGTACTAACAAAAAATAATTGGCCATTATCGGGAACTAGCTATTGTGTGAAAGGAAAATACTGATCAGTAAAATCGGCAAAGCCGGTTGTTCCCACCATACATCTTGGTGGAAACAAATCCACCCACCATACGTTTTTATGGAAAATACATATATTTTCCCACAATGGAGAAGGAATCTAACTAGTATTTCCCACAGACAAGAAGTTTTTTTCCCGCGATTTAGCCCACTAATAAAACTTACTTATTTCCACAAGTCAAGTTTGTTGTGAGAAATAATTCTTTTTTAAGTGAGTTATTTCTGATGATCCACCCACCAACTATTTTGGTTGAAAATAACTATTATCCACCAAAAATAGCCATTTTGCTACAAACTGGCTCCGCGGGAAAAACCAATATCTATTGTATGTAGTAAAGGTTATCATGCATGTATATTGGAACAGATCAGGCATGGACTTAATTTAGGGCAATTCAGAGTAATTAAAATTTGGGGTAGATGTCAATATTTAAAAAAGAAAAATACGATGAGATACTTTCAAATGGACATATTTTCTTTTGCCAATAAAAAATTAGAAAATATTAAATATTATATTTTCAACTCATTGGGATGAATTATATGAAATGTCACGTTTAGAAATAGGATGAAAATGTGATATGGGTGTACTATATAGCATCATTTAAATAACGAGTTTCTCAACAAAAAATATCTTGCTTCACCACTCACTTGGAAGATGATGATCAATTGGAACTTGGTTTGATTAATAAGTGTGTTACTATATGTTTATAAGGATTAGTTTCTACCAATAGTAACTAATTTGAGGAACACGGTACTTTTGTCCTATCTATAACAATGAAATCCTTGTGAGCAACCAATAATATGATGTTAAGTTTTGCATGTATCTTGCAATTTAAGAACTTTCAAGGTCAAGATAGTTTGGATTTATAGGCGGTTTGTCTAGATTGAATATTTTCTAGATGTTGGTTCCAATACATAAACGAAGACACACTTAAATGGCATCTTTTGACTGAAAAGATAGGTGTATAGAGATTGATGGTGCAACTAACCACACCCAATAAATGAACTTCCTAATAACAAAATAAAAAAAAAAAAAAAACAAGCAATTTAATGCCACAAATGAAACATTTATCCACATTCTTTTTGTAGCACGGTATTTAATATGGAAAAAGGATGAAAGACCATACAAATAAATCTCCCATTTTTCAAATAAATAATTAACAAAGCAAACAGGAATTTAAGCGCAATTTTAAATAAAGAATTAAATTCCAATTGGATGAAGGTCGTGTTTCACGCATGAGGGTAGATTTTGCTGCGATGAGCATCGAGTAAATCGGGCCGTTGACTGATGAAATATGACCAATCACGCACGGGCTGGGTTAGTGGATAGAGATAATGGGGAGGTTTTTAAAGTGGGGATGGACCACTTTGGAAAGTGGCCTGAGTGACAGGTGGAGGGCCCACGGCTGTGATGGCGTGGGCTTATGGGGCACGTGAAGGGGGTGATGTCCTGGCCCAGTAGTGGTCCCATTTTGATTGGGACTGCACGTGCATTCCCAACTTTACAAAGCCGACACTTTTTCACTCCTCCCTCTACTTGGCATCAGTGCTTCTGTGATTTTGGATTTGTTGACCGCACTTCAATGCACTATTTACTCACTGTATTCATTTTCTTCCACTCTGCCAAAGCTTTTAATCATGACAAATTTTACTCGCCGCACGTATTATATTTTTTTTCTTTTATCAAATATATAGTAATGATGAATATAATAATTTAATTAATTTATAAAAAATAAAATTAAAAAATAAATAAAAATAAGTGTAGTGTGTGACGTATGACGATGATAAATATTAAAACTCTTTCAAATGAATTTTAATTTGAATGTGGATCTTTTTTTTTCTATCTTAGCTAATGACTATGTTAGCTAATATAGCCTTATAGCTAAGATTTTCATATGAAGGATAACATGCGTTTAAAGATTTAGGGTTCGTTTGGATGTTGAGATAAATTGAGTTGAGTTAAGATGATAAAATATTGTTAGAATATTATTTTTAAATATTAAAGTTGTTTTGGGATTTGAAAAAGTTAAATTATTTATTATATTTTTTATTGAAATTTGAAAAAATTGTAATGATGAGTTGGGATGAGTTTGACATCCAAACGTAGCCTAGCCTAACCCAACTCAACTCAACTCAATTCATCATTACAACTTTTTCAAATCTCAATACAAAATATAATAAATAATTCAACTTTTTCAAATCCTAAAACAACTTTAATATTAAAAAAAAATATTTTAATAATATTTTATCATCTCAACTCAACTCAACTCGACTCAACTCAACCTCCAAACTCACCTAGTTTAACATTATGGCTAAAATTATGGTGTACAAAAATGTTATGGGATTAAGATATTGTTAATATTGCAGTGAAATGGAGGCAGGTTTGTCTGTACGGAAGGGAGAAAAAAAAAAAAAGGAAAGTGAGATAGAGCCTACATTTGGTTTAACATTTGGAAATAATCTTCCCAACCTCCACTATTCATCACACTCCACACTCCACTTTTTTTTTTAATTTTTTTTTATCAAATATTTTTTTTATGAATAGTGAATAAAAAATTTGAAATATTTAAAAAAAATAAATTCAAAAAAAAAATTAAAAAATATATTAAAAAATATTAAAAAGTATGGAGTGTGGAGTGTGGGTGAATAGTAGGAGGTTGTGTAGCATTTCTCGGTAATGAAAACATTGCAATATAATGGCACATAGTATTGACAACTTAAGGTGTGGTTTGGATAGTGAGTTGAGATGAAATGAGTTGAGATGAAAATTGAATAAAATATTATTGAAATATTATTTTTTAATATTATTATTATTTTGAGATTTAAAAAAATTGAATTGTTTATTATATTTTGTGTAAAAATTTAAAAAATTCGTAATGATTAGGTGAAACATGTTGAAATCAACTTTGAATCCAAACGAGACCTTAATTGTAGATGTTCATATTAGTTACTAGATTGAATAAACAAATGAGAAAGGATTGAGATTTGGGGCTAATTGTATTTTTGGATGACAACTATTGGGCATTCAAACTTACTGCTTAAATGGTCACCTTGAAGTTGCACCATGATTTATTTAAATATATATATATATTTAAAAAATAAAAGAACATCTAAAAACATAAAAAATAAAAAAATAAAATAAAATCACAGATTCCTTCCACCATTTTTATGTTTGTATTCTACTTTTTTAATAAACTACGTAACAGCGCACGTGATTAACCATCCGACCAATAAATTTCATATAAATAACAAGCATGATTATTAAGTTATTATTATTTTGGTAAGGCATGGATTCGCTTGTTAGTTGTACCAGTCTCTGCATAGAAAACCAGAAAGCGAGAAAAAATAGAAAAGGGAAGTCCGATGCCGGTCTTAGTTTTTATTGGCTGGGATATGCAGCTTTTTGTTGGAAGATATTGCTGGGAAAGCAGAGCATGACATTAAAGTTTAAAGCCCTTTTAAGTTTGGTTCATAGTCAGTTCAAAGACGATGGTTCCAGAAGAAGCAGAAAACTACTTTTTCCGTTTTCGTGGAGCATATTCTATCAAATCCTCATCCCTTTTATACCTCTTTGAATCCAAACACCGCTGATTTATTTATATAGTACCAATCAACGAGACAAAATTCAAACTAACTAATTTATTAGTATATAACAAGGGTTGAAAATAAAAGTTACAACGAGCCAATAAGAATTCAGAAAGAGATCCGCGAAAAAAAGAAAAGCAAGAAAATAAGAGAGTTACAGAAGCCCCAAATAAGAAAAAGCAAATGGGCTTTTTGAAGACGAGAGGGAGATCTAGGTGCGAAAGCTCAGGTTGATGAGCTCTTGCTTGCTCTTCTTCCTCCTTGCACCTGCAGCTCAAGTTCAACCCCCTCAACTCCACCATTTGACAGAACCCTCTTGCTTAATGCGAATAATTTACACCAAAACATTCAAATCTACCGACTTTATATATTATTAATTATAAGAGCGAGCACCGCACAAATTATTCTAGCTAGGGCCCCAAGTTAAGAATCGTGATCTGGGAGCGCAATATGATCTTCGGAGAAACTTCGTTCGTTGATCAGAAGGTAGGAACGACGCCGTACTGTGCGTCGGACATGAAAGCCACGGCGGACGCCGAATTGTACAGGCAGTCCACATCGGTTTCAATCTCCGTCCGTTTCGCGAACCGGCCTTTGATTCTCGGCCGGGTTTCCGCGTACGCCTTTCTCGAAGCGTAGCGAATAGTCTTCTCGAACTTCCGGTTCTTTCTCTTCTCTCTGTACCTCAAAACCCTGGCTTCACGATCGCTTCCACACAGCTGAGTCGCCGGTTGGTTTGTAGTCCCCGATACCGGTACGTTCGGATCGGCACTCATGTTTCGCCCGAAAGGATACGATGTATCGGACATGGAATTCCCGTCCGGAACCACTCCGACATCGGAAGAGGATACCTGAGATATCACATACATATCAGTACAAAGTATATATATAGTGGTTCTCCAGGGAAGGTTTTTATTTTCCCCTGGAAAATAAAGTGGTTCTCGAACGGGTCAAGAAATTACGCTTTGGCTGAGAGACTGAGTAGAATAGCTGAATACAGAGAGCTTGGATCTGCAGAAATCAATATCGAAGCACCTCTCCCCGGAGTGGTTCATGACTGCAGAGGAGACGGGTTTAGTTTGAACTGGTACTACGCTATCCGTTCCCGCACTGTAAAATGGGTTTGGATAATCGAATTCAAGAAACGGATCCATTTCGGAGAAAAGAATGTCGCCGGGTTTCACATCCAGACCATCCATGACCTTGGAACCGAAATTGGGGTTCGGAAAGAGCCAAGATGCCGCTTCGGCGTCGTCGTGATGGTTGGTGTCAGTCTCGGATTTCGCGGTGGTGTTATTGCTGGCGTTCACGTTCTGATCGGTGGGGACCACAAGGAAATTATTGACCGCCGATGATTTGGTTAAGGACTCGGCCGAGTCGAAGAAGGGCTCGACGGGTACCCGCTCGTGGCGGCGGGCAAGCGGGTTAGCCGAGTGGATATCGGCGTCGCAGGTGACGCAGAGCGCGGCAGCGTCGGCCTTGCAGGTGACGGCAGCGGGAGCCTGCTCGCATACCTCACACATCCACAGGCGCTCGTGGCGGGACGCCAGCTTGTTGGCGCAGTGGATCTTTGCATCGCAGCTCAGGCACAAGAATGCGGAGTCTGCTCGGCAGAAGGTGGCTGCAGCGGACGATTTGCAGGAGTCGCAAGGCTTAGCCGTAACGCCCCAGCCTCTGCCGAACCCCTTCAAGCTCTCCGCTTCGATTCCCATATCTAAGGAAGGAGAAAACAAACACCAGGTGATTAAAAAATGCACTGTTACTAGATTTTTTCTCTCTCCCTCGCTCGCTCTGCTCTGCTTTAATGGTGTTGTGCAAAGACTGATGATGCGTGAATCAGTGAGAGAGGGTTCGTGTGTATTTGGAGTTTTGGGGCCTTGATTTTTCAGCTAAGATACTCTGTATCTATCTAGTCAGCGAGCGGAAATCTGGCTAATGACGAGTAGCATCTGCACACGTGGGAGACTCTCGGCCACATTTGATGAAATGGTTTATAGTTGTTGTCATGTGTCTGTGCCGACGTGGGACCCAACCATCTAAGCCGAGAGTAGTTTAAATTAACAGGGTGTCTCATGGCATTTTCAGAACACCATCTCATCCATACTAAATTGTCTGTGCTGGCAATTTTGCAGGTCATGGGGCTTCATCCATACTAAATTCCTTGAGCATCCACGTCCGATCTCATTTTTGGTAAAGGGTATATCAGTTTTTTTTCTATCTTTTTATTATTGATTAAAAATTTATCAATATGAACTTCTTGCATAATAAAAAAAAAAATTCAATCGATTAATATAATCATAGAATTTAATTAAAAATAATTTGAATTTTATAAAAGTTTATTCAAAGAGTAAAAAAAGGTTAAAATTTATAAAATTAAATTTATTTTAATTAAATTGAATGATTATGTTGCTTAATTAAATTTATTTTCTTCTAGATTATAAAAAAATATAATATTCAGAGATTTTTAAAGAGCAAAAGAAAAAAAATTAATTAAATAATAAAACAGTAATAAATGAAGTGTAAGGGTCTCATTACCTCTCATTTTTTAAATTTTAGTAAAAAAATTTTAACTTTTTAATAAAAATCCCTCTCCATCTAGCTGATATTTTAAGGAAAAACTTTGGGATTTGAACGGCAACTTCATAAATATTGAGAGTTACTGTTTATTCATAAATAATTTTTTATAAATATTTTATTATAACCAATAAAACAAATCATTCTTACCATTATCAATCATTTTTCTCTTATTCGTATTTATTATAGTTGAGATTGAAAAAAAATGTCACAATTGAGGTGATCCAAAATTTTTTTAAAATATTGACCATTTGTGAAAATATAATTTTTTTTTAAAATATTAATATTAGAGAAGCACTGATTTTGAAGATATTATCTTTTAAAGAGATTAGTAGTTTAAAAAAAAATGTTACAGATGAAAAATCGGAAATATGGACACCAAATAATTAAATAATTACAAAAATGTGGACAAAATAAGTTAAAAAAATTTCTTCCGCTCTTTTTCCGAAAGACAAAAAAAAAAAAAAAAAGTAGTTAAAGATGTATAAAGAAATGAGTTGAAAATATAATAAAAAAAATATTATTTTAATAGAACAAATAAAGAATAATGAGTGAGATGTGTAAGGTTTTTGAAATATGATAAACATTTAGAGAAAAGTTTAAGGAAAATCATTTTCGGCTAAGATTTAGTAAAAAGTTCAACCAACACTAATGATTTTTGTCAAAAACAAAATACAATGATGTTGAGGTTTAATTCAATGTTTTGAGCAGGGCTGTAATATTATCGGTTTGGACCAGACTAATAGTCTTGTTGGTCAATTTTGCAGTGTATTTTTTTGGATCAAACTGGATTGAGATCGATCGAATGTGTATATATATATTTATATATAAAATATTATTTTATATAGTAGTTATATAAGTTAATTATATAAATTTCATTCAAGATATTACTATTGACCATATATAAAATGAAATTATTTAGTATTCATTAACTATATATAAAATGTTAAAGAGATCACTTAATTTTAATTTTACTATTATAATTAATTTGTTGTATTAACTTTTTGGTCAAATAAAGAAAATAGAAAAAAAAAATGTTCATGGATCGAATCGGACCGATAGCTAATGGTCTAGTTCGGCAAAAATGATGGATCAAAATTTTTAGTCTATGAACCCTCTAGATTGAACCGGAATGATTATACCCCTAATTTTGAGCTTTGTTCCAAGCCTCCTTCCTGCACGAATTCAAAATGTTGGCAAGTCTAAAAAAATAAATCCAATTGATACCATTCATGGTAATTTTGAATTTGTTATCTTAATATTAATAAAAAATATTAAAAATCTTGTAAAATGTAATTCAAGCATTTAATATCATGTATAAAAGAGTATAAAATATAAATTCATTCACTAGTTTAATTAAAATATGATATGAATCTAAATAATTTCAATGAACATGTAATTTATGTATTTAGGCTCAATTCTCGATTTATTTTACATCAAATATAAAGAAGATAAAGACCATTAGATTATGAGCACATGGCAAATGTAGTATTTTATGCACACCCATATTAAATACAAAATATTCATTCATCTATTAATTTGTTCATTCAACTAAAAAATAAAACACTACATATCATATTTTTCAATTATTATACGATTCATATTGAATACAATGAAAAGAAAGTTAATATACATTTAGTTCTTTCATATATTTGTACAAGAAATTAAAAAAAAAAAAACTGTTAGGCAACTTAAAAATAAATATAATTTTAAATCGGTTAAAATCGGCCAAACTTGGTCTAAAATTGGTAGAACATGTCTAAATTGGTCGATTAAGGGGTTGTTTGCTTTCAAAACCCATCTAAACCCATCAAACTCATCTCATCTTCATTATTACAACTTTTCTAAATTCCTATACAAAATATAATAATTTTTTTTTCAAATCTCAAAAAAATCTTCCCAAATTCCCACACTAAAATATAATAAACATTTTTACTTTTTCAAATCCTAAAAGAATTTCCCAAATTTCCACACCAAACATTCTTACTTTTTCAAATCCTAAAACAACATTCTTAAATTCCTATACAAAATATAATAAATAATTTAATTTTTTTAAATCTTAAAATAATAATATTATTAAAAAATAATATTCATAAAATATCTTATTCTACTATTTACAAATCATCTCAATTCATCTCAACTCTCCTTCCAATCCAAACGTCCCCTAAAACAATTTATTAAAACCGATTTGCTTTCTAGCTGATTCAACCTGAATCAATCGAACCGTTTTCGTAGTCTAGACCCAACAAAATGGGTCGTGTCAAGCATTCGTTAATTGTATTGAGGTTAATCACTTTCAATTAGGTGGTACGTACAATGTTGTAGAGTGTGTGGGAGGCCCTAATTCACATTTTAGTCTCCAATTAGATATTTTAATTCCGATTTAGAGTAGGAGGAGATAGTCATATAAAATAGAATTTACATTATTTATAAATTCTCGAGCATCATTAATTAATGTTATATATGGAACCTAATTTATGTATATATATAGTAAGAAAATAAGTGTTTTAGTCACAAAGTAATTTCACATAAATAAATTTATAAATTAATATGATTTGATGTGATACATTAGATTGTAAAATAGATATAAGATATTACATAAAATTATGTCAATTTATAAGTTTATTTTTATCAAAAAATTTTGTAACTATAACGGTTCTCTATTAAGAATTATACAGGAACTAACTAATCCTCCAACCGGGACCACTACTATTGGCTGCTTGCCTAGGTGGCTAGATTCAATGTGTTTATATATATGATGCAATATTTAACTTTGCAGACTTATGTAGAAGGGAATGATATATGGGTATGGGCCATACAGCACGCAAGTAATTTAATTAAGCATGTACGAGGATAACGCATCGGACGGCAAAATCACCTCCCTCGCTCGGCTGTAATATTATATGCCTTAGAAGACTGGACAAGGAGAAGATCAAGTCAAGCAACGCAACACCGAAAGATGGGTATTGTTCGTCTACTTCTATCATTTATCAAAGAAAACTAACAAATAAACAGGAAAAAAAAAATTATATATATGACAAGAGACGCTAAAGAGATAGGAAGAAAAGATACGTGCCTTCGGGGGACCCTTTTTCATTGACTCTTCAGAGCTGGAAAAGCCTTCCTTTGTCTGCGGGTACAAAATTAAGGCCTCCTTTGGTTTGGAATATCAATCATTTTATTTTATTTTATTTTATTTTATCTTATCTTATTATTATAATTTTTTTAAAATTTATATATAAAATATAATAAACAATTCAATTTTTTAAAATCTTAAAATAAAAATAATATTTCATTTAATTTTCTCATCTAATCTAATATGTATAACTAAACGAGACTTTAAAGCATAGTTAGATTTAATTCGTTAATTAGATATTGTAACTATTATAACGTAAATTTATAAACTGACATAATTTGATGTGATACGTCAAATTATATATAAAAATAGATTTAATGTATTACATCAAATTATGTCAATTTATAAGTTATTTTCATGAAATCTTTTTATAAATGTAACAATTCTCTCTTCCAAACAGAATTTTCTCTTAAATTAAGTTGTAGAAACTTTCTCTAACTCATTTTTAAATAGGAAAGTGTTTATTAAGCACGTGACATCATGTATATGTTTTTCTAGAAGTCTAACCTAAAAATTGGCATGTCCCTTTATTAAGAAAATATATATTTCTCACATATTCAAAAGACATATATATGTCAATTACTCTTCTAAGCTAATTTAGGGAAAGATTCTGTCCTATTTTCGTCCATTGATTCTAAGAAAAACTGAAGTCAAATCTCTCTTCATAAAGGCTTGAAAACTAAAACGAAACATTTTACCGAAATTCTATGAAGGCTTGATAACATATTCGTACAACATTAAATGAAATATCTAGAAAATTCTATTTAATTAAAACGATTTTTTTTTTTTTTTGTAGAATAATGGCAAGACCACCATATTTTGTTACGTCTTATAAATTATGGGAGGTTTACAACAAGTCATGATCAACTAATTATAAAAGTTATAACTGGTTTATATTGAGAGAATCTGTCGGCAATCGCTTACTGCTTATGTAATTAGCTCAGAGGCTCGGGTAGATCCGAATGACATGCATGTAAAACTTCTGCTGTAATGACATGTATCCGAATTAGAGCAGTGCTAGCATGAGATCCGTCCGATAAGAATGAAAATATATTTTTAAAAAAAAAATTTCATTCATTTTTTTATATTCTTAAACATTTTTTTAGAAAAAGAAATCACAATATCACTAAAAACACTTCTTTAATTACTAAATAAAAAATAAAAATAAAATTTTTTGTCGTGACCCAACGTTCAATGACTCTAGCATTTTTTATCGGAATTATAATAAGTAGTTTTGAAAAATGATAAGAGACATACAACGTCCATTTTTACAATCTTTTAAACAACTATATATATTTTAAATAAGTGACATTTTTGTAATATATATAAATTAATAAAAGTAATATCATTTTATAAAGATGTCTTTATTTTAAAACATAGTTTACAAAGAATTGTGAAAATAATTGTGTATGATCATTACTCATTCTGATGATCTATATAACAATAAATTACCCAATAAATATATGTTTCGCCAAACAAGAGCAGGACAAAGTATTTCAATAAAAACTAATCTTGTTTGTCTGAGTTTGATACTCTCAATTACTAATCATGATCCGAATTATTTATTTCAGTAAGCATATATATAATGAATAATTAGGCACCCAAAAAAAGGTTAACAAGTCGCCAATATATATAGAAAAATATTATAGTTATAATAAAAGTGAATGCATACATTGCATAGAAAGCATATTAAGTGATAAAATAAAAATAAGTGGGTTCAGGTACATATATAAAATAATTGATGCATTTCAGTTTTCCTATTAGCTTCTGCAGCCAGCGACCGTCTGATCAAGAGACATTCCAGTTCTAGAGAATTAGTTATAAACAGCAAAATAGCAACGTGTATGAAGTATTTTTATGAAAAAAGAAAAAATAAATTATGGGCAAAATAAAATGATAAAAACTTAAAAATACATGAGTAGGAGGGATAAAGAAAATCCCAGTAAATATTGCATTTTAATAAAATAAGAAAATCAAATTACCTAATGCATGGTTCCAATTCTATGATTTTTCAAGTAGTGGTTAAAGTAAAAATTCTATTTACAACCCAGCCAAGGGAACCGCGGAGGCACCGCGTCCCACGTGGCCAGATGTTTTATAAAAAAAAGAGTATTGATACGCATCTGCCACTGTAGCGGTGTGCGTTTTGGCACACCTTACGTGGCTGCACTGTTTATAAGTTTTTTTTTTTTTTTTTTGCAAAACCAGACCTTCGTCTCTCTTGTTATCTCAGTTTCTCTCTCATCACCTCTCTCTCTCTCATCACCTCAGATCTCTCTCTCCTTGCCTCTCTCTCTCATCGCAGAGCTCTCTCTCTCATCACGTCTCTCTCAATCCGAGCTCTCTCTCTCCTCGACGCTCTCTCTCGTCCTCTCGGTCTCTCTCCCCTCGACGCTCTCTCTCTCCTCGACTCTCTCTCTCATCCTTGACTCTCTCTCTCATCCCTTACCGTCTCTCAGTCTCTCCCTTTCTCTCATCGTCTCTCTCTCACTTCTCATTTTCTCTCATCCGTTTCAATATTCAGAATTTGAAATGTGAAAAGGAAAAGAAATTTGGTTTTATTATAGAGTGTATTTTAGTCTTTTTAT
This sequence comes from Cyclocarya paliurus, assembly GCA_029856935.1. NCBI lineage: Eukaryota > Viridiplantae > Streptophyta > Magnoliopsida > Fagales > Juglandaceae > Cyclocarya > Cyclocarya paliurus. Next base: position 4,821,222 of record CM056949.1, on the reverse strand, counting down.
AGTGGTGTGGGTTGTGTGAACTGGAACAGTTACGAATTACCAATATTAATGGTAAAAAAAATAAGGTTTGCTATATAACTTCTACCATATTTCATTTTCTAAATATAATAAAAATTTTAATTTTTTTTAATTTATTCTTTTTAAATTATTTCAAATTTTTATTTATTATTTATATAATAAATATTTAATAAAAAAAAATGTGATATGTGGTGTGAATAGTAAGAAGTTGTTAAAATTTTTAAATAAAAAATCTTACGAAAGGAAAATTACGAGGACGTCCCACGTGACTGGCTTCGACAAAGTCAAACTCTATAGATTCCCACATTGTCCGGTGGTCCTAATTTTCTAGAAGTACAAACTCACAATCTGTACCATATATCACATAAATTGGTGTCCAACACATGTGTAAGACCCAGATATTATCTAGCATACACAAAAATTTTAGTGGTCTTGTCCATTCTCCTTTTGGGCTTTTAGCAACAGCATTCCTGGCCTCGGAGTGACAAAGTCCACTATTCCATAGAAGCTTCGCTACTTGGCAAGCTAGTTGTAGCCTGTCACCCAGTGAACGGAGTGCCTTATTTGGGGGCACTGGCCGCAATTTCCCGGCAAACTTGGAAGGAGAAGTCCATCGGGAGAGCCTGAAAAAGATCCAATTTGAAGACTTTCTATTGAGATCCAAAGAAGCTATAAGGATTATTTCTTTTTTCTCTCGAAGTATAACAGGAGGTTAGGATTATCTTAAATGAGTTTAATTAGTTATACATTTCTTTTGTTATTTTTTGTGGGGTGAGTTGTTCATTACTTTGCACACCCTCATGGACAATCTATGTTGTTGTCGACAGCATTGAGAGAGTGGGAGAATTAATAATATACAACTCGCTGAGTTATTGCGTAGGCTTAGCTGATCCACTTCTTAATTCTCTTTCTTTTTTGAATTGTTTGATAGGGACAGACGGGTCGAGGTGAAGGGGAGAAGGGAAATGGCAAGCAAGGTGATGAATTTTTCGAATCTAATTCAACGAGTCACGACCTCTTGTTTGCTATAGCCTCTCGCCGCCGGTCGCCATGGTTCTGGCGAGAATCGAGTCGGAGACAATGATGACGAGTACAAATTTTCAGAAGAGCACAAGGAAGAAGAAGAAGAAAGAGAGAATGAAGAAGAAGAAGAAGAAAAAGAAAGATTGAAGAAAGAGAGTACAATTCCAAGCTCGTGACAAACTACGACGTTCCAATAATGCCACATCGAACGTATTATACTGCAGGTTCCCCTACTTGGTTGCGAGTAGAATTTCTGTTTTTTTAAATAATAATTAACGTGAAAAGCCTTTACTTACAAGCAGAGTTTTTTTGAAAATAAATGTATTGAGTCGATAGGTCGCTTTATAGGGCGGTCGCTAGGTGAAAGGTCGGAAAGGAGTAGAGGATCATACGGCACACCGCGTGATGGTTGTTGAAAAGGGGTGTAATGGTCATGTCGCGAGCATTAAAAGAATCAATCAAAGTAATTTATAGGTTATGCTTTCGGCCATTCCTATCCACTACAGTTTACTATGTTGACCTTCAAAAAAATATATCATTTTAAACTTCTTCTTTATTTAACCAATCGATTATCTATTTGTCCAGAATAGTAATGTAATGTTTCATCTTAGAATATATTTGAATCATATCATTCAACATCAATAATCAGACTAATTTAGCTTAGGACAATACGGTAAATTATGCAGAGCATCCCGATTCAATACATGTACTAGAGAGGCAATAATTTTGACAATGCAATCATCCGAAGATTCTTTAAAAAGTAAATAAATAAATAAAGACTAAAGAGAATCAGCAATAAATGTTTGGGCCAACATGATTTGTGGAACAGTCAGTTCCAGAATCAGAAGTCGGGCCAGCTGGAGTCCAGCCAGCACAACTCCTCGTTGTATTGTCTGGCAGCTGCAAATCTTGTCTACGGGCGTTTTTTTTTTTTTTTTTCTATAAAAAAATTACAAAATTATAATTTAATATAATATAAATTAGATCTGATGTATTATATCAATTTATTTTTTTAAAAAAATTTTACAAAAATACGGTCAGTAATTTGAATATTCAATATGCATTAATTAATTAACACTTAACATGGTTTTGCCAGAAGAGTACTCAGACTCAAGAATTCAAAGGACTGCCAAGGAGCAATATCTGCACAGCTAATTTTTAAGTGAAACCAATAGATCAGATTAATGCACGTCTAGAAATAAAAACTCATTTCAAGTACTGTTATAACTGAGTCATATATGACTCGATCGTTGGAGTTAAACTACGTACGTACGTACTTCAAATTTCAATAATGCCTCATACTTTAATGAGAAGCTATTCGAAGAAAATATTGTTTCCGAGTCATGAATTAATAACTTGATAGAAACGATCGAGATTCGGAGTACTTGACCAGCTAGCTTGTCGGGTGTGCTAGAAAGGAAATTAACTAAGCCCAAGTAATCTGAATTACTCCATGCAGTACTACATATATACGTGCTTCTATATATGTTAAATAATATGAATTTATTATGACCTCATCGTTCAAACAAGCTGCAGGATGAGTACTTATAAATGCATAAAGAGTGAGGAATGGTAAACATATTTTTTCTCTAAAATGAAACTCAAATCCGCTTAAAATTAATTAATTACGTTATCTATGAATATTCTAGAGATACATTTTACATACATATACATATACATATACATATACATATATATAATTGAGTGGACTCATTGCTAATAGATCATCAGCTGGTTGGTCCAATAAGTATAAGGTACAATTAATTTGTGCAGTGACAATATTAATGTCTGGAACGAGTTCATGATCTATATCTGGAGAAGATGATGGCTCTGATCCCTCGGTTCACCTATCAATGACAATACAGTAGTGGCGATATGCTTTGAACTAAGCCCTGCTTCTTCGATCTGGACGGTTTGAGAACCGTGGTCGATATATCTATCAGGAAGCATCATTGCCCTCCACTGCACTCACAAAAAAGACCCAAAATTTAATTAGCACTAGATTGATCTAGTTAAACATATATATATATATATATATATATATATAAAGATATGCATTAACCAAACATAAAATATCAAACCTTGAGGCTTCCATCAAGCAATCCATTCAGTCCCAAGTAGTGTGAAGCGTGAGAGCTAAATCCTCCGATAGACCCTTCTTCAACAGTGAGGAGGACCTCATGCTCCTGAGCTAGGCGTCTGATCAAATCTCCATCAAGAGGCTTGCAGAATCGTGCATCAGCCACAGTTACTGAAATGCCAAGCACTTGAAGCAGCTCTGCTGCTGCCACACAACTTTGTACTATTGTCCCATAACCCAAAATAGCCACCCTACTTCCCTCCTTTAGCACCCTTCCCTTACCAACCTACGTACGTTCAAAAGTTTAAGTTAGGACAATGCACAAAAGAACGTTTGAGTACCTCCAATATTTGGCAAATAGGATATATATACAAATAGCTGGGATCATGAGACTTTATATTTAAGTACCTCTAAGGGTGTCCCTTTGTTATTTGGTGGAAGAATCGAGCCAATGCCACTTCCTCTAGGGTACCTAAAGCAGCTAGGCCGATCGTCAATAGCAGCAGCTGTGGCCACCATGTGCATGAGTTCAGTTTCATTTGAAGGAGCCATGACCACCATGTTAGGTAAGCAAGCCAAGAAAGTTGTGTCAAAGGCCCCACAATGGGTTGGACCATCTGCACCGACAAGGCCAGCCCTGTCTATCGCAAACCTCACAGGAAGCTTTTGTAGGTCTACATCATGAGCAACCTGCATCACCATCCATACCACTAAGCAATTCGAGACTTTCCAAAAAAATTATTTTTAGAAGAAAAACATGTAGAAAAGCAACCTGGTAATGTCAAAAAGTACATCAAAATGAAGCATTATTTGAGAGATGCTTTTATTCACCTGATCATATCCTCTTTGTAGAAAAGAAGAATAGATTGCACAAAATGGCTTAAGCCCTTCAGCAGCTAGGCCAGCAGCAAAGGTAACGGCATGTTGTTCAGCTATCCCAACATCAAAACATCTATCTGGAAATCGCTTCTGGAATAAATTAAGTCCTGTACCCCCTCCCATAGCAGCATGAATGGCTACAATCCTATTATCTCTTTCTGCTTCTGCAATCAATGAATCTGCAAAGTATTGGGTGTATGAACGAGTACTCGATTTGGACTTCAGCTGTTTTCCTGACTTGGGGTCAAATTTCACGACACCTGAATGTAAAACCAAAACCCCTTAAACCACATGTTAACTTTAAATTCTAAGAAGAAAATCTTTCAGGTGAGTTTTAAGAATGACATTCACCATGCATTTTATCTGGTGCTACTTCAGCCGGAGCATAGCCTTTTCCTTTCTCAGTGATAACATGGATGAGAACAGGTCCTGGAGCTGGCATGGCCTTGACCTTCTTCAAAATATAAACAAGGTCTTCCACATTATGGCCATCTACAGGACCAATATAGTATAGTCCTAGTTCTTCAAACAAACAGGCATCGGCACCACCCACAATCCCTCTCATATAGGAATCAAGCTTAGAAGCAACCTGGTGCGATTTCCCTCCAATTTGCTTTGAAACGCTCTGTTCAAGTAAGTCATAAATTGTTATCTATCAGTTGATAATGCTCGAGTTAATACGACAATTGACAGAAGGTTGGGCTTGAACCAGGTTCATCTCCAACACGGGCTGTCATCCCATAATCTGGATATATTAGGCATCTGGGCCTGCTCGGGCCCTTTTTTTTTTTTTTTGCCTTTTTCATCAAAGTGCGAAACTTTTTAGTTGCTCAATGAGAGTCGAGGTAATACCTTCGCAAGTTCACGCAACTGGCGGAACTTTCTACTGGATTGTAGCCTAGCCAGGGATCTACTCAGAGCTCCAACGGGAGGAGCAGGGCCGTCCACAGTGGCAGTTGGCAAGGAAACTTGTTCATTGTCGTTCAAAATGACGATAAGGTTTGAGTCAAGGTAGCCCGCATTGTTCATTGCCTCGTATGCCTGTCCGGCTGTCATGGCCCCATCGCCTATTACCGAAATCACGTGGTTGTTCTTCCCCAGCAAGTCTCTGGCTACTGCCATCCCTGTAAGCCATTGTACACAGAGAGTTTTTAGTAAGAGTGCCAATCAATCAGCAATGATTAAAGCCCATCTAACATCCTGTGTTGGATGGCCGATGAAATTTGCTAAGGCTATGAGATTCAATTCGGGCTTTTTTCTCCTCTTGGTGTTCGATTTAACATGACACGCCATCTCAGTTGGTAAAAGTGTAGATTAATGGCTTTAAAATTATTTGATGTGGAACGTTTTTATTTGTTGATGTCAATGAACTTTTGACTCTTAAAATACGCACAAGAAACAAGTTTTCAAGAATTTTCTATACCCAAGCCAGCCGAAATGCTTGTTGAACTGTGTCCTGCTCCAAAGGCATCGTGTATACTCTCTTCCCTCTTGGGGAAGCCAGCAAGCCCACATGTTTGCCTAATTGTATGCATTCTGGATCTCCTGCCTGTTAAAATCTTATGAGGGTAGGCCTGCAAACACGCACCCAAATTTATCCAATAAACTACTTTCAATTCTACAAGAAAAACAATGGAAGAAGATAAGAGGCACGAGAAGAATTGGATAAAGCCTTCATAAAAATGTAAATCGAAAAAGATTGATGGATCACCTGGTGCCCAACATCCCATATAATCTTATCTTCAGGACTGTTGAATACATGATGAAGTGCTACTGTCAACTCAGCCACCCCCAGGCTTGAACTTAGGTGGCCTCCGGTCTTTGACACTGTATAAACAATGTCTTCTCGGAGTTCATTGGCTAAAACCTCAAGTTCCTAAAACAACAAATATTGCTCAAACATCAATTTAAGCGTAGTAAGAGAACCATACTCATATATGAATGATCAATTCACGTGCACTCTGAAATTGGGTTCTCTTGCAACCAAGTACAGAAGCATCATTTCAAGATTTATTACCTCAATGGAAAGATTTTTCATGTGCATAGGGTAGTTTACGGTGTCAAGAATTGGAGTGGAGGGCTTCTCTTCAGAGAAATTGAGGAACTTTGTGGCCAGTCTGTTATGCCTTGTCATCTGACCTCCGTTCACCAGATCATCACTTGCATTGTTTTCCTGAGCAACTATCGTTCTATTGAACTGAAAAATGAAAGAGAATATACTGTCAAAACACACTTTTTACCTATTATATTGTAGAAACAGATAATACCATCTATTAATTTTGCAGTTACGAAAGTGTATTTTGACAAACTAGAGAGAGTGAGAGACCTTCGGTTCCCTGGGCAGACGACCAGTAGTCTTTAAACTCTGCGAGATTGGAAAAGAATGCGCATCTTGAGGACAGAAACATGGAAAAAAACTTGTTCTAAGGACCAAAGAACTCATGTCTGTCTTTGAGAAAAATGTTGTTCAAGAGATAAAGAAGTAGAAGCAGAAATGGTTGGGGGATCTGCTGAACTGACTTAGTGGCTGTAGGCAAATGTAGAGGTTGATCATGAGCATACCACTAAGCGGGTTTTATAGGAAGAAAAATCATCGGTCACTGTTCACCATCCATGAAAAACAGTGTGGGACGGGAAATGCAAAACGGTGTGGGACAGGGAAGGGTCTCACGTTGGAACCAGCAACGTGGAAAGTCATTTTCTCGTACACACAAAAAGACGAGCGTGCATGTGTTTCTCACACTAAACATTATTTTGTTTTTAGACACATGATACTAAACATTATTTTGGTTAGATGTTAACACAATATTTTTTTCTTGGGTGTGGTAAAGCACCTTATTTATGACCAATTTGATTCTGAGTATTATTTTTCTGTTAAAGAAAATTACTTCATTTTGCTAATTTTTCGTTTTCATGAATTTATACCTATAAAATAGATCATGAATGTAGAAGAAAACATGAGTTTATATATATATATATATTTTATATTTAGAATATAGAAATTATGAGACCATCGTATATAGTGTAAATTAACTTGTTATCATTACTTTCGTCTTTCGTCAAAACATTTTCAAAAAATAAAATTAAGGGTGCGTTTGGTTACACAACTCATCCCAACTCATCATTACATCTTTTTTAAATCTCAATACAAAATATAACAAATAATTTAACTTTTTCAAATTTCAAAAAAACTTTAATATTAAAAAATAATATTTTAATAATATTTTATTATCTCAACTCAACTCACTTTAACATCCAAACCCATCTTGACTATCGCTCTGGTGCCGCAAAATAAAATATCTGACGTTACACCGTATTAGGCCAAATTTGAATCGATATAAATTAAAATAAATATTCCTAAGTTTTTTTTTTAATGAAAATGACAAAATTTGTCTCTGTTCGGGATTAGATAGTGCGCTGGTTGATTTGATTAGTAGTGTTTACAGAAAGAAAGTACACTACATTTTTTTTTAAAATGTTTTTGGGCTCACATAAAACGACTTTGGAGAGAGGTCAAATCGTGCACGTTTGGAATGAGCTCAAATCGTAAATATTGTCAGCAGAAATAGAAAGTTGGGTTCGAAAATTACTTTCTTGTAAATCAAGAGATGTAGGTGTGGGATATAAGTACTTCTTTATATTTATTGGTTTGGATCCTTTGTAAAAAAATATGACAATCTCAAGTTTTCTTAAAAAAAAATTTCAAATAAATCAAGATTTTTAATAGTAGTAAGGAGGATTCGAAATGTAATACCTTTTAGACTTAAAAATATCTTTAGTGAATTCTAAAATATTGTGAGTGATATTTTCAATTCATTCACCTATTTCACTATTATTTATATTAATAATATCTTTATTTACTTAAAATCTATTGATAAATACTGAAAATATTTAAATTCGTTTCTATATATCATTAGACAAAATGGTCTTATTGTCTATGTTAAGAAAATCAAATTGTTCCAATTTCCAAACCAGCATTAGATTCCTTGGTTATGATATTTTTTAAAGTAAAATTCAACATATTAGCCATTCTATTGAATTTGTTGACAAATTTTCTGGTATTATTCTTGATAAAACCCAATTGCAAATTTTTTTTAATTCTCTCAATTATGTTACAAAATTTTACAAAGGCACGAGGAAAAAATGTTGTCCACTCTATGAGAGACTACACTCAAACCCTCCACCTTGGAGTGAAATTCATACTACTTTTGTTAAACAAATCAAAGCACATGTTTAAATTCTACCATGCATTAAAATTCCTACTTCTGATTTTTTTAAAATTATTGAAACAGATATCTTTGACATTGGTTATGGTGGTATTCTAAAACAAATTGTTTCATCAGGCTCATTTGAACAAATTGTTCGCTTCCATTCTAGAGTTTGTAATTCTGCACAGCTTAACTATAGTATAATTAAGAAATATATATTATCTATCGTACTATGTATTTCTAAGTTTCAACGTGATTTGTTAAACCAAACATTTTTGTTATGCATTGATTGCAAAAGTGTTAATTATGTTTTAGAAAAAGATGTTGAAAACATTACATCAAAACATATTTTTGCCAGATGACATGCTATTTTTAAGTGTATTTGATTTAATATTGATTATATTAAAGGATTTGAAAACTACATTCATATTTTCTTACTCGTGAATTCTTACAGAAAACATAAGTAGAAAAAAAAATAAGGGGAAGAAGATTGCTACTGCTCTCCCAATACCTGATACCATAATTGTTAAACATGAGCTTACTACACCGGCCACCTCTTGATATTGCTAACAAGTTTATTACTCTTGATAGTATTTTCATTGTTAAACATGTTTCCTTTTCAACTACTCTTAGTACGCCCTTAGATCCATTTGCTAAACTTGTTATTTCTACTCAGTATTACCCTGTTGCCAAAATTGAGTACATTAAAAAAATATTTTCACAGAGCATGTTTTATGTCGAACCAAATAGGTCCATATATACAGACTCATTCAAAACTGCTGCAAGTTATTTCCCCCAAGTTGTCATTGAGTTCTTGAGAATCCTGCAAAAAACCTCAAATACTATTATGCTATTCTAATATAGACTGATTCTCTTCTTATTAAACTCATCTATGACAAGATCGATAAAACTAAATCGATCTATTTTAGTGCTTATATATTAAATATTATCACATAAGAGAAATGATGATTCCATTTTTATACAACGAAGAGGCTCCCGCATGCTGACATTGTTTATTATTACTATGATTATATTGATGCATGGTTCAACTTAATGTTGTTCCTGACTTCGAAAATGTCACATTCTTGGTTTCTAAATATGAAGACAAATTCAAAACTGAATTTTCCCTCTGCTTTATACGATGGTGGCACCAATTTGGCTCTATTCTCGAAGTATTTCTTGAAAAATTTCAAAGAGCCAAAAAATGTTTTGCCATTGTTTTCAAAATAGATTGGCATAATAAAAAGTCCCCTTACTTCCTCCATTTTTGCAAGAGATATAAAGTCCATTAGATATTAAAGTGGAGCTACGATCGGAATGGCGATCTACTGATCCGGAATTGGTTTGTCAAGTGGTGGGACGGATTTCCCCACACACAAGATGTTATTGACAAGTTGCTCGAAACTTTCCTTAGACTGCTCCAAATCTGAAGAGTATTGAGGAATTTTCATCTATTAAACAAATCGCTCTGCTTGAATATCCAAGCACTCAGGGCACTACTTCTACCAAACTTGCTACTTCTGTTAAATCTGATAAATCCAGTAAATCTTCCAAATCTAAAGAAAAGAAGAATCTGATCTAAGGATTAACAAAAAAAGCTTTGATTTATTTACTACAGAAGCGATGAAGAACAATGATAAAATTGATAAGAATAATTCTGATACTGAGTCAGAAGTATCCTCTGAAACTTCAATTAATGATCCCTATAGTAACATATTTGGATATGATTTAAAAGACATTTCAAGACTATCTGATGACTGATTCGTCAGCACAAATCAACAAATATTCAAAAGCACCAAATAGACAAATATTCTAAAAGACTGATTAGTCGCCTACTTTTCTAACAAGATTATTGCTACTGTTAATACTGTTGCATTGTTTGTACTGTTATACTACTTTTATTGTTTGTTTTATTAATAGCTCCTCATTTGTCTATAAAAGGGAGAACTTTGCCTCAGAAAGCAAATAACTTATTCTTCTATTAGCTATGCCTTTGAGTTTGTTAAGAAACATATTTCCCCCACATTTTGTAAGTTGTTTTAGTACGAATAAACATTATTATTTCTCTTACTTTCTCTTACTAAGTATTTTCTTTTATTTTTCATTTATCATTAATACCAGTTATCTGGTCCTACTTTCATCTACTTTCATTTTCACTAATTCTAGTTGTCTAGATCTCTAGTCATCTGATCCTTACTTTCATTATTTTATTAATTTCAGTTATCTAGTCTTACTTTCATTTCTTTTATTTATTTACTTGCAGTTCACTCCAGTAATCTGGTCCTTACTTCAACTTCAGTCATCTGGTCTCTTTCTTTATCTGTTCTCTATCTTATCTACTTATTTGTTTCCTGACTTCCACCCTATATATAAATATATATTACACCTATTATATTTGGTTTTCTGGTTTCTCGAGCCAATATTATTTTTCCAGTTCATATGTTCTTAATCATTCATGTCATTGTCCCATTTAATAAATGAGCTAGTATGCTATATGTATATACAATTTTACTTACAAAAAATATGTACAAGATTTCTTTTATCAGTTTGTTTTTTAAATTCAAATTTTAAATTTTAAATTTCATCATCTTTAGCATATAAAAAATTGATACGTAAAGATGTAAATTTTTCTTAAATACAATAACATTTCTCTTAATAAATTATTCTCTCCAACTGCCTTTAATTAGAAAAATATTGCGAAGATTCTATAATATTTAATATTATCTATAAAATATTGATGAAAGTGCAGACGTGACATTTTTCAAATTTAGAAGATATAATCAATCCTATTTGTAAGGGAGTTTTCATTCCAATCAGCCCGTATAGGAAGCCTAAGAGGGATCATGGGGGGAGTAAGTTAGAGAGTCCGGTTAAGTCCAACAACCCTCCTCTAAAAGGAGTCAGTGGACCTCTGCAGAATACTCTGCCCACTAGCAAAACCCAATCACGAAGCAACCCATGTGTAGAGAAAGTTGATGGTAGGGGCAAATAAGACTCACTGTCCTAACACCCTATCCTTAGGAACCTGCACAGGCAGGTGGACGAAAAAGATAGAGAGCCCTTGATCTCCTGACAGTAAGCATGAAGGTGGTTAACTGGGAACGTCTGTAGGGTAAAGTGAGTTAGGGAGTCACACTGCATTAATGATGCCACTTCCCAGACCCTACGTCGCATTTATGACGTCGCCCCATAAGCCGCGCCGCCTTAAATGATTCTGATTAAATGAACAATAGAAATGACATAGGCTCCTCAAAGTCAGGTATGGGTTGTTACCACTAGAAATCTAGTATAAAAGTCGACCTTCAGGTATGAGAGTTTTCTCTGATTCCTCTAAACTTACGTACAAAGTACTAAGAAAATATACTAACTTTAACATCGGAGACTCTCCGGTTTCCACCAAGGCCCCCCACTTTCTGTGTTTTCTTAATTGTGTAGGTGAAATACTCAAAATCTGAATTACTAGAACTCGATCCAAAGGCGTATGAAACACGATATTAACACTGTCCATTCTTTCTCCTTTCCAAATTAATTTTCCAATAAATATTGTTGGCTGGCTTCGCGGATATATATGAAGAAAGATTTAGGTAGTTCTAATCCCGTTTATAATTTTATATTGTTATGAAAGTCGATGTGTATACCATATAGCTGCAGCTATAGAACAAGCACCACTTAATTATCGCGTGGTGAGAAATTAATTAAGAATAAGATTAGGAAACGATCTTGCCTTTTCCTTTGACTATCTATAGATATATTATATACTACAAATCATCATGAGTAGCTACTTTATGATTGCCAATGTGAATGGGAAATCTAATTTGTCTTCACCCTCCAACTTTTAGGGGATTATATATCTTGCATATTTATCATGATTTTATCACCTCTTTTCCTGATCTTCATACCCCCACTAGTTGACAACTTTCACACCTAAATCCCATCACCATCCATCGTTTCTTTTGATCTGTATAAATTAGTAACTTGCTACAATTCCCCGGCATGATAGTTATCCTTTACCGAGCAACTATTCATATGATATAATTAAGTAAACCCATCTGGTGCATATGTAAGATTTGGGAGAAAAATTAAATAACAAACGGATAGTTAGAATACTTCATTACCTCTGGTCACTATTGATCAAGTATCTGTAGAGGTGATTATTATTATTTTATTGTGAATCTTCTATGGAGTGTCTTCAGATTCTTATATAGACAAGCCAGGACCTTATCATCAACAAGTTTTTAAACGTTATTTCCTTTCATCAAGAAACATAACCGTTCATTAATTCTCAGACTTCTAATGAGCATTTATCTTTATTTTAATTATGAGAGTATAATATTAATAAAATATATTTTAAAATAATACAATATATATGATACAATATTATTTATAAAAATGTGGTACTTAAAGCCAGTTTAGTCTCCTATATAGAGAGACGTGGTCTTAAACAAACAATTAAGGTTGCGTTGGGATGTTGAGATGAGTTGGATTGAGTTGAGTTGAGATGATAAAATATTGTTAGAATATTATTTTTAATTATTAAAGTTGTTTTGGGATTTAAAAAAGTTAAATTATTTATTATATTTTATATTAAAATTTAAAAAAATTAATTAAAATAAGTTGAGATAAATTGAGATGAATTTAACATCCAAACGAAACCTAAAGCACCCAACGTGTTAAACGTTGTCTCTGCTCTAGGAAAACCATTATTGGCATCTTCTTATATATAATCCAAGTACGTACTTAGAGGTGAGAGTCTGAGAGCAACGTATAAAGAAAGGTAGCAAGTAGTCATCGTCAGAACGAGAATAATTGCATCCCTGCATGCATGTCTTGTCCGGCCTTTGTTGAATAGTGACAGGTCGTTATCTTATTACTATTTATCTATTATTATTTATTTAATTTCTTTTTCAATTTTTTATTTTATTTAATCATTAATTAAGTGGATATTAATAAAGCTATATATATATTTTTAATTTTTTTTTAATAATTAAGGATGTTAAAAAATACTTAAAATAAACTTGAAATACACTTGAGAAGTAAATACCCGTTCAATATATAGGTACGTACGTACGTAGAAAAATTAATCTGCTTGTCCCGTTGTCCAGTGCGTACGTAATAAACACAAATTAACATTAATTGCCACAACCATTTCAAAAATTGAAAAAAACAAAAAAACATTAATTGCCACAAAAATGTAAACGTATTAATAATTAAGAATCGTATCGACCAACTACAAGTATGTTGAAAGCATATACATGCAGCAGGAGCTAGCATGATGATCCTCGTGTAAAGCGTGGTAACCGAAGCGGACAAATGAAACCATTTCTGAGAAATTAAAGTCTCGTCTTAGGCAGCTATGGCTGGCGTCTGATCGATGTCTTATTCAGTGTTTTAGATTTTATTGAAAGCGTCCTAATTGGGCCCTGTTGGAGGGCAACGAATTAGTGAATAGCACTGGTTTCATGGACGTTGAATGTGTACCGCGTTGTGGTGCCAAATTGCAATCAGAGATTCGTCCACCCTCTAAATTAACACGGAGGATTTTGTTTTTGAAATTCAAATTTTAAATTTTAATAATTTTTAGCATATTAATAACTTACATGTATATAAATAAATTTTTTGTAAATTTATTTTAAGTATAGTCTCGTTTATTTTTAAAAAATATCTAATTTCATTTCATCATTATAATTTTTTCAAATTTTAATATAAAATAAAATAAATAATTTAACTTTTTCAAATTTTAAAATAAAAATAATATTAAAAAATATATTATAATAATATTTTATTTAACTTTTTAATTTTAATCTCAACTTATTTCATCTCATCTTTAAAAATAAACGATGCCGTATTTTCATTTAGCCTAAATAACACTATCCTATGTCTTTTTATGGGCTAATGATGTACGTTTAATAATCTTTTATAATTATATTTTAACTAAAGTACAGCTAAGTAAAATTTTAAATTCAAATAGAAAGTTTTAGTATTTTAAATAAAGTGAAAATTATGACATTTATTGATTATAAAATAACTAAGGTTGCGTTTGAATGTTGAGTGGAGTTCAGGTAAGTTAAATTAAATTCTTTATGAATAATAGTGAATTGAGTAGTAGAGAGAGTTATGTGTGGCCATCTAAACTGAGTTTAAAGTGTGTTTGAATGTTAAGATGAGTTTAATACTTTTTATGAAAAATTGAAAAAGATTGTAGATTCCACATATAAAGATGTTTTAAGTTAAAAAAAGTTGTAGGTCTCACATGTAAAAAAATTTTGAATTGGGATGAATTTAATAATTTGAGAATTGAGTATTTAAATGTTAAATTTAACTTAAAATTAAACTGAATTCAGCTGAACAATTTAGAAACCAAAGGTAGCCTAAATGAATATTATCAAATTTTTTTAAAAAAATAATCGTAGGAGTATATATAGTATTTTATTAAATGAGACGATTTAGCTTACGATTGTAACAGTAGTAGTAGTTGTTGGACTGGTTAATGTTAACGAGTCGGAGAGCACCGAGTCGGTGGACAATTATCTTTTCTTATTTCTGTATCCATCAAACATGTTTTCCTCGTTCTTGTTAATTTCGGTAGGTATAAAATAATAAAACACTTAGATAATGATGTCATCAAAAGTTTTTTTTGTACTCGTGACAAATGAAATATCAGTTTTATATATAAAATTATTTTATTATCAAGTTGATGGGTAGAATACTCAATTCAAATCATTACATTGTTTACTTTCTGGAGCAAAATTTAAAACTTTAAAAACTTCTTATATCATCGTTACAATTATTTCAAATTTTCACATAAAATAAAATAAATAATTTAATTTTTTCAAATATTAAAATAAAAATAATATTAAAAAATATATTCTAACAATATTTTATTCAACTTTTAAACTTTAATCTCATTTCTGAAAACAAACGATTATAAGATTTAATTTGTAATATTCAAATTTTAAAATTTATCTTCTATATTAAGTTATGTCAAATAAACATTTTAACATAAAAAAGTTTTATTAGTATACTTTTGGGCAGTCGAGAGATAATCCCATTGCTCCTTTGATGGATGAATATAAAGCTGAAATGGCGTTGGATGGAGATCAATTGAAAGAAAGAGAGACAAATCAATTATGCGCAGGTCAAATGCATCTATATAAGATCAAAACTGACGTTTATTGAGGACACCGTTAAACGAAGTTAATTGCTGACGGTTTGGTAAAGAAGAGGAAAGAAGACGCGCACCAACAAAATAAGGAGTTTCATAAAGGTTTCATATCTGTTTTTTAGAACTAATATTCAGAATTTATGGATGTAAGATGAAGGAACTAGTAGAGGGAAAATACATCAATGAATGCTGCCTTACACACTCCCAACATAAAATTTACCGCATCAAGGTTTAAAAAATAAGATTAAAGATAAAGTACTCAAGAATGGAACAGAAAACAAGATTAAGATTTACGTCATTTTCCGGCTCAATTACTCGAAACACTTTTTACAATCCAGAGAGACAAAGTCTAAGGATCCCACAAGGGCCACAACATTAAATTCTGCACATGGAACAATGTAAATCTCCATCTCTTTTTAAATTGTAGGAAGTTTAGGCCAGAAAATTGCAAAGATTCATAATCCACAAACATGGGGAAAACAAATAAGAAATTAGGATAGAAAATAAATAAAAGTATCACAACAAAAATATGAGCCAAATGGTTAATGTATATGATCACAAATTTTACATGTATGAGTGGTTTACTCCCAAATCAATTAGAGAAGTCTACCGAGTTAATCCAAACTAAACGCTTCACCCTTTAGTTCCATTCTGGCCAAACAACAGCAGGCTTATATCCTTTACTGGAACTGAAAGAGTTAGGCACTTCCAGACTTGAGCGTGTTACTCAACCTGCATCAACAAATTGTTCATTTCACTAGGCTTTCGCTAAAAGACTACAGAAACGAAAAGGGAACAGAACGGTTTTTGATAATGTATTTTACTAGTTTCACAGCTTGTGGTACTCTCTGGATTAATAATGTCACAGTAGAAGTGTTGAACCAGAAATGAACTTCCAGGAAAAAAAAAACCCCAAAATTAAAGGCACTATAAAAAAACAAACAAATGGAAAAACAGAATAAGGGATTTGCAGGACCAAGTACAAGAGCAATCACGCAGCCCCTAACCTAACAGAAATGAATCAAGACAATTATCAAAAACCAGGAAATGGAACAATAAGAGACTCACAGTGATAAAAACCAACTCTTAAGAACTTAATAAGCATCACATCCTCTCCATCCAAACTGCCCACATCACACATGATAGTGCTTGTCCAACCCAAAATTCCCCACATAGCACCCAAATCCACTCTCCGTTAGATCCAGGACTGATTTTGGCAACACGCAACTAATCCTGATAGGAAGAAAGAGAAGGCACAGAAGCTATCTACTAGCCAATTAAGAATAGAGTGACAAGAGAACAGAGTGACAAGAGATCCACCAGCCAATATGGATGATTTTGTTTGCATATTCAAATTCGATCTCTGTAAGTGCTTCCCAATTCTTGTAGTCACAATCCATGCCTGTAATACAGTAACAGAAGAGGAAAGACTTTGGATAAGGGCTCTACCTTATAGTATACTCATTTCATTGTATTTGTTTCTGCTAGAAATTGAGGTAGTTAGGTTGAGTCTTCATCGGTCAAACTTTTTGGACCTTCAAGTCTTCACGGCCAAAAACAAACCATCATGTATGCATATATATACCAGAGAAAGGTGTCCTCTGCATCTTCAGGACAGTGCTGTCCCAGTTTTGAAAGGTTGAAATGCCCCTCGCACTCTTACTTTCCTCATGATGTGAAAATGGTTGCAATGGCAACCAGATTTACTTCTTGTCCCAGCCTGCCTTTACACCATATTACTGTGTGAGAAGTCCCTTGCTCACTCTTTCTTGCATCATGGCCACCATTCTCTTTCAGCCTTCGTTGAGTGTCTAAATTCACTCTAGATCGTAAGTCCTAAAAATCACTGCCTTCATATAATCAATCTGAGCCAACCATTTTCACCATGTATCTCCACCACCATCACAACAGACCATGTTTTAAAGTCATCTCGCTCCATTTATCACTGATCACCTACCACTACCACTGTCAATATTGTTCTAGTGACCATTGATGGCTCAATAAACCAAAACAATTTGCAAGCAATCACTGCCAAGTTCAACAAACTATACACATAATAAATGCAATACTCTTTAAGGGTTATGTAGTTGTCTAACTTCCTCTATCACCCAATCACTGCATCCAAGCACATAATTTAACCAACCACTTGCTACATAAAATAATCCTCACCTACCCAATCTTCAGGCAACTTCATCCTGAAAGGTAAAAGGATCCATCCTTTCAACCTATAAAACTACTGCATTGCTCAATATCATAGAACATAGGGAGATCATGAGGCCACATGTCTGATTGCCACTCGTACTTAGAGTATTGGAAGTGTAGGTATAATACGATGCGATGTGTAAATTTGAAGTCTATGGAAAGTGTAGAAGCAATATTGCGGTAACCTCTAAACCAATGCCAAAACGTATACCACCTGGCTGTAACTAAACTTACCAGTCCAAGCCCTCAAAGAGACCTTCACCCTTTATAGCAGAAGTTTTGAAAATAGCCCATTGGCGGTTTTTTATCTTGTGCAACTCTAAAGCCTCAGTAACAGCAGCATCATCAAGTGCGCCAGGAAGATCCTGTAAGGACCAAAAGGATATATCAAAAACAAAAATACAAAACAGAAAGAAAAGTGAGAAAAAACCTAGCAGCTTGCAACTTGTATTCAGAAGGCATACAGGGACATGAACACACTAAACAGACTTCAACTCCTTGTACAACGGATGACAAAAGGCATTGTCATTCTTTTTGACACATGCCATAAGGTTCTATATATATTTGGATAGCGAAGGGCCTACAACATATTAATTTTCTTTCACCTTTATTTACAAACTCAATAAGGCATGAAATCTTTTCCTGTACAGACAAGATCTTGAGTAATTAATAATACGGCAGTAGTACTAACCTGCTTGTTTGCAAAAATGAGAACAACAGCACCTCTTAATTCTTCTTCCTGACAAAGATTAAGATGTAAACCTACATCATAAGATTTCCAACATATGCAAGAAAAATGCGTCACTAAGGGAGAAAACCAAAATCTTTGCTCATTGTGAAAAGTGAAGGGAGAAGTTTCTTGTGTATGTATGTTTTTGTCTAGAGCATGCAATCAAAGGGGGCAAATCCAGGTATGGCACCACCACCTTCTGGTGCCAAATTTCAATGTTAAAAAGGTTACACAATCTCATATCACATATCACGTGACAATCTTATGATGAAACTTTAAAGCCACCAAAAGAACCCATTTTATTACTTTTATCAATACTATCAATAGGACTGGGCTCATTTCAAATAAGCAGCCAATCCAAGATTTAGGATATTTAATAAAAGGTGGTCGTAGAGCACTAAAATAATAAAATTATATCCACCAACTTTGCGAATTAATCCTATAGTCCTCTAAGCATTAATATGGAACAAGCATACCTCTAAGATTGCGTGAAACTCATCTTTCGCTATGACCAACCTATCAGTGTCACTTGAGTCAACAACATAAATTATGGCTTGGGTATTTGGAAAATAGCATCTCCAATATGGCCTGTGGCATAAAACCCAATGAGCAGTTAGCAATGACTTGAAATCAGAGGAAAATTACAACCCCGTGTGAACTTATTAAAAAAAAAAATACAACCCAGTGTACTAAACTGGCAGAAGATACAGCATCAAGTCAACGATTAAAAAAGGGACAACTGAATAGTCTCAAGAGCACAAAAAGATGAGCTGGTGACATCAAATCAAGGATATTTTATGGCACAAATATTTTATGTCTTCTAGCCAATATATTTTATGGCAGAAATCTATTATAAACTTCAAGGACTGTAAAATAGGTTATTTTTAAATCCATTTTAGCATTTGTATTAAAGATGGGTCAAGCCATTCTTTGAAGTTCATATAAACCAAAGTATTTGTTGAGGAGAAGCTATCCAAACCAGGCAAACCAACCTTGAAGCAATTCAAAGACCAAAATGGAAATAACCCAGACACCCCAAATAAATAATATACAAGGCGCCAAGGTTCCGAAGGCACCAAGACCATGCAAAAAGCAGTGATTAATTGTTCTTCCATGGTGTTTGCAAATTCAACACCAGTATCATTAGTGTGGCTCCTTCTATCAGATATCACCAATAAATAAAAGCTAATGACAACTAGCTGCTATAGGAGAAATTCTTATCAAGCCACTTTTTGAGGAGACCAATAACTCGAAATCTTTTTTTTCCAGCCACAAAACCTAATATAAACTAAATTTGATCATAAAACCAGGTAAATATACTCAACTTTTAATTATACAACACATTTTTAAAAAACAATAAGATCAAAGCAAACCTACACATCGGACAGCAAAGCCATAGTATCTGGACAATACTATCAAATGACCTCCATAACCAAACCTAAACCCTAACCCTAGCATACAGAGAAAAACCAAAGAAAGATTTGGATGGTTGAACCTCCAAAAACCAAACCCCACTGTTTTTTTTTTCTTTAATTACTGAATCAACATTGACCAGCTGATTATCGTAAACCAAGCAATATCAAGCAATTTCCACTCGAGTCAGTTCAGTAGGGGTACAAGTTTCGGATATATTGCCCACCTCCACGCACAACTTAAGAATGATGTCCGCTTTAGAGCTCTCAACAATAAAATCAGCAAAAAAATTCATTTCAAAATTATTAAAAAAACAAAAGAATAGAGTGAAAAACATGTACCTGATACTTGTCTGTCCACCTGTACAAGTGAAGAAATGCCATTAGAACAAAAATTTACATCATTTATAATACCTAAAAATCTCAATAATATGAGATCATGAAATCCTACTTTTTGAATATTGCATATACATTAACTTCTTACAAAACAGTTGTTATCTGCTAAACAGTAAGGTTGTGTCTGGGCACTTAGATGAGATCATCTCATCTCAAATTTTTTCATAATTTCATTCCCAAACATCACTAAACACAAAATACTTTTCAATTTCAGATCTTCAACTTTTTCATCTAATCATTACCTACTCATTACAACTTTGCCAAACTTCCAAACAAAAAATACAACTTTTTCAAATTAAAAAAAAAAAGTATATTCAAACAATATTTTAACTTTATAATATTTTTATTCAACTTTTTCTCTCTCCTTTCTAAAAACCCAATAAAACATCTTTAACTCAAACCATCTCACTACTGTTTGAGTTTTGCTACTCATCATCCCACATACCTAACTTTTTTTTTTTTTAATTATTCTTACTAATTAATTGAGTTCTTCTACTCATCATCCCAATACCATATCCTTGCTAAGGAAAACAATAAAAAATTATGTGTAGTGTGTGGAATGATGAGTAGAATTTTTCTTATGCATAACTTCAAACACAAAGTTCTTTAATTAGGCATTCAAGTGATGGGGCTCCAACAAGTTCAAATGAGCTGCTTCATTATATATATCAACAGAGTATTACTATTTTAAGGCCTCTACACCACACATTGCTTACGTGATATAATTTGATTTGGAAAATACATTTTAAAATTTGAAGCTTACAAATCAAATCTTATCATTTAAGAGATGTGGATGGTGTGCTCTGCACACTAGCTTGAAAATAAAATAACTCATATCAACAACCCAATTCATGATCCACACAGAGTCCACTGCCACGTCCACCAAAAATACAAAGTCTATCAAATAAATAAAAAGCATACAACTCCAAATCAAGTCAATCTCTAGTCAATGACAGTCACAGAATGAGCCCTTTTTTTTTTCAAAATCACATTGTTTTTATAATGGTTAGCGATTAAAATTAAGTAAATATCAGAATACTCTTTTCGCGTTCTAGTTGACAAATGTGATGATCGTAAATTGAAGACATGGATCAAGGGAAGAGATTTCCATACCCAGATCCCATACTTGGAATTTGATGTTATTGTACTGCACCGTTTCGACATTAAATCCAATTGCTGCACCCAAAAATATGTGAACAGATTTAACCCCAGAAACACACTCCAGGGTACTTGAAAACATAATGAAACCACAACTTCCCACCAAACAAACATTGAATAATATTGGAGAGAAAAAGAATGGACTGGTAAAGAAACATAAATGTTAGAACTGGGAAAGAATACCAACTTGGAATCGTGGACACGACCTCCCCCATCTGAAGCCGATCTGCACAAAATCCAAACCCAAACCACTGAATTACCCCAATTGAACAGAAACCCATTATTCGAAAGTGAGAAATTAAGAACTGGGTACGAGTGGAATTAGAGAAACTTACAGAGGATTGTGGTCTTTCCGGCATTGTCGAGGCCAAGAACGAGAATCCGAGCTTCTCTACTGCCGAAAAGGGACGAGAACATCTTCGTAAACAGTATACCCATATTGAGAGATTCACTCTCGGTGCATGAAATTGAGAGCAGATCAGACGGAATTTTATTCGGTTTTGTTTTAGTTCTTTGAGATCTCGAAGCAGAACCCTCTGGTCCTAAAAGGGGAGGGTCCGCTTGAAAGGAATTTCGAGATATTGGGGAATCTTTTTTCCTATTCAGAGGAATTAGGGACTGTGTTACGGCAGAGTAGCTCTCTCTCTCTCTCTCTCTCTCTCACTCAGTTTCTCTGAAGCAGAGCCTGTGAATCGCAAGCGCAAGCATAGAAGAGGGAACCTGAGGTGATACTCATGCTTCTCTCCGGTGCAATAGATACAGTCCCGCTTTTTAGCCTTTTTTTGCTCTTTTGTAACATCTGTAGGGCCTACTCCTGTAGGCCTAAGTAATTACACCTGTTGCCAGGCCATTCCATTTCTCGTAGATTTTGTTTTTCTATCAGAGATTTCTGTAATTAAAAGTTAGGATTATGAAAATTAAATACTGTGGCTTCGTAATATTGAACCGGGTGTGCATTATATATTGATTTTTAAATGAAAGCATTTTCGATAATTTGACATTTTGCTTTTGTAAATAAGATGAATTGAGATAAAAATTGAATAAAATATTATTATAATTTATTTTTTTAATATTATTTTTGTTTTAAAATTTAAAAAAATTAAATTTTTTATTTTATTTTATATGAGAGTTTAAAAAAATTATAATGATTAGATTAGATAAAATTAAAAATTTTATAAAAATGAACAAGATCTTAGTAGTAATGTTTTTTTTTTCAAAGCTTTGCAGATTATATTTTGTAGAAAAAAAAAAAAAAAAACTTTTTCACACCTTTGAATTCTCAGTCATGCACTCTCAAGGCCCATCTATCCTATGGGCTTTTAAATTTGGATCTCAGCCGTATGCTAAGAGCCGAGCAATGCTCGCATTCCAACCCAAGTTAAAAGGGTTCTTGATGATTGAGAAGGACCAATATTCTTGTGATTCTGGGAACTTTGTCCGAACAAATTAAGGTTGGTTTTTGACGTTGTGACTTTAAAGAAAAATGTTTTAGTCATCAAATAAAATTAAAATTATAAAAAAATTAAATAAAAATAATTTTACAAACTAACGTAACTTAATATAATACGTTAGATTATAAAATCACTTTTATTATAAAGTAGATTTAATGTATCATATGAAACAATCTCAATTTATGAATTTACTTTTATATAATGTCTTTATAGCTATATTTCTCAAGTCTAAAGCTAGCGAGAGTCAGTAATATCACTAATTGTTTGCTTCATTGTGTTAGTATTCCTCATTTGCATACGTGCGTTTAAGCGAATTGAAATGCACTCGAAACTTTTGTCATGGTATAAGAGTTGTAGATATCTATCGGATGTATCTCCAGCACATTGAAAGTGCTTTCTTTACAAGAGGTTTTTCCAAGCAAATACAAACTACAAGGCCAAAGCTAAACATCAACCAGTAATATTGGTGACGACGGAGTTCAAGCACAGTACTGCAAAAGATCATCGGATATAAGAGCAGGCATACACAGGATGTTCTTCATATACAAATTAGAATAATCTGCTTTCTAAGATTTCTCTCTTAGTTTCCTGATCGAAACAGTAAGCAGGTGCTTGGGTGACTGAATCTTGCAGTACCGCACCAACCTCGAACGTAAGCACGTGTGTGGATATCCCTACAAAATGCATATATGGTCATGACATGATTCAAACTCAGATTTAAGTAGTTCCTTAAATGAAGAAACAAACTAGTAATTAATTACTAGCTTGACTCTTGATAAATGATCATACTGACATGACTTGATAGTTAATTACTAGAATACTTTGCAACAAATTAACAAACATACCATCGTAGAAATCCCACCGAACTGGCCTCCTCGTGAGGACATCCTCGTAGTAGATAATAAATTCCACCTTCTCCCAAACGTTGCACAGAAACCCATCGGTGGCCATAGTTCCAAGGTAATTAGCCCCATCAAGAAAATCTGGGCGAGGAATACCCACCTCGAAATGCATTACCTCGCATGCCCCGCCCGCACCTACCGTATAATAAAACGAAGTGCCGTTGTTCCATTCAATATCATATTGCAGCTCACCTAGTTGCCTCTGAATTATGTTCACGTTCCGGCCTTTGGGCCAGTCGTACCAGAGGTCGTTGATTTGGAGGCGAGTGGAGTTCAAGTTCAATAAGAGAATTGCGTGAAATTGCTCGGGCCATGGCAAGGGAGTTGGGGTGGAATGAGGCAATTCAGCGGAAGAACTCACGAAAAGGAAGATCAGAGAGGCCAAGCAAAGCAGATTGAGTTTCATTTCTTCTCCTTTCTTGCTGCTGTGCGATGTGCCTGCGTCCCTTCTTTTCTTGTGGGGTTCTGTGTATAGGAGGGGAGATAACGTCCTTGGCTCGACTGAGGCGAGTGGTTACGAATAAAACTTGGTAGTCATGATTTCAAATCTGCTGAGGTGAAATTTGTATTTTCCGACTTTTTTTTCTCTCTTTTTGTGTGTACTCACAACTATTCTTAAGTGACTCTAGATATTTTTAATATTATTTAAATATCAAATATTATTAATTTTAAATTTTGTTATCTAATTACTATCATTTCTTCAAACTTTTAAACAAAATTAAAAAAAAAAATTCATATAACTTTTTCAAATCAAGACAAAAATATTATTAAAAATTATATTCAAATAATTTTGTAATTTTATAATATTTTTATTTATTTTTTTTCTCACATTTTTCAAAACATAATAAAATATTTTAATTCAAACAACTTCATTATAATTTACAGATATACTGAGATATTTTAAAAATCTAAACACAGAGAGAGGAGGTAATAATCTTAGATAATTGAATTCGAGAGTATATTCAATATTGTGGGTTGGTTGTTTAATTTCGCGAATCTACCAATAGTCATAAATCATTTCCGCTGTGTGTGTCAGTTGGCGAGTCGACTCAATATATCATCCCACCCCAGACTCATCTATCTCCCTGTCTTTATTCTCTAACAAGAAAGAAGAACTAACACACCAGAGTGTCCCTCATGCTGTTTTCTACAGTGCAGATTGGAAAATCATCTCCGCCAGCTCCTGCAACAATAGATTGAGATTGAGGCCGAATGGAGATAGTCACTAAATAAATAGGTAAAAACAACAAATTACTCCAAGCAATAATAGCCTGAAAATTAAATGATATATCCACCAGAAAATCAAAAGATTACTGGAAACGTCAGTTTCCTGCTTCTTTATGCTAAATGGTACTGTTGATTTTGAATGGGAAGTAAATACACTGACTACACTTGTGCTATTACGAGAGTGGAGATTTTCTTTCTGTAATTCTTTTTCATGCTTCTTCTCTCCCATCTCCCATTTTCACTGGCTAACCTATATCAGTTATTAGTCTTTACCATGTCTAGTTCTACATGCGCCAGTTCTGAGGTGGAGAAGGATGCTCTGAAATAATCAATAAAAGAAATTTATCCTTCCAATACCTGCTTGCCCGAAGCAACTTTGGGTTCTCCCCATTCCAAGGCTTTCTTCTCGAGCATTTCAAAATCTGCTTTACCAGCCTGATGAAAGATGCGACCATGATTAGCCACGGGCATTGGGGGAGGAGGGGGGGATGATATGAAAACATTTTACCTCTATTTGAGCTCCAAGTTCTGTGTCAAAACTCTCGTATCTCTTGCGAACAAGCTCAGCTAAAGAACCATTTAGTCTTGAAATTAGAGGAGAGAATAGAAACTTTTGATTAAAATTAAAAAATTAACGCATGCAGCCAGCTCATAAAAGACATAGAAGAAACATTAGTTTATCACCTCAATCAGATTGGCAACATTCCAAAGTCCACGGGCCAGGGTATCCATTCCAGTAATATGAGCAATGAACAAATCTTCAACATCCGTACTCTCTCTTCGCCTATATGTCAATAAGTGAAGAAACATATCAAAATAAAGTCAACTGTATTCATTTATCTATCATGAAAAAAAAAAGGAAACAGGATGACTGTGGCCATAAGCACAAATTTAGGAAAATCAAAATGAAAGAAAGGCCTGACAGTTTGGCATCGAAGTTGAATCCTCCTGGTGCTAGTCCACCCTGTGATAGGAACAACAACAGTTGCAGAAATTGCATTATGCATCAAAACAATTTGATGCGTGTAATTACAAATTAAAGACACATTTATCACTTACATTTTTTACCACACTGAGCATAACCAGAGTTGCTTCTCCAATATCTGTAAGAAACTGATCAGTATCCCAACCTGTAGCAAACGACAACAGCTCCAGATAAGAAAATTGCAGTGTTCTAAACGTTTTACATAAAGTCCATGATTTTTTTAAAAAGTACAAAACTAGGAAAAGTTTTAGTTATAACAATTCAATACCAATCTGTGGGTCACCCGTGTTTGCATCAATATTTCCCAGCAGAACATCGAGTCTTGCGGTTTCAAGTTCATGATGGCAGCTGCAAGCACAAAAGTATTACATATTTGTAGAGGTTCAGACCTTCCTCCGTGCTTGTTTAATTCAATGGAAAAGTTACAGGTGGGAATTTACCACGTGCTTAAGATACAAAATAGGGCATACCTGTGACCAGATAGAGTGGCATGATTGCACTCGATGTTTAGTTTAAATTCTCCTACAAAAGAAAACAGGACAACAATATCATGAATTTGTCAAGGTCATGAATTTGACATTAGACATAGAAAGGCTTCGATCTCACAATTAAATGTTAGTCAAGGCCTGCAAAACATTCAATTCAACAAAATTTAATTCATGAAAATACTAATGTAGACAATAACAGTATGGAAATGATAATTCTGATATTAAAAAATAGTTTATTACCATTAGATTAAAGGCAAAAAAAGGACCATGAATAACAAAGTTTAAATTACCTGTAAGACCATATTTTCGTAGGAAATTAGCAGCTGTTGCTGCATCCCAGTCATACCTGGAGAGATTTACCATATGTAAGCGTAAGCGTAATGGAAAGTGCAATCCATATAATAATTAAACAGAAAAGTGAAGAAACATACTGATGTTTGGTAGGTTCCTGAGGCTTGGGTTCAAAGAGCAATGTACCTAAAAAGCACAAGAAGAAGAAAAACAAGTTCCTTTTATAGAATTGTTTGCATGGCAACAAACACAAAAATATTGAATAAAAAGTAAAAAGAGAACTGATTAAGATATAAATTACTCATACTGTACGTCCCAATAGACAATAAAAATCAACTTTTTAATTTTGCATATGATATAACACAACTGAACTAGTATGCGGCATTGCAATAAATCAAACACAAGGGTACCATTAAATCCAATCTTCTTCTTGTAAGCAACAGCTGCCTCAAAGAACCTTGCCTGTCAGTGGATAAATAATAAAGATATGTAAAAGCACCCATGAGTAAAGATATGTAAAAGAAGATTACCAAAAAATAAAGTCAAGACCACTTGGTGGCACAGTAGCATCAAAACAAAGTAAGATCAAGACACAGGGTAAGTCAAATCTATCATTGGACATAATTGTAGAATAGATGCCAAGGAATGCACCATATGATCAACC
The DNA here is from genome assembly GCA_029856935.1 of Cyclocarya paliurus. Taxonomy (NCBI): domain Eukaryota; kingdom Viridiplantae; phylum Streptophyta; class Magnoliopsida; order Fagales; family Juglandaceae; genus Cyclocarya; species Cyclocarya paliurus. The sequence goes on along the minus strand of CM056949.1, from coordinate 4,793,946 downwards.
TCTCGTCCCATATCTGTATTCAAAAGAGTCTGATAACCCTCACGACCACCCCAAAACACGTAATTTTCTCCACCTAAATAATGTGTGACCTGTAGAATGAGTCAACAAGGCAGCTTAAAATATCATAGAAAAACAATTTTTTTTATTTAAGTAAAATAGAAGAAAAAAAAATTTGTAAGCATGATCGAAAAGCATACAGCCAAATTTCTGCAATAAGCATTGCATGCACACACACCCACCCACCTCTATGGCTTTCTTGACTTGAGCAGCAGCATATGTATATACACCTAGTTCAGAGCTGTAAACCAAGTATCTCTGATATATAAGTCCATGAATGAAAGAGCACGCTTAACTTAGGATATATATATGCGTATTTTTACATAAACACATGCGTAAATATATATAAATTACCTTGTAGCGGCACCATGCATGTAGCGGGGATGCATGAACAGCTGAGCTGTACCCCACAGAGGGCGGATCTTGGTCCCTAAACAGTCGCATGATAGAAGCATTTAAATGAGACAGACTTCATATCAGCAATGGCAAAACAGGTGCACAAACATACAGCCTTAAAAACAACAAAATGTTAAGAGATGAATGTATTCATCATAAGCTTTTAATCTTTCTTCTTGCCCTTCTTCATCTTTGAAGCCATTATAGGTTAAAAGTATCCAGTTCCTTGAAGCTTGGGTATGCTTGGACTCCTTTACAAAGGGCACAATAAAAAAGCGGTGTGGCTTAAAATGACTATTAATATTATTGCACAAAACATCCCAAAAAACTCTTCATCATCTAGATTATCATCCAGTCATAATAAAAGTCTCCTCTACATTGGTTTTAGTGATTTGCAAAAAAGGGAATTCCATGTCTTTAAGCACATGATTTAACCATCAAGGGTTTCACTTGGTCAGTGAGTACATGCACTCAAATTGATAAAATAAAGGAAACGGTAATCTCCGTAGAGATTTAAGCCTCAGAAAGTCAGGAGGCTCTTAATCCTCGCAAGATGCAGTAAATGATGGTGTGGCTTACATCACAGTTATTGACATGACAATTGGCCTGTTCGTTCGTATAAACTTACCTGAAGCTCCCTAGCAAGGGCCACTACTTCATCCAAGTTTGTATTACTTTCCTGTGACAGAGATAACAATGCCAAATGACTGTTTTTGTCTAAGTATAGTCAGAGTAGTTGAATGTTATCGAGAAGTAGAAACAACACAAAACTTCAAAATTTTCAGAAAAACATCTTTTGATGCCATGCCTCATTGAGTAAGCAATACAATTTCAACTCCTATGCTTCCTTTCTCTCTAGTTTAAACAAGAATAGAACAAATGCGATTGGCACATTGACCTTAAAAGATGACTCACCTCCAGGGATTTGCCATCAGGGGCTATATCCCTGTCATGGAAGCACCATCTATCGACTCCAAGCTTGTTTATGAACTCAAAATTGGCTCTCACTGTTTTATGCATTAAAAGGATTCGTTTAAACTTTTACTTCCACTTGCACACTTATCAATGCCCTAAACAGAAAACGAACTCATAGAGATCAATCTTACTTCTTCTCTTGGCCATGGCCACTGAATTTGTTCCATCTTCCCATGGCCAATACTTGGTAGATGCACCAAATGGGTCACTACCAGTCCCACGGAATGTGTGCCAAAATGCAACGCTAAATCTCAGCCAATCCTGTCACCATAAAAACCATCTGTAAGAAACCATTAGCCTCTCTAACAAACCTTGATGATATTTGGAAATAAAAGCTAACCTTCATTTTCTTCCCAAGAATCTCTTCTTCTGCATTGTACCATTTATATGCAAGTGGATTATTGCTAGAAGGGCCCTGAAAAGAAAAAATAAAAGGTAAATACGTATATCTGCTATCACAATCATGAAGACCCCATTTTCCTACAGAAAATAGTATTGTATGTAAACCTCCATAACAAATAGATTTTAGGCATAGTTAATTTAAGATTAACGAAGTTGCAAAGAGACTCATAAACTTAACCAAGATTTGTGCGATTTAAGAAAGTATCCTCCTAATTCTAAGATGAACATGGGATTGACAAATAGGTCATAACTCTCCCTACCTCATACTTAATGTTGGGAATCTCAGGAAAGAATTCACCGTTCCAATGACTTGAATCACCGCATTCCTTATCAAGACCAGCTGGGCATGTTGGTGGATTTGCAATCTGCATGCGATATAAACCAAACCCAAAATAAGAGAAGAATATAATTTAGAAAGTTATAACCACGGAATGTAAGGAATCTAAAATGCAAAGAGAGCTCCTTTACCACCACAAAGGAAATCACATTCAAAAAAAGAAGAAGCAACAAAGTCTTCAGAACCATCATTTTCTAGTCTCATGCAACCTCCTCTGCCATGTAAGCAACATAAAACCACTCATCATCAGCCAATAAACACAGGTACAGACTACCCAAGTCAAATTAACAAAGAACCTCACCCGGCATTTCTAGACTCGCACAATAGACCAACTTCAGAGAATACCCATTATGATAGAAAAATAAATAATATTGGAGAAGTGGGATTGATTCACGTAGCATCAAGGAGAGATCTCAAGAAGATTTTATTATTTATTTTTATATCTTAAAACAAAATTTGACCAAATTTGGAGAATACCCGTAACCAACAATGCACCAATTTCGGAAAATATTCATGACCAAACCAGCGGATTAAAAAGAAAATGACCCCTCAAGCATAAAACCTATCAGTGACAAGAAAATAGAAGACTCACCTCCACGGCAACAAACTCTCAAAATAATCATCGTAACGGAACCAAAAAGCCTGCTGTAGACAGTAAAAGCAATAAACGAAAGAGGGAAAGACTTACAGATTGAAAATGGCCTTCCTGCGATTGCAATACGAACAGAACAAAGAAACCTCTCGCAATCACAACTCTTGAGAATTACATGTATATATGGTATACTGGTCGATATCAACATTAATAATCAATATGTTGGAGACAATTTCAATTGACTAATTAATTCTAATCAACATGCAAACGTGTCGGGCAGGGTTTGATTTGTATAAAATGCCATTCCGAAGAAGAGATGATGAATATTTTCTTTTCTAAATTGAAAAAGCGGCGATAGAGTTGCTTTCTCGTGAGGGGAGGCAGTATCATTACTTTCGTTATTCTGCCCATCGATTGGTTGGTGAGGCTGACTAGGACTCATTAAGCATAACACTCTTTAATGACGTGGAATGACAAAGGATTGGATTTGTTCTGTCCAAGTCAGCTAGGACATTTTAACTTATCTCTCCTCGTCGGTTCGAGCTTGCTGCTTGATTCACAGCTATGGGTTAAGCTTGATTCACTGCAGAGAGGGAGAGAGCAGAGTGTTGGGTGGGGGGTGGTTGGGAGAGAGAACTGAAAGTAAGAAACGAAACGGCAACGTTTAAAAAAAAATAGCCACATGAGCTGGTGTGTGGAGGATAGATAAATAGTAGACGGTTGAGTAGAATTTCTCTTTCTGGAAAGGACTTAAAAAATTATCAAACGATTAAAAAAAAAAAGATATGTAGAGGTTGCAAAACAGCAGACGGTTGAATAGCAATTTTCTTTGACTTATATTCGAATGTTTGAGATGATATAAAAAATATAAAAATAATAATAAAATAATTTATAAGTAGTAGTAAAATAATTTGAGTTAAAATATTTTATCATATTTTAGAAAAAAATAAATATAAAGTTTAACAAGAATATTATAAAATTAAAATATTATTAAAATATTATTTTTATTTTAATATTTAAAAAAGTGGAATTGTTTTTTGTGTTTATACGGAAATTTTGAAAAGTTGTCATAATTATGCCCCGTTTGAATTTAGAGTTAATCTCAACTCATCTTATCTAAATATTATAACTTTTTCAAATCTCAAAATAATAATAATATTAAAAAATAATATTTTAATAATATTTTATTCAACTTTCAACTTTCATCTCAACTCATTATTCAAATTTCATTTAAATGAAAATTTTGAAGATTTAAAATTAAAAATTATTTATATTTGAGTAATATTTGAGAAAAATTTTAAAGATTTAAAATTAAAAATTATTTATATTTGAGTAATATTTGAGAAAAAAAATGAGATGAAAAAAAATGCATTGAGATAGTTATCCAAACCAGATCAATTGTTCTCTTGCTTCGGACTTCTAGAGTGGACTTGGGTCGTGGGCTTGCAATTGCATCGATAGAAGAATTCTTTGGGACCTTGGGCCCATTGAGACTTTGACCCAATGAAGAATAATGGGGTGAGAATAAAATGAGAAGAGAGATTGGATTTGAAAGTTCAACAAAGCCCAATTACCAGCTTGGAGTCTTTTTTGTCACCGTTTAGAGATTAGTTATAACTAGTTTGTTGTAGGACTATTATGGGATAATGTCAGTGATAAGAGAATTTTCATAAAAATTAATGTTAAGATAAAATTAAATAATAAATTTATATATTTTCATTAGGTTAAATTTTTGAGACAAGTGCCAAGGTTCTTTGGATCAGGTGGTATAAGGTCTGGTTTTCAAAAAGGAGAACTAGGTTCGAACCTCTCACACATGTATCAAAAAAAATTGTTTTGGACAAGTTGTGATTTTACATGATATCAAAATAGCGTAACTAAGTTTGAACTATGACTCTACATTCTATCGAATTTAATTAAATATTTTAAGTGTTAGATTCACTGGGTGTTAAAATATAAATTAAACAATAAAATCTAGTTTTTTCCATTTAAATTTTTAAAACAAATGATAATTTCATAATTAATAATAATATATTTGAAATTGAAGGGGGAAATAATATCATATTATCTAATAGATTTTTCCATTTTTTGATAGTGATAGGAAGTAAACGTGGATGACAAAAAAATCCAAAATTCAAATGATACCGACTGAGCGGACAAGAGTGTTGCTGAATGGTAGAGTCAAGTATATTGAGCTAGCAGTAGGTAGCGCAGCCATTAGCTTAATCAAATTGCTGCAAAATATTTTCTTCCAAAAAAAAAAAAAATCTGCAAAATATTAAAAGTTCTATTGAAATAATTACAAATTAAGGTCTAGTATTGGCATGACTTTCTTCTAGAACCTTTATTAATGCCTAGCTATTTCTGTTCATGCAGGGAGGGTATAATATCTGGAAAGTCGTCAACTGCACTGATGAAAATTAAGACCTCCAACATAGTTTAACTTTTTATTTTAAAAGAGGAAAAAAAAGGCAAGGATATATTTCAAGGCTGTAGTGGAACGGGACGATCATAATAATGATCACGGGGTACTTGGTTTTTATACAATTTGGAACGTAAGTCGTAGCACCTTATAAAGCACCTGTGTTTGCTTTTCTAGGCAAGCATGCATGCAGTGCTCGCAAGTCACAATGGTGAAATCTGTCATGCATGTCACACACTTGGATGCAAATTGGAAGCTTTTAGCATTTTTTTAGTGCAAATTAAAGTAGAAAAAGGGTGATAGCATTTTCTGTGTGATAGTTTATGTCACGCACAATGAAGTCTAGCTTCTTCTTCTTCTTCTTTTTTTTTTAATCAATGAAGTCTAGCTTACATCATATATCTTTATTTAACTAACATGTGATTTCTTAATTTTATTTTTTTATTTAAATACACATATTAAAATATTAAAATATATAAGATAGAAATGCGTGAGGTAAGACTTTCTATTAGAATTTTTCAAAAGACTAGACTAGACAAGTGGAGGAAGAAAAGACAGGACCATATGCTATATCCGTGGATCTACGGAGAACTTTTGCTGTTGAGAAAGACTAGACACCGCCAAAGGGCAAAATGACAATCCAACCAACGGTCAATTCGGACAGTTGGGCCTACCTGAATTGCCACCTCAGCCACATCTAACTTTGGCCCAACCCTTAAAATGCTCGAGGTTAATCTTAGCCCGACCCATTCCTAATTATATGGATAATGGAAACAGCTAGGATAAAATTATGGCCGCCCGCCAGGAAGGGATCATCTAAGCGAGCTACTATATATAAATTTGGAAACTTTTGTTTAATTTCTTGTCAAACTCATTATTCGCAGTTGTGGAAACTCCTAATTTGGGAAGCTTTCAGTTTCTTGTCTCATTCTCTGACTTGGATCTATTAACTAATTACAATATCGGACCCGACAGTTGAAATAATATTGCGGACCACAAATTAATATTTGAAAAAAGAAACAAAAAATGAGAGAGTTAAGACATCCATTTATAGTTTAGAATAATATAATTAAGAGAATAGAAATGATTTGACCACCAAAATAACATCACATTAATTGTAAAATTATTTTTATTATAAATTAGATTATAATGTATGACGTGAAGTCATATTAATTTTTAAGTTTATTTTGTGATATTTTTTGTGTATATAGCAAATTTATTAAGAGAATTGACTGGTGGACGAGTGAAAACAATAAATGGGCTTACAAAATTTAACTCTTCATGTAGTGGCCGTGCATAATTAAGTGACATACATCCCCTTAATTAATTGAGAGGGTCAGGGCATAATTATGCTTAGCGGATTTTGGCCCTCGTAAAAAAGTGATAAAAAAATTAATAAAAAAATATTAAATAGTAATAATTAATAATAATAATAATAGTGAAAACTATATAAAATAATAATAATAACAGTGAACTATTCAAACACAACCTAATGCTGTCTTATAAGTTAATTACACCCATCAGTCTACATTAATGAAAGCTGGGTACTGTAGGTCTTATGTACTAGTTGTAGCTGTATGTCTATCTATATATATATATATAGACTTCAGTAGGATGGTAATTATATATATTGTTAGGTGCAAGGATGGATTGAACGATGGATATAAAAAAGTTATTGCACGCGCGCGGTATCTATCTAGTCTGACATCATTCCATATATTTGACACATATAATAAAATGTACGTACATATTTTTAACTTTTACCAATCATTAGTGTTTTTAATTAAAATGTATCTTTCATATCTCATACGTACTATAAAAAATCCTAACTCTTGAATCTCTCTCTATATATATATATATATTTGTGAATGCATGTACGTGTACTATACGCACAAGTATTAATGTTAATTATGTGTAGATAATTCAAATACTTCTAGACGTAGATGGAAAAACAGGTTAGACAATTACAAAGAGGGTTAACTCTCGAATCGTTGTTAAATCGGTATTTTCATGTCCTATATGTGCATATTTATTCTTCTTATAGGAGTTTTAATTGTTTAATTAATTTAATTGATAGCATTTTCAAGGTCGATAGTTTCAAAGGTGATAACTGCTAATTAAGTTAGGTGCCTCACTGGCAGGGTCGACCACCTACCTGTCTTGTATGGGAAGGACGGCAAATTGGAAAAATATTGATAGAAGTCACTATTTGTAGTATCTATTTTGCACACATAATGTGATTTCATCCAGACCGTCTATTTCTTCAAATCAGAAAAAATGAGAGGAGGAGAAGAAGTCACATAGTAAGTGTAAAGTGTGCACTCATAATAGTGGTTTCTCTCTAACATTACTCCGGCAAATAACATAAAGAAAAATGATATTTTGTCTATTCAACTTGTCTTTTTATTTTGACACTTTATATATTTTAATTTTATTTTATATTTTTAAAGAAATGACTATTAGTATATTGATATATTTTTTATTTTTTAAAGATATTTTTAAATAATAAAAAAATATGAATAAAAAATTAAACAAAAATAAAAAGGTCAATTTAGACTAGCAATCACTTGGAGCGATGCTACTACGCTCATAACCTAAAATGCACGACCAATTAAAAAGTTTTTGGAATTAAAAATTAAAAATAAAAGATGGGTTGTATGAGATTAATTTTTAATTCAGTGAGACCGGCCAATAAAATTATGTTTACTTTTTTTATTGATCGAGCTTTCTAAAAATATATTTTTAAGGATTTTCTTTTAATTTATAAATTTATCTTATTTTACTTTTATGGAAATGGAGATTGAATATTCTAATTATTGAGATTTTTTTTAATATAAAAACGCTAGGATCAAGGCTTCGTTTGGATAGTAAAAATGTTTAATCTCATATTATTTTATTATTACAATTTTTTTATTTTCACACAAAATATAATAAATAATTCAACTTTTTCAAATTCAAAAATAAAAACAATATTTTATTCAATTTTTAATTTTTATCTAAAATCATATGATCTTATCTTACTATCTAAACCGCTATTAAAAAGAAATAAAATTGGAACAAGGATAATGCTAGTCCTCCCGCTAGGAGCTACCATTGGCATTTTTTGGTTTTTTTTTTTTTAACTTCGTGAATAAGAAAGTACTTTTTAATGATGTTATGCATTTTTTTTTAAATATCTAATAGTGTTGAAAAAATACATGTAAAAAAAACACACTAAAATAACTAGCGGTGGCTGTAGTGTCACTCTAAAAATTAAGAAAAATGATACTCTCACCATTGGTTCTTATAGCTCAGTGTTGTCGTTAGAATTTTTTATTTAATTTTTCTTTTTACTTAGTGATCAAAAAAATATTTTTTAATAATATTATGCTTTTTTATTTTTTAAAAAATATTGAAAAATATAAAAAAAATACATGTAAAAATAATAATAAAGATAAGAAGATGAATTATCTAACTGTAGCTCCCAGCTCCGTGGTGGACGTAGCACCGTCCATCGTAACAAACTTTTGATACCATCAATGTATTGGCCACAATGCACATGATTCCGTGTTGCCGTACTTGGGCTAGGAACCAACCGAGGTTAAAAAAACTGAGGTCATTGATGACACAAACTACTCACTACGTTCCCTCTACAAATTGACACGCGCTGTCATTTCAACAATTTAAAATTTTAATTTCCAGGTCAGGTTTTCATCAATATCGACAGCTTCACGCCATCTACTGGCTATTGAAGGAAATTACAGATTTTTTGTTTTTGTTTTTGTTTTTTCGAAGGTAAAAATATACGCGATGGAGTCTTTTCTCCCGGAAAGGATAAGACCAGTACCATTTATATAATCATCGATCCTAACCATCCTGCTTGCGATAGAGATGATGTGATTCTTTAGAACACGCATGCATGCAGACTGTCCAGTTACGACAAATCTCTAGTTACGACACTGAACTTTCCCAGGAATACGAGAACTAACGTTTTTCATCAACAACCTGTGACAACAAACCGCAGTGGTTGATTTGAGGGCACCTAATCTTCAACATTTTACAATAAATATTTAAACAGTTTCGAATGATGATAGATAACAAGAAGTTTCTCAGAATAATTAATAATAAACACCAGCAAAACAAAAACAAGAACAAAAAAAGAAGAACTTCAGACAAGAAGTACTATATATCGAATATAAAACTAACAAAAGGGAATGAAAGTCATAGATAAAAATTGTTTTGTTTTCTCATCTTTACTAGCTATGACGTAGTTTTTCTTTATTTCCAAATAGAGTTTGTAGCAAGAATTATATATCTATCTATTCCATCAATAAAAGAGCCTATGTGGCAATCTACAGTATTTGTTTTCCAAATTTTGTTTTCTCATTTTGTCTTTTTTTATTCTTGCTTTACCCTTTTTGTTCTTATCATTACTTTTCTTCTATTTGAAAATTTATTTTTTTATCCTTTTAGTTTATTGATAGATTTACATATTTGATTATGTTTAGTTGCCTCTAGTGGTTGTGTAACAGTAGATAAACAATAATTTTCTCTAAATTTTATTTCCAATTTTATTCCACTGCATTTTTTATTTTCTTGTTTTAACCTTATTATTGATTTTGTGTTTTCTAAAAAATTACGTCTTGTTCCTGTTTAATTATTTTATAACCGAGTTTATCATCTGAAGACAAACAATAAATCTTTCCAACCTCCCAACACTCCACACTCCATCTTTTTTAATTTTTTTTTTAAATTTTTTTATTAAATAATTTTTATATGAATAGTAAATAAAAAATTTGAAATAGTTTAAAAAAATAAATTCAAAAAAATTTTTTTTTAAAATATTAAAAAATGTGGAATGTGGAGTATGGATGAATAGTAGGAGGTTGTATAGCAAAACCCGAAGACAAAATTGTGATTACTTTTTTATGCTACAGTATGTTGGTGTAGGAAAACGTGCCTTGCACGTTGTACCATAACTAGTCATGTATATATATTTATGTAAATATATATATGAGTTTAATTGTAGGTTTTATTTATGTATATATAAATGTATATATATATATATGTAAAAACAAGAACCCTCCAAGTGGCTAACAGTACTGCATATTATATATTATAAATGAAAGTCAATAAAACAATTTATAATGGAAATAAACTTCTTCTTTGTAATTAACTATTATTATCAACAGAAAAAAGTCATAAAATAAAACCTACAATTAAACTCTTATATATATATATATATATATATATATATATATATATATATATATATTTATAGATGGCGATAGTTCAGTAGTCGAAAGCATCACTAACTTATACTCTAACCCGAGTAGCATGGGGCACATGGATTCCCGTGTAAATCAGCAAGAACCACATTGCAAGACTAAATACTCTTGGATGATCGATAGTGAAGTAGTACCGTGAGAGAAGGGTGAAAAGAACCCCATCGGGGAATGAAACAGAACATGAAACCATAAGTTTTCAAGCAGTGAAAGGAGCCCAGTCGATACTTTGACTGCGTGCCTATTGAAGAATGAGCTGGCGACTCATAGACAGTGGCTTGGTTAAAGGAACCCACCGGAGACGTAGCAAAAGCAAGTCTTCATAGGGCAATTGTCACTGCTTATGGACCCGAGCATAGGTGATTTATCCATGACAAGGATGAAGCTTTTATATATATATAAGAGTTTAATTGCAGGTTTTATGTTCTGACTTTTTTCAGTTGATAATAATAGTTAATTACAATAAAGAAGTTTATTTCCATTATAATTTGTTTTATTGACTTTCATTTATAATATATAATATGCAGTAGTGTTAGCTGCATGGAGGGTACGTTATTGTTTTCACATACGGTGATTTAGATAGTGAGTTGAGATAAAAATTAAATAAAATATTGTAAAAATATTATTTTAGTTTGAGATTTAAAAATTTTGAATTTTTTATTATATTTTATTTAAAAATTTAAAAAATATATAATAATTAGATGAGATGAATTGATCAAAACCACCCCTAAAAATTAAGAAAAGGCATACTAATGAATTATTTTCTAGAATTTATTTATGGATTATCCCGTTTTATTTTCTCAGACTATTGGCTCGGTCTCAGAATCTCAAAATTAATATGATCATGTCTCCAAATTTTAGGAAATCAAAATTTCAAAATAGAATTCAATTGATCTCTAAGTACTCATGAGTCCCACCATTAATATTGTCGGTGTTTTTGGGGTTGAATTAGCTGGCAGATTTGATCAGCGCGCTGTCTGTAGATATATAGAGAATCATTCGAGATTATTTCCAAGCTGCCCGCAAAAATGGGGTCATCCCCACTACTCTCACGAGCTTAATTTAATTGGGGGATAAAATTATAAGGATAATGATCAGCATGCTGCATGCAATTATTTCTGAGACCACAAAAATCCGTCCAATATTATTATTCCAGTAGTACTACTAGACTATATATGCACTCAAACAACTAACAATATTATTATTATATCCTCGTGATCATCATGCGCTGCTAATTAGAAGAAAATAAGATTAATATATGACAGTTTGTTAAAAACATATATAATTAATTAACAATCATTAATTGTTTATTTTAAAGAAAATATATACTTTAACTACAAAGTAATTATACAAAAATAAATCTACATAATGATGTGGTTTGATGTTGTACGTCAGATTGTAAAATTACTTTTATTCTAAAATAGATTTAACGGATTTCATGAAGTCACATCAGCTTATAAATTTATTTTGTATAATCTAGCAGTTCCCTTATTTTATATATTTCATCCATCTAATGTCTTCTTATTTAAGTTACTGATCTTATAGGGTAATAAGAATAAATAGTAGCTTAATTAAGTAAGCCCGCCCCCATGTGTAAAAGTAGTCTCCCGTTGCTAATGGTACCTATTTAATTAAGAAAAGAAAAAAGAAAAACATGATACGTATTATCTGTTAAGTCATGGACAGCTAGCTGGGAAACTCACATGCATTGCCCATTCCCTCTTTGCTCATCAATGGAAGTCTTGCCTAAATTATAAGAAAAAACCAACCAAGCAATATGATGCATTCATGATTCGTATCTCTAAAGATCGATCATAGCTCGCTCTTGATCATGAGTTCCAATAATAATATTATTATTGTACGTTGCTGGCTGGATGAATAGATTTTAATACTTTGAGGGAGAATTAAAATGGACAATGCTAGAGCACACTGGCTCTAGTATATGTTTTTTTATGTATTTTTTTTTAAGTTATTTTATTTTTATATAGATTTTTTTAATACTTTTTAATATTTTTAAAAAATAAAATAAATTTAGAACATCATCAAAAAATACTTCATTAATCATAAAGTTAAAAAAATCATTAAAAAATACTTCCTTAATCACAAAGTAAACTAAAAAATAAAAAAATCCCAACAGGAAGACTAATATTTTTTTATGATTTTTTATTTTACTTCGTAATTAATAAAGTATTTTTTAATGATGTTATGGATTTTTTTATTTTTTAAAAATATTTAAAATTGTTAAAAAATCTATATAAAAAAACTGAAAAAAATACATTAAAAAACACATGCTAGAGTCCAGCAAGGACTCCCAAGTGGTTGCTCTAGCATTATTCATTTAAAATATACATATATATATATATATATATTTGGATAATATTCTATGCAGTTCTGTAATATGTATTTTATGCATACTTCTTATGAAAAAAAAAAATAGCAACCACCATTAAAAAAAATGAATTAATTTCTTTTATCTCAATCTCAAATTTATTGACTTTTTCTAATTCAGAGACTTGTACATCTTTAGTTGTGCGGGAAAAACTGAAGGTATCACCAAACTCGTACTCTCTTATCATAAATTCATAAGCCTTGAAATTAACTCAAGGTCAAAGGTGGAAGCTGGTATACATTGTTTGTACGTTCACACCGATCAGTGTTCCACACTCCGTTTTCGTAAACGTGGACTTTTTCCATCGCAACAGGAAATATATATACAATTTTATTAATAGTCTTTTTTTTAATTAAAAAAAATTAAAATTCAAAAGAATAGTAAAAGAGTATAGAAGAATGGTAAGTCATATATATATATATATATATCTATATATCTATATATGTAGCGTGATTTTCTTTTTCTCTGCACATATAAAACGTGATAATCTCAATAACCTATACAGCACAAGCTTTAGCTACTTCCACGTTCCACCCCCCATCTACCCCCCTAAAGAAAATAGGAAGAAGCGAAGAAACGAAAGCGAAAGTTCTCGGGAACCAACCTCGACTCACGCATGGGCTGTGGTAAAAAGCTGTACGTACATCTACCAGAGCTCCAACAATTCAGAAGACCAATCAATTAATTAGTCAATTCATTAATTAATTAATAAAAAAAGATAATACACACATATAGAGAGAGAGATAATAGGAGATCATCACAACATGATCATGCATGCAGCTTGCACATTGACCAATAAAGAACATGAAATAACTTCACCATATTAATTTGTTGCTACCTCCAACAAATTATTTATTTTTCACGCGTATTCATTCAAAAATAATAATAATAATAATAATAATTAAAAAAAAAATTTACTTTTGGTCTTCTACACCACACATTAATATATATTTTATCATTTTATTTAAATATATATATATATGTATATGTTTAAATAGAAGGATAAAAATAATAAATCATATATTAATATATGATATAAAAATAATAAATTGATAAGTAACATTTCTCGTAATAAAAAGTCATAAACGTTATGCAACTAGAGGACGCTTAGCTTACAGTATTGCTTATTAAAAGCATTCAACTATTTTTTTAAAAAAAATTTCAAATGAAATGTGCAAAATTTGCAGACTTTAAAACTATATTTTGAAACATCTTAGCTAACTTAAACCTTGTAAATAATTTATCAAAGGAATGGATTATGGAGCCTTCCTCAAAAGTCAAATGTTCTTTATCCTCAAGTATCACTTTAGTTGAGCTCATATAAAAACTTCAGCAACCGACTTTGAACCGACCAGTCTACAAGTTTAAAACATGATACGAATAGTATTACATATTTATAAGTTGTAATCTGAAAGCAAATTGACAAGGATTAAATCGTGCTGACGTGTTAAAATCCTGTTCTAATCGGTGGCCGGGTCAATATATTATCTAAAATCTAAATAATTATCCATTAAAAATAAATGGATAACTTGTGGTGAGCGAAGCGTGAAGCATGATTAATGTTTTGGACGGTGAATAACGACTGATAAAAAGAATTTTTCATCAATGCAATAGGGTAGCTAGGATGGCAACAAATTGCAAAGGATTAGATTATGTTTTTTTTTTTTTTAAGTAGTAGATTATGTTAATTGGTGGCTTTCAGCAATTGGCTGAGCCAGTTAATTAGTCTCCCAGAAAACAGTAATAATAATAATAATAACAGCGAGGATAAAATATCTACAAGCAATTGGCGAGAGAGTTGATGATATCAACGGCTACCTTCCATTCAAAACATGCATGCTACTCTCCAACTAACCAACCGGTCATCGTCCCTTCCAAAGCCAAGGCTCACAAAATTGAAGACTTCCAAGTTTCCAACCCTCTTAAAAACAATAAATATAAGTATATTTTTCTAAGAGCAAACCGCCCATTTAAAAGACATGAGAAGGAGGAGTATGAAGGTTGCAGCCAAGGACCACGAGGTATCTCCCCAAATAAACCGGACATCATCATCCAATTTCGACAAGGACATAGTTATAGAGCAGAGCGGATATAAGGAGCATTTGCAAGGGTCTTAGAAGACAGTATATATAGTCTGGCTGGTAGTGAAGAAGGAGATCATCGAAGATATATATTTGAATTTCGGTTTCGTTTTTGTTGTTTTTTTTTTTGGGAAAAAACAGAACTTCCATAAAAAAATGGGGTTTGCTCCCAATAGCATAGGGAAATACAAGCTTGGCCGGACTATTGGAGAAGGTACTTTTGCCAAGGTTAAGCTAGCCATTGACAGCACCAATGGGCAGTATGTTGCGGCCAAGGTCATCGATAAGAAAATGGTCACGGAAAGCGATCTCAAGTGCCAGGCAGATTTCCATTTCTTTTTCTCTGTAAAGAATTCGTTGCTTTTCTTCTTTTCTCTAAATCGTCTGAGATTAATTTTTGTTTCAGGTACAAAGAGAAATAAGAACAATGAAGCTTCTGCATCACCCCAACGTCGTGCGAATACATGAGGTGTGCTTGACAGTTTCTGGAGGCATAGTAGTTCCATTTTTATTCTTTTCATTGGCTCAGGAAAGTTGTTCTACTTATTCATGTCTCTACGTCCAAATATCCCAACCAACCACAGGTTCTAGGCACAAAGACGAAAATTTGCATCGTAATGGAATATGTACCAGGAGGACAACTCACAGACAAGTTGGTGAGATTTGTGTGAATTATCTACCTTCATCTGGGATCCAAACCTGATATTTGGGGCAGCTTGTTTTAGGGAAAACTCTTGCTAATATTCCATGTCTTTTCACTCAGTCTTATGCCAAGAAGTTAGAGGAACGGGAGGCAAGAAAGCTTTTCCAGCAGTTGATTGATGCGGTGGACTATTGCCATGATAAAGGGGTATCTCACAGAGATCTAAAGGTCAGTGAATACAATCTACCATTGTTCTATTATAGCCAATTTCTCTGTTACGAAAGGGAGTTCTCAGAACCCTGACTAGGATTTTGGCATCCCATCTACAGCCAGATAACTTGCTTCTAGATCACAAGGGAAATCTCAAAGTATCTGATTTTGGACTAAGTGCACTGCGGAAGGTAGCAACCTTAAGAGCTGCTAATGCTCTTCATCTTTTCTTTTTCTTTTATACTCAGTTGAGTTATCTGAACTTGACATGTCCATTGGGTTATTGACTTAATGAGTTGTGATAAATCAACAGCCCGGTGACATTCTAACCACAGCTTGTGGCTCCCCAAGCTATGTAGCACCTGAGGTGAGAATCCCATACAACTTTTCCTTAATTCTGAAAAACAATTGCAAGATAAAACTCTGGCCTGCTTTTATACTATGGCTAAGGCTTCATTTTTTTCATGCATAGCTGCTGGTGAATAAAGGTTACGATGGAGCAGTTGCTGATATTTGGTCTTGTGGAGTAATCCTGTTTGAATTACTTGCCGGTCGCCTACCCTTTGATGACAGTAACCTGATAAACTTATACAAGAAGGTAGCTTCAAAATGTCTCTGTATAAATTCAGGCAAAAGTCTATGTATAAATTCAGTTTCAAACACTTATCTGATGAGTATGTTTGGATAAAGATATGCAGAGCAGACTACACATGTCCACAATGGTTTACCGAAGACCAAAAGAAACTGCTCTCCAGAATACTTGATCCAAATCCTAAAAGGGTAATAGCCTTAGAACTTTTGAATGTAATTTACGATTTTCAGATTCTAACAAAGAAAATGATGTACCTATTTTCCTTGTGTTTCATCTCCACAGCGAATGACTATACCAGAGATCGTAGAAGATGAATGGTTTCAAAAGGATTATATGCCTTCTTGTGGATATGAATGCAATGAGAAAATTCACTTGGACGATGTTAATGCTGCTTTTGATTCAATTGAGGTAAAAGATTGTTATATTAGCAAGATATGGTGTCGTTTGAATAGTGAGTTGAGATGAATTGAAATGAATGTTAAATAAGATATTGTTATAATATTATTTTTTAATATTATTATTATTTTGAGATTTAAAAAAATTGAATTGTTTATTATATTTAGTGTGAAAATTTGGAAAAGTTATAATGATGAGATGAGATGAGATGAGATGAAACACTTTCACTCTCCAAACAGGGCTATAGAGTTTCATAAATGGACCTAACGAACGAAATTCTCAACAGGAGACTGCTACTGAGGCAAACATTCCCAAGCCCTCAAGTTTCATCAATGCCTTTCAGTTGATAGCCATGTCAAATGATCTCAATTTATCGGGTCTCTTTGAAGAGAAGGCAAGTCTAAAAGTCAGAACATCAGTCATTATACTAAAAACTGCTTCGTTTGTTTTTTTAATTAAAGTGTTTTTTTTTTCCAAATAATTCAGGATGAAAATAAGCAGGTGACAAGGCTTGGATCCAAGCATACAATTCATGAAACCATGAAGAAAATTGAAGCTGCAGCAATGGATGTGAGTTTGGCGGTAGAAAGAATGAAAAACCATAAGGTACAATCTGCTTATACTCTGATTCCTCAACCCAAACAACACCCCACCAAAACAAAGAACACGTTTTTTTGGCACATTTAATGACTCCTCTGCACTAAAACAGATAAAGATGCATCCAAAACAGAAGATGACTAGATGTTCTAGATCATGTCTCGACATATCGGCAGAGGTAAACAATTTTCATATACTCTCCATGCAAGTTAAGATATCAAGGTCTCTCACCACTCCGGAAAATTCCAGGTGATAGAGGTTGCTCCCACTGATTGTGTAATAAGTATATCAAAATCTTCAGGGGAGCTTCAAGTGTACGAAGAGGTACAAAGAATATACTCCTAACATAGTTATGTCTGGATTAGTGTTTGTTTACCTACTGAGCTAATACCATGTTGATAATCAGTTCTGCAAAAGTTTATCAAGTCTGCTGACAGGGAAATCAGAGATTTCATCACAAATTAAAGAGCCGCGGGAAGTCACAGTAAATAGCAAAAACATCCCAGAGAGTGGATGGTAAAGTACCAAAGTGAAACCTAGTTTGCAATTGTCAATCTAGCATACATTATCTCGGTGTCTCACTAGAAATTTTTAATTGTTGTATGCAGCTCTGAAGACACTAATTACAAAGACCATAAAAAAGATCCCCGTGGCTATTCATCCTCATGATGATTAGCTTGTCTACGTCTCCAACATTCTTCAGCCCAAGTTCTTGATAGATTCTCAAAGAAAGATGTAAAGCACTTCACATAGAACCAACGACTACAAGTTAAGGTCTCAAAGGAGATACTGCCCATGGTTTAGACTTTATTATCCATCAGAAAGCCAACAATGAGATTTTCAGAGCTATTTTCTTGTTCCAAGTTTTTTGTCATTTGCTCCTTTTCCCATCTTCATCTATCATGAACATATCTTGTTCAAACATGTACACCACAGGTTGGAACTCTTCATTTCATCTTTACTGAATGATAAATGACAGAAAAATGTAAATTTTTGGGTGCCTCCGGTTTCCCACCCTGGGCCTAGTCATTCTTTTGTCCACTGCATAGATTTGTACTTAATTGAAAGGAATCAAAGCAGTAAATCATCTCTTAAGCTATTTCTACAACACTTTTCCACAAAAGACGTCTTCATTGCTTGATATCCAGGAAGAAAAAGCATCATATTAACACATCCCATTTGAAAATTTTGACTATTCGATGAAGTCGAGTCAATGGAGGAAGAACCAAAGTCACCCTAAAAAAAATTCAAAATATAACGCATATCAAGGCCTAGATCCTCAATATTTGACTCTCTGACTTGATACTCTGTGAAGCTGAAATGGACATCAACACTATTTTGAATCCAATACCACCAGATATCCTTTAAATTCATCGAACTTAAAAGTATTCATAGATACATCAAGTTAAATGATCGACTTTAGGCCATATTTGACTTCCCACGATTAATCGGTTATGTCATTGGAATAGAACAATCTCCAGTGACAGCTTGCCATAGCAGATATCAACCATGGTTAAAGATCAGCTCTCCTGTCTATCCAGATTTTCTAAATAGGACTGCAACATAAGTCCAATCAGAGCTTGGAAGAGAGAAACCTACAAGAGACTAGTGAGAGATATAAGAAAATAAAAAATAAAGAAAACAATGATAAGAGAGGGGAGAGAGGTTCTTTCTTAGTTCTGCTTAGGATCTAAACACAACACTCCTGGGAACATTAACTACAAGTAATTAGAATGTTTCCTATAACATAGTACCAGTTTTTCAAGTTACAATACATATAATTTAACAAGAAATCGGAATTTAGAAAGAAATACATTACTTTTAACGCATATCCATAGAATGTCACCTAGTGTCAAGGAGTATGTACGTACGGATTTCTAGAAATGGCCAAGCCCTACCAACTTGCTATATCTCACCGCTGGCGGCAGCATTTACTGATAAGAGTCAAAGTCAAGCTGAAGCTCTATGGAGCACAGAATGGATTGCCCACGAGATCCACGCTTTTAAGCCTTATTTTTTTTTTAAAAAAGATTCCATTTTTGGCTGCTTTGATAATTGTTGCCATATTAAATAGCCCAGCCAAAACGTGGCTGACAAAGTCTTTTCATTAATGGCTAAGACAGACCACAATCTGTGTTTCCCAATTGCTACAGAACTCTCACGTCTATCCTCTCATTTTCACGTTTTGTTGCGAAAACATTAATTGGGAAGTTTCTAACCTGGAAAAAATGCGAATTGGAACCTCTGTTGCGGCTCTATCAGAGTCAATCCCAACTGCAGCAACAGCGAAAGGATTGTGGTAGTTCGACAACCAGCCTAAATTTAGTCATATCACGAGCATGAGTCTTATGGTTATTTAGTTGAGTTGAACAAAAGCCACAGCACTAACTTTATATGCACTGCCTGTTGACTGAATTCTGATAATGACTTAAAAAAGAGGTGAATAACAAGCCATGAACATTTTTTTTTTATAGGTAAAAATTTATTAATACCAATAGTTGTAGCCAAATACACTGAATGTATATAAGAGAAAACACCTAGTTGGGGTGCAAAAAAGATACAAGAAATAATAAACCCAATAAAGCCCTAGCCCAACAACAAACGTAGGACACCATTTTACTATTCTGTTTAGACCGTCTTAAATGATTACAGGTTTATGGTGTCGAGAAAACTTGAAAGTTGTAACTTTCTTGGCACAGTACTTTAGGGTATCATGACTGGTTTGGATGCTAAAGTCACCGTCAAAAGTTTGGATGCCAACGGCCCGTGGCTTGATAGCACAACATCCACATCTTCAAAATGAGTTCACCCCCTCTCCCAATGTATAAAAATAAAAAATAAAATGGGTAAAAGTAAGAGGGATGACTGATGAGAGGAGAAATGGTTCGGAGTTGAAACGAAGAAAACAAACAAGCCTCCTAAATATATCCAAGGGCGTGAACAGCAAGAGAGAAATATAAAAAACCGAGGAAGAGAGCCCAGAATTTAGATATTTTTTGTTTTTTAAATAAGAATCACCTATTAATAAAATAATAATAATACGTAAGGCCCACAACTATAGCCTCAAGCAGCAACCACGGAATTATGAAACTTCCCGTAATCCTAGAAAGACTACAGGTGAAAGAGATCAATATTTTTTTTTTACATAATTAATTACATGAATACTTGCTCTTCAACCAAAAATAATTCTAAAAAAATGATACAATTTCTATGCCAATTCCACGAATTTGCAACCTAAAGATTAAATGAAAATGCATATAGTTTTGTATAGATTTGACCGTCATAAGGCTTTTACATACAAGTGTAACACCAAGGTGATTGAATGTAACTATGGTTTTCTCCTGCCACAAGTGAAGGCTATCAATAATATTATAATTCTTGCCTGAAAAGAGGGAAAAAAAAAAAAAAAAAGTGCATGTAGTTACTCATCTGTGCTGTTTTACAAAACAGGAGATTAAACATTACCCAACTTTTACAACCATAAACATTAACATTTGGCAAAATAGAGGAAAATAAAGACAGTACTGAACTTTAAATTTCTCTATTTTATTCATTTTATTTCTGGATAGTACCTTGATCTGCAATTTGGAAGGTCAGATCTTGGTCCTCGAAGCTTGTAGATCTTTGGGAAAAAAAATTCCTAAACCGTAAGCAGCAGAAAAGCAAGACAAGTGAGAGCAAAACCAAAAACAAAAAACAAAAATTTGGTAGAAGCCATATACTGGCCACTTAAGGCAGGGAAAACTCAAATATTTTGGGAGAAACATCAATATTACCAACCATTTGTTTCTTTGATACGGAGGTTCAGAAACCCTCGTGTCTTGTTGAGCCCCATCCTCTACACTCTTACATAAACCGGATGCATAGGTTCGGCCCATTTAGCATGGAGTTACGATGCATGATTCCTATGTCCACCACTAAGGTTTTCATACAAACCCCTAAACCGTTATCAAGAATTATGAACTATTTCATTGATTAAGAACTATATTACAGGTATGGTTACAAATGAAAAGCTAAAACAGACCTACAAGTAAATAGGAAGCAGAAATTATGTAAATCTCCTATTCTCTGCAAATTGAAATGAAATATACACCACAAGATCTCCCAGGTGTGACAATGTTCGGTACTCAAAATATAGATGCGACATAACCCGTCATCAGATCATCGACCCAAACATGTAGAGGGACTAGAGAAGAAAGTTGTCGATCATATGGAAAACCACATCAGCACCATCCGAATTCAACCAATAGCTCTTCACCTGAAAGCATAAGTAGATAATTGCTATTAAAAAAACATAGAAAACCAAGCATTTGTTATTGACCATACTTGGCCATATTCTAGATATTACGTCGATTTTATTATATTCCCGCTGCCCAAGAACTCGACTAGACCTATTCAAGGTTTAATATGAAGGTCTTAGGCCCAAGGAGTGAGTGGAAAGAAAATGGAACAAAATTAGAACCAAAGCCTCTAAGAACTACTAATTTATCCATGGACATGAATTATTTTTTCTTTAGTTGAGATTAGCTCTGTTAGCATGTAGAAGAAATATGAAGTGAAGCATAGTGTGCTTTAGGCACCGAGCGAGAAACATCTGTTCTTCCATTTAGATTTATTCTCTGATCTGAATCTCAGTACTTGTTTTCTCATCAATCCAGGGGTGGCAGCATTCTTGAATGAAGTCTATCTGACCTGGACCAGCATTTCTCCAACCAGGCTGGCAGGCCACTCCAGCTGAGCTGGGCCGCTGTGACCTTGGATGTGCTAATGATCAGCACAGGGAATTACTTGACTAAGAAAAAAAGGGGTTCTTTTAAACTAGGGGTCAAGCTTTTTGTGTTCTGAAAGACAGTAGTCTGATTTTGGCGGAAGAAATCAGATGAGGTCCGTCCCAGCCCATGTGGTGGGTGAAAGGAAAAGTGGAGCGTGTTCCTTTCTTTCACTTTCTGAAGTACGTAAAAGAGTTATGAAAACTATTCGCTGACTTGACCAGGTTGAACTAAATGCAATGCATACTTGTCCCCTGTTATGATGATAGCTAGAACATCTACTTCAGGAAGCTGGACGTGACTATGCTTGCCTGGGCACAATTAATGAGCAAGTTTGCGAGAGTAAATTATATAAATAAGGCACGCTAAAAATAACATCGAGAAAAGGCAAAAGCCCCCCAGTCAATGATATAGAAGTCAAAATGTCCTATTAAATGATTCGTAACATCACAGGGAAAGAGGAATGTCCCACCCATTTGAAAAAAAAGGCGTTGTAGAACACATGTAAAGAGCAATTTAAAGAAACTGATAAAACTTTTCAGATTAAATAACCCATTTAGATATAGAACTTGCCTGAATGGTATTGTGAGCAATATATCGCTGTCTACTTTTATGAAAGCTAACGTCCACACGTTCCCAAGGTACCTGAGTAAGACCTCTGATCATCTCCTCTACATTCAGGAATGAAAGAATGCTTATAAGAACCAGAAGTGAAAGGGAAAAGATGAATAATAAAAATGGTTTTCAAAAAATCTGAGAGGTGTATGTAGTCAAACACAATGACGGTGAAATCCATAATGAGACACGTAGAGAGTAGAGGTGTAACATCAAAGAGCATATGTCCCTTTTAACTCCGAATGAATAATCTTATACTGTATTTCTGCAGCAATTAAATTCAAGGTACCTTGTGTATCGGTCTCTTCTCTAGTGGAGCCTTTAGTTCAAGTAATCCTAGTTTATGTAATTTTTGGACTACATGAAGTTCTAGCTTTTGATTTCAGACGTCTAGAGTCAGGGAGTAAAAGTCTGATCCTCACTTCTTTTCAGGAAATTTAAGATCATCATTCTTTAAGATCATAAGTGCTAATAATTCCGTCCCTCAAGTCCTACTTACAGCCAAAGCCCCTACCTGGTCAATGTTGCCTTAGAAAGAAATATATATTAACTTAATTAAAGAACTGAATTTAAGCCCTTTCCTCTGTCTATTTCCCTTGCTAATGGCTAATCAATTGATACTCTCTTCCCAACACAATCACTTCATAAGAAAAAGAAGCTTACCCTTCTTCATGAATGCATCTTTATAAGCTATAACGAAAACTGATAGGAAGTTAAATTAAACTCATTCCAGAACAGCAACAGACAGTCTCAACCTTAGCATTGCAGCACAATCTCTCTCCTTGAAAATAGTTTTAAAAAAATGTAAGAGAAAAATGAAACTTTGCTTCTTTCTACTGTTGTTTTACTCTCTTTTTCCCCAAATGCACTGTTTTCTTTTCACTACCATTTTCACATCTACTGGGGGGTGTATGTGTTTTAATGTTTCACATCCCATGATCTCCATCTCCAAGAGAAACCAACCAAGAAAAGCAGAAAAGCTCCTTTTTTTTTTTATAAGTAAACGGTAGTATTAATAGGAATAGGCAAAGCCCAAGTACACAAGGAAGTATACAAGAGATAAAACCTATCTAGTTTGCTATAAAAGAAACAAGAAAATCATGTACATTTAGGCCATTAAAATCTACAGCAAAAGCCCAAAGAAATAAGGTGCGGAAAAATAAAGCTCTATGTTCCTCTATTGTCCGCTCCTTGTCTTCAAATGTCCGCTCGTTACGCTCTCGCCATAAACTCCACATGATGCAGATAGGAACCATCTTCTACACAGCTTTGATTTGTGGCACTCCACCCTACATTACCCAACTAGCCAATAACTCTACCACAGAAGTAGGCATCACCCAGTTTAACCCTATCCGATTGAATACTTCGCTCCATTAGTCTCTAGCTGTCTCACAATGTAACAAAAGATGATACACTGTCTCTCCAGCTTTCTTGCACATACAACACCATTCTGGAATAATTACCTAGTGCTTCCGCAGATTACCAATAGTCAGAATCTTACCCAAGGCCGCTGTCCAAGTGAAAAAAAGTGCTTTGGGAGGCGCCTTATTCCTCCACAATCTTTTCCAAGGGAATTGAGAGTTTGGGTGCAAAGTAAGCGACGTATAGAAGGAACGAACTGAGAAGGTTCCCTTACCTGCAGGCATCCACCATAATAGCTTATCTTCGCTCAAACCATACAACTTCAAAGAATACACTCTGCTAAAAAAAAGCCTCAAAACTATTTATTTCTCAATCTTGAGCTGCTCTACTAAAAGTGACATTCCAATGGACTTGATCCCCTAAACGAGTCATGAGATCCGCCACCGAGGCTTCTTGATCACATGCCACTCGGAAAACGGATGGAAAAGTGTCCGCTAGAGCCTCCTCCCCACACCAAATGTGCCTCCAAAATTTTAAACGGGTACCTTCCCCCACCATAAATTTAGTATGACGAATAAACACCCCCCACCCACGTCTTATGTGCTTCCAAAGCCCCACCCCATAGGACCCATTCCCCTCTCTAGTACACCAACCCCCCCATAACCTACCATATTTGCAATCAACCACTAATTTCGATAGGGCTTCCGGTTCCAAATTGTATCTCCAAAGCCATTTCTCAAGTAGTGGCCGATTAAAGGTTCTCAAATTCTTAATCCCCAACCCACCTGAAGGGATTGGTCTACAGACCTTATCCCAACTAACTAGGTGAAACTTGAATTCATCTCTCATCCCACTCCATAAGAAGTCACTATAAAGTTTTTCGATCCGCACCGCCACACTAGCTGGAATTGAAAATAAAGACAGAAAATAGGTAGGTAACTTAGAGAGAGTACTCTTGATAAGAGTCACCCAGCCTGCTTTTGACAAATACAGTCTCTTCCACCCTGCCAATTTTCGTTCTATTTTCTCAATAACTGTATCCCAAATAGATAAAACTCGTTAAGCAGCCCCCAACAGTAGTCCTAAATAAGTCATAGGGAGAGAAGCGACCTTACACCTAAGTGTGCTAGCCAATTGCCAAGTAGTACTGACAGTCCCAACGGGCACTAACTCTGATTTATCGAAATTCCCTCTCAAGCCTGACCCTGCTTCAAAACATATGAGAAGCACCTTCAGAGCCCTAATATGGTCTTGCTCTGCATCACAGAAAATTAGTGTGCCATCTGCAAATAAGAGGTGGGAAACCGAGATAAGACCCCTCTGCAGATCACCTACTGAAAAACCAGCCATCAAACCATGGCTAACTATAGCCGACATCATCCTACTCAAGGCCTCCATGACGATAATGAAAAGAAAGGGGGACAGGGGGTCTCCCTGTCTTAGGCCTCAAGAGCTGTTGAAAAAACCCTCTGGATTGCCATTGATCAAAACTGAGAATCTTGTCATTGAGATGCACCATCTGATCCACATACACCATTTCTCCCCAAAGCCACATCTCTTTAATAAATATAAGAGAAAATCTCAGTTCACATGATTATATGCTTTTTCCATATCCAGTTTACATATAATTCCTAAAGCGCCAGACTTAAGTCTACTATCCAAACATTCATTGGCTATTAGAACAGAATCCAGCATTTGACGACCCCTGACAAAAGCATTTTGTGGCTTTGAGATTAGTGATCTATGGCCACCCCTAACCTGTTTGCAAGCACCTTGGAAATTATTTTGTATACCACGTTTATGAGGCTAATGGGTCTAAAGTCCTTCATTTCCAACGCTCCGGGTTTCTTCGGAATCAAGGCAATAAATGTAGCATTCAGGCTTTTCTTGAATTTCCTAGCCAAGAATAGCTCTTGGAACACATTCAAAATATCCTCTTTCACTACCTCCCAACAAGTTTGAAAAAACCCCATCGAGAAGCCGTCTGGGCCTAGTGCTTTATCCTTCACCATCTTACGGACCACATCAAATACCTCTTCTTCCTCAAAGGATCTTTCCAACCAAGACGCTGTCTGAGGCTCAAGGGAGTCAAAACCAAGTCCATCTAACTTTGGCCTCCAACCCTCTCCTTCTGTAAAAAGATGTCATAGAAATTCACCACATGTTCTCAAATCTCAGGAGCCTCCGTGCAATCTCTACCATTGATTTTCAACAACTCAATAGTATTATTTCTCCGATGAGAGTTGGCCACTTTATGGAAGAATTTTGTGTTTCGATCCCCTTTTTTCAACCAAAGTGCTCTTGACTTCTGTCGCCAAGAAATCTCTTCTAACGATAAAACCCCTTCCAACTCTGAGTCTATCTCTGCCTTACGTGAGACTTCTTCTATAGTGAGAGCTCTATCTTCAATGATCCCCTCAAGGTTCTCTCACATTAGAGATTTCTTTTGCTCCCCTATGTTTCCAAAAGTTTGGAAATTCCAAAGCTTTAAATCTTCCTTTAACGCTTTCAATTTGCCTACAAGTATATAAGAGGGGGAACCACAAAACTGATAAGAAAACCACCAAAGCTTACCCTGTCCACAAAGCCTTCGCTTTTAAGCCACATGTTTTTGAACTTGAAATAACGACGACCTCCTTTTATACCACCTCCATCCAACAATATGGGAAAGTGATCCGAATAAAGGTGTGGCAATCTCTTCTGACATACCTCCAGATAATGACTTTCCCAATCCGTTGATATTAAGAATCTGTCCAACCGGGACCCCGTCTGACTATTAGACCAGGTGAAAGGACCTCCTACTAGTGGAAGATCCACCAAATTCAAGTCAAATATGCAATCCGAAAATTCCACCATGGCTAGATTTAATTGACTATTTCCAGATCTTTCAGTAAGGAACCTTACTACATTAAAATCACCACCTATGCACCAAGAGAAGTCCCAACAGCTATAGATACCAGCAAGTTCTTCCCACAACCGTCTTCTGATATTGTCGACATTCAGTCCGTAGACACTTGCAAAGGCCCACAAGAAATTATCCTCCACCATTTTAAAAGAACATGCCATTGTAAATTCCCCTACAAACGCCTCCATTTTCTCCACGACCCTTTTATCCCACATCACCAAAATACCACCCAATGCCCCATCCGAAGCCAAAAAGACCCAATCTAGTACGGGCAACCCCACACTTCTCACTAATTTTCTAGTCACCAATTTCAACTTGGTTTCTTGTAGACAAACGATGTCCGCCTTCCATTCCTGTAGCAAATTTTTTATGCGCGAGCGCTTATTGACCTCGTTCAACCCACGAATGTTCTAAGACACAATTTTAGGCTTCATAAAGAAACAATAGTCCCCTTTCCTTTGGACCTATCACAGCTTGAGCTACCCTCATTCAAAGACCACTTAAGTCTATTAAGCTCCCTCTGTTTCTTGGAATCGGATTTCTTGGACTGAGAATGACTCAACTCAATGGTCGTGAGGAGGGCCATAAACTGTTCTTCGTATCCCGCACACTCCATACCCACAACATGTTGGATATCTTTTACCTTTTGAAACAACCAATCAGCTAACTCAAATTCATTCGGTACCAAGCAGTTTCAGTGGAGAAGGCTCCCTTGCATCTGCCTCTCCCTCCCCCCCAGTGCCCATCGGGATCACAACTAAATCCTCATTACCCACCACAATGCCCACCGAGATCACAGCTAAGTCCTCATTAACCTCCATAAACCCCTGGGGTAGCCCCACGACTCTATCTTCCAAGAGGTCCTCACTCCTCACGTCCCCATCCTCCGATAAAGCCTCAAGATGCTTTTCACTGTTTGTCGGTGTTTTATGTAACTCGGGAGCTTGAAGGACACTAAAAGGAGATGAGAACTCTTTTATCTCCTCTACGCACAACAGTAGGATTTGATCTACCACCGTTGGCGACGTTACCTGGGTGGAGAAAGTGCCAACAACCACCGTCAGAGTTTTCTGTGCAGGTCCCGCTGATTCGAGAGCAGATACTCTATCGTGATGGCTCTATGAAGGATCACCAAGCACTGTTAATGGCCCCACCGGCGTCGTGGCTACCACCAATAGAGCGACGGCCAGCGGTAAGACCGCCTGAGACCTCATCGGCAACGATGGCCTATGCCCACTAGCCAAAGGGCCAACTGCAGCCTGCTTCTTCATTCTCCAAACAAGGCCACCGTCCGCTGGATTGCATAGCCCAGTGGGCTAGAGACTGTCCCGTGGGCCCAAGGCCCTTGCCTTTTCCTTTAGAGGACGTGAAGCCCGTCTCCTGGCCTTGGCCCATGTCCCACAAAAGCCCTGCTTGCTCCAGGCAATATTGTTCCATTTCCTGCCCCAAGACGCACCGTTTCAAGCACAACACTTTATAATTCAGTTCCTTCAGCTGAGTTTCGATAACGGACATAACCTCAACAACCAATTCCTTCTTCGGGCCAACATCTCCCCTAACATCTCCTTCCCCACGCTGATCACTTTCCAAAGATGAAACGCCTCCAGACCTGGGCAGTCCTGCCAACTCTATCCTTTTCACATCGCAAGGCCCCTCCTACCGACCTAGAAGTGCCTCCCTGTACGACGATGGAACCGCGCCAAACGATGGCTTCGTAGGCAATGCCGACAAAGCAGAATCTCCATCCCTAACAACTTCCTTCAACACCACCATAAGGTTCCTCCATCCCACACCATATCTCCCTACCGGAATGAAGCTGAAACTCCGTCGCCCCCCTCCTCATCAAAATGAAGATGAAACACCATAAGGCTCCAAGTTTTAAGCATTACTCATCAGAAAAGTAGAATGTTATGCCAACAACTGAAAGCATTGAGAAAGAGGGAAGTTATACAAACCTTCCAAATCAGTTTTTTGGTCTCCAACAGCTAAAGAATCTTTGTTATGAATGTTGTTCATAGGTTCTCGGTCAACATATACGATATGTGGATATCTCTCATCTGTTACGAGAAGATTTGA
This sequence comes from Cyclocarya paliurus, assembly GCA_029856935.1. Classification (NCBI taxonomy): domain Eukaryota; kingdom Viridiplantae; phylum Streptophyta; class Magnoliopsida; order Fagales; family Juglandaceae; genus Cyclocarya; species Cyclocarya paliurus. Next base: position 4,764,866 of record CM056949.1, on the reverse strand, counting down.
CTGGAAGAAAGGAACATTACAATGAAATCTTTTTTTATCATATAAGACGTACTTTTTTATATGCATATATAAGAACAAAACTGGAACCTGACCTTTGGAAGTTCATGCTGACGCCGGATCGATGATGTTCTCCAGCCAACCATATCTTCATGATAAGTGAAGAGAAAAAACATAAGATCGTACAAACAGCAAAGACATGAGCTTATGTTTAAACGAGACATTCAAACTCCAAATGCAATCAAAGTATTATAGAGGATACGGTCATAATTTGCATTTGCATATGCCACACGGCGTTTGAAAGCACGCAAAGCTGATCTGCACAGGTCATTGGTCATATATTACCATAATTGTAACAATGAGAAGATAACGTTATTTGGGGAATGTATCAGTGTTATGGATGAAATAACACTAACATGAACTTTAGGTCCTCAGAGTCATTAACCATTCGAAGGAGAAGAGGAGGTTTTCCGTCATCATTGTCAGTAAGGAAGAGATGCTTCCCAGACCTCCCAGCAACCAAATGAGCAGTTTGAGATGCTCTTCTCTCAAGAAAAGGAAGACCACAGAGAAATGGAAGCTGAAAAAAAAAAGCAAGAGAGAGAAGAAAAGACAAGGATCAATGTACCGACACCTTTAATCAACACAAATCTGATACCCTTTTTTATTTGTAAGATAAACTTTATTAATGAGCAAAAAGGCACAATCCAAGTACACAAGGCGTACACACCATGAACTATTTACTACAGAGATAAACCAGAACAAATTGAGATTGATAGTATTGTCACAGTAGACTAGCATGGAAATAAAAAAAATTGAAACGTCATCAAGGTGAAAACCAAATAGCAATCTCAATGGGATTCACTTACATCATATCAATGGTCACAACAAGCGTGTATTTACTTTCTTCTAAAGAATTTGTACCGAATACAATCTCCACATATCCACAACCGTCTATGACTTTTCGGGTGAGGAGTTTACCTTAATTTTTTGTACATATTCCCATGTGTCAAAAAGTCAAATCGTCATTACATGACCAACAGGTATGTATGTATGTACGTGTGTAGGTACGTGTAGATATATAATGGTGCTCAAATTGCCTATAAGCATGCTGAACCTGCCTGATTAGGTCCCCTGGAACCAAGATGAGGCGTTGCAAATGTTATAAAGTTCATGGGTTTCAATCCTGCAATTTTAGCTTCATGAGGTTGCCCGATGCCTTGCCCCATATAATCCTTGTGCTCGTCACTTGAAGAATGTCCAGTAAGACCCGCAGGTTCCAGTTTTATAGAATGATCATACAGCCTCCCAATGGCATACCTTGCAATAAGGCCCCCTAAAGAGTGTGCCACAAAAGAGATTTTCTGCACCTCAGGCCTATGCCTCACAACAGCCAACACCTGCATCAGATGATTATCTATGGCTCAAGATTCTTTTAGTAAAGATATATCTGATTTAGTAATTATTATAAATTGCCAAAACAACAATAATAAAAACAGCAATAGAAATAACCCAGGAAAGTTCAGGTAAGGGAAGTTCAGTATATCAATTCTGCCTTGAATATGAGGTCATAATGTTATTACCAAATACCTCTTCAGCTAGCCTCTCACCCGTCAGGTCAACTCCATCAAATGTCAATTTCGAGGAATTACATTCACTGCCTGCTTGAAAGATATCAAATTGAAACCAATTATGTTTCAGGTCAATGCATTAAGTACATAAATACAGCCCTTGGAAGGCACTAAAGAAGGCAATAACTTGCAAACTTCAGAAAGCTTTAGACCTCGTTCACTTTCACAAAACTTTTCATCTCATCTCATCACATCTAATCATTACAACTATCTCAAATTTTCACACAAAATATAATCAACAATTCAACTTTTTCAAATTCCAAAACAAAAATAATATTAAAAAAATATATTCTAACAATATTTTATTCAACTTTTAACTTTTATCTCAACTTATCTCATCTCATCTGCGAAAACAAACAAGGCCTTAAAATGAACAAATTTTACACAATTTGAAAGCAAAACCAAAAAGTAATTGGGGAGCATAAGGATCTAATTAACTCTAACAATCACGAGAAAAAATTAGATGAGTCTGTTTCATTTATGAAGTAACTAGCCACTTAGACTTCATCCTATATCCAACTTAATTTAAATTTTCAAGACTTTGTATAGGCTAATTTTCTTTTTCATTTTTTTTTAATATTTGCATTAGCTTGTCCATGAATCTTAAGTTAATTGTCAAATTTCTTTACAAATTTGACACAATTATTATAAATTTAAAGTTTTTTCCAACACCAAGTTTTCCAGGATTTCGTTGAATTCAACCAATTTTTTTTTTTTGAATTCAACCAAATTCTGAACCTATTACCTATTAATTTTGGCTCCATTCAATTCAAACTAGGCTCCATACAAGACATTTGGTTTAAAAGAGAAAACTAAGAGAAATTCTGATTGACATAATGCTCCAAGGTTGTTACTTTTTGAATTACTTGTTCATTCTCCTCTTTGGTTTCTTGAACATATATCCGTGTTTTTTAATTGGTATGTTCAACATATATCTGTGTCGGTATACTTCATAGACAAATCAGCAAAAACTAGAAACTCCAACAGAACATATCATGCCATCCCCTCAAATTGCATGTTTGTTCCACTCTGTAAAGTTTGTGTGGTAGTAAGTAGAATGCAGCACGGAAGCCTTGATCATGCCAGGTCAATACGCAAAGTGCAAACTGAGATACACAAGTCTAAAGCAAAGTTGCATAAAACATCATGGAGGAAAAAAATATTTCATGAATTTGGAGCTCGTGTTCAGCACATTGCAGTTTAACAATTAAAAACTTCTTTTTGATAGGAAAATTGAAAAACTTTACCACCACGGTCAAAGCCATGTCTGCTTGTGGAACAATACACATACAGGTAGCCGGATAAAAAAGTAAAAATTTCACAGAATGATATTGAAATGAAAAGCTATTCTCTTCAGCATCCTATCAGCTACATATTGTGAGTCGAATAAAAACTCAGATATTTATTCAACAACCTATTAGATTTGAAAAAGGCTTTAATGTGCAGGTAAAGAAGGATCCACTAGTGAAGGAGAGAACTCACGGTGCACAATTACTTTATCAGGAAGCTTCTTCACAAACTGCTCTGCAGCATATCTCCAATCCGCGGCACTGAGAACACAGAAAATCTGTATTGAACTATTGGCAAACAGAAATTCTTTTTGCAAAGTAACCATTACCTAATAGAAAAAGAATAATCATTCATATGAAAATCAGATCGGAGGTGGATGATTGGTGGGATCAGGAAGACATAGAAGGGCTCAGACTAAAAGATTAACCCAGAAGTATGTACCATTGCAAACAAAATTATTGAGAGTGAACTAAGGACAGGTTAAGTGCATCAACGAACTGAAGCTCCTTACTCAAAGAAGACATAACAGATGAGAGATATGCAACAACTTTGCATCAGTAAGTCTAGCAGGCACACCTGTCAGGTAATATATCTCTATATTTGCAAAAATGTGTCAGGTTTGTCTGATTTACTGACTTTGAAAACTTATATAACCAGATCCTTGACAATGTTAGGTATATACTGCACACCTACTACATGGAATTTTTTTTTTTTTTATAAGTAAGAATCTTTATTGAATAGAATGAAACTAGACAATGCCCAAGTACACAGGAAATATACAAAGTGAGACACCTAATTACATTCTAGTAAGCTGAAAAGAAAATAGGAACTCATGAACATTCCCACCCTTCAATACAATAGCAGAAACCCACCGTAAAAGAGAAAAAAACAAATAAGTTCCAGATTTCCCCCACTGCACGCTCCTTGTTGTTAAAACATCTATTATTCCTTTCCGACCATAAACACCACATTAAGCACAAAGGAATCATTCTGCACACTGCTGCAGTTGAGTGCTATTGTGTCTCCTGTTCAAGCACGCTAGTAATTCCACCACATAGGCATTACCCAACTCAGCCCGGCTCTAATTAGGATCCTAGCCCATAACTCCCCAGCCACCTCACAATGTAAAAGCAAATGATCTATCGATTTCCATTCCTTTTACACATGCAGCACCACTCCATGACCATTATACCACGCTTTCTTAGATTATCAACAGTCAAAATCTTCCCAAGTGCAGTTGTCCTGTCCAAGTAAAGAACGCAACTTTAGACGGCACTAAAACCTTCCAAATATTCTTCAACAAAAAGAAAGTGGGTTGTTAGACTGCCAAAGCCTTGTAATAAGATTTAACAGTAAACTCTTTTCTCCTCGTTTGGATCCACAGCATACGGTCACCCCCATGGCCTCCTAACTTTGCTGAATACAAGTAGCTATAAAATCTGTCAGCTCTTCAAGTTCCCAATCCAGAGCATTTCTAGTAAAAGTGACATTTCAAGTTATCGTCACATTTGCACGACACAACAATTCTGAAACTGCAGCTTGCTAATTTCCAGCCAAGTTAAATACAACTGGAAAAACAATGGAAAGAGGGCCCTCCCCACTAGAAAAATCAAACCAAAAGCGGGTGCTTGCTCCATCGCCCACCTCAAGCTTAATATGTTTTTCAAAAGTGTTCCACCCTTTTCTCATAAATTTCCATAGGCTCACTCCATAAGACCCCCTACCCTCCTTCGAACAACATCCGCCCCACGCACTACCATACTTGTGATCAATGACCTCTCTCCACAATGAGTTCCCTTACATTTGGTACCCCCACAACCACTTTCCTAATAGTGCCTTATTAAAAACGCACAAATTTCGCACCCCTAACCCACCATTCGCAATCGGATAGCTCACCCTTTGCCAACTCACAAGGTGAAATTTAATTTCCTCCCCCATACCACCCCAAAAGAAAGCTCTAAACAACTTTTCGATCCGGTTTGCCACACCCACCGGTAATGGGAAGAGAGAAAGATAATAAGTGGGAAGATTGGAGAGGGTGCTTTTGATAAGTGTTGATCTCCCCCCTTTTGATAGATATAGCCTTTTCCACTCCGATAATCTTTTCTCAATCTTCTCTACCAGACCATCCCAAATACTTTTTACTTTAAATGAAGCCCCCAAGGGAAGTCTGAGATATTTCATAGGAAGAGAGACAATTTTACAGCCCAACAACTCAGCTAAAGAAGCAATATTACTCACATCCCCCACCGGAACCAACTCCGACTTCCCCAAGTTTACCTTGAGTCCCGAAACAACTTCAAAGCACAAAAAAACTGCCCTTAAAGCTTGAATAGGGCCACTAACAGCATCACAAAAAATGAGCGTATCATCCGCGAAAGTAAGTAAGAAATGGAACTGACACCGTTACTATTGTTACCCAGTGAAAATCCAGCAAGGAATCCCCCCCTAATGGCAGCCTCCACCATGCGACTCAATGCCTCCATTACTATAACATAAAGGAAAGGGGATAGCGAATCCCCTTGTCTCAAATCCCTCGAAGTCGAAAAGAAACCACAAAATTTTCCATTGAATAAAACCGAAAACCGAGCGGTCAAAACACAATGTTTAACCCATTCACACCACCTATCCTCAAAACCATATCTTCGAAGCATATAAAAAAGAAAGTCCCAACACACATGGTCATAAGCCTTTTCCATGTCTAGCTTGCAAAGAACCCCCAGGATATCTTCTCTTAACCGGCTGTCCAAACACTCATTAGCTATTAAAACTAAATCCAAAATTTGCCGACCCCGAACGAAAGCATTTTAAAGTTTGAAAATGAGTTTGTCCATCACCAAACTCATACGATTAGGTAACACTTTTGATATGATTTTATAGATCCCACCTACCAAACTAATAGGCCGGAAGTCTTTCAATTCATGGGTGCCAATTATCTTCGGAATGAAAGACTATAGCCCATTAGAACAGGAACAAGAAAATTTAAAAGAAAAACAACATTGTATGTCCCAAAAACTTCAAAAATGAACTTTTTTTCTCAAGCTGATATCTTTTTCTTCAGTAATTTATACACGCACTGATTAGGTGTTGAATCTAATCCTAACCCTCTATTGCATTCTTATGGGAGAAGGAGGTGTCATTTGTGCTAGAACTCATTGTTCTCTCAACCTGAATTTATTCGTAATCAACTGGATAAAGTTTTAGTGATTCAGTTTAAGTTATCACATATGATTCTTTTAGCCTTAATCCATTAGAGTATGATTCTCCTAAACTTTATCGAGAAGACAACGAATTGCTAAGCAAATCAGAGAGCTTAATAAGCTTAATAGTTAATGGTGATGTCTTGCCATAGATAGTTTTAGCAAACCGGCCCATTTCACTAATGAGAGGAAGATATAATAGACATGAAGTTTTTCCAACATTTTTTGAAGAAATTTTACAGACTCCAAGAAAGTGAACCAATGACAATATTGCACACATTGGAGCTTAGACCAGAGAGGCAATTAGTTCACATTGCTCTACACATCTTTGTGGCAGAGGTTCCTCTTCTGGCCAAAGGCTTTAGCTTGGGAGTAGCAAGTCTACTTCACTTTTAGTCTTAACCGATTCAGAGTTGTACTTTGGCTATAGTCATTTTCTTAAATTTTTCTTTCTGCTTTTTTCTACTTAAAAAAAAATCTCCCTCCTACATTCAGCATTTATCTCCCACGAATAATTAGTAAATAAAGCAAGATGCAACTCATAACTATTAACAAGCAACTTTGAGGCAGCACTTGAAATCTAAGACATCACACCTTTATGATAAAAGAATACAAGAATCATTATTGCAATGTACGAATTCTCTATTGACTACCCCCCCCCCCTTCTGGGGGCTCAAATTCATAGAGTGGCTTCAACTTTAGGGCTCCATATACCTCAAAAGATTTCCAGGGTCTTCTCCTACCAACCATCACGGTGCTACGGAAGTTAATTTCGATTTCACCGTAAAATTGTGTCGTATAACTAAGTTTAAGCTCCAGATTTTTCGAATTCCCAGTTTTGCCCATGAGCCACACAATTAAGCTCTAAAATGAACCTCCAATCACTAGAACTGCATAAAGCACCAAAATTTTTTGGTACTCAGGGCAACCCCTCCATGTCACACACACGAACAGACTGACACACACATTCATGTTTCATATGCTTCGTTAGCCCGATCAAGCAATCTTACAACCAATAAAGCCCACTAATTCGCATACAGATCTTCAATGCTTCAAAAACTTAGCGTTACTATAAATCAATAATCGTTTATCCATATACCTTCCAACAAGGCCATTAACCATGATGACAAGGTGGTCCGGGACTGCCCTCGGCGCGGCATCGAAAATATCCACGCCGCCACTATCGGCCTCAAACTTAATCACGTCCTTTCCCTGGTTGCTCCTAAAGCATCCTCCACCCTTCTTGCTCAACCATTCCATCCTGATCGAGCTAGTGGGAAGCGCGTGCAGCTCCGCCAGCGGCCTCGGAGTTGAAAATCGGAACCCTAAGTTGAAGAAGGCAACGAATTCACGGCGTATCGAGTTATGCGACGAGGGTCCTGAGGATGAAGACGAGAGCGATGAGAATGACGAAAAGGACGTGGTTCGGAGCGGGAGAGCGGCGGCGATCATGGAACAGATAATGAAATGAATGTAATTGTAAGGGAAGAAGGATGAGTAGGAAGGAAGGAATGAATGAAGAGATGGTGGAGAATGGAGGAAGAAGCAAGCCAGGAGGAAGTTTCTTTGGGAGTTGCAAAAGCTACAGTATTTGAAGGCGAAAGCGAACGCGAAGAAGAGAACCTTCTACTTTCGACGGCTTTCGACATCGACGGTTAGTTTTCCTCTAAACCGGTCCCGTCGGGAGTTTGAGTTTTCAGCCAACCATTAGAGGGCGGCCTTATCACGCAGCACACGTGTCCTTAGTCATAATACGACTTAGAATAATCATTGCTCACCGAGGATCATTTTTTCAAAACAAATTAAAGAAATATTTTTTACAAAAATGTTGAACTCATCGAAATTAAATTTTGAAGAGCACTAATATTAGTTTGATTAAATATATTTTTAAAATTTAATTAATATTATATTTTTTTATATTTATCTATTTTATTTAAATTCAATCTCTACATTAAATTAGTCATTTACTTTCTATATAATAATAAAATATTATTAAATTAATAACTTTTTTATTTAATTTATTTATATCACATTTTATAATTCCATCAATTTAATATTAATAATAATTATATTCTAATTAAATAAATATTAAAAAAATTATATTTTTAAAAATTATTTAATACTAATAACAAAAAATATTTGATTAAACTCATCAAAAATTCTATATAAATTTCTTAATTACAAACTAAATAATATTTTTATTTGAGTGAGAAACTAATATTTCAATATTGCTTGGAGTGATAAATTATTATTTTAACTTTTTGTGAATCAGTTTGGTTCTTCAAATTTAACTAATCACTGTAGCAGAAATCTAAATTGTTTTAGAGATGTCTAATCCAATGTGAGGTATTTTTAGTACAAATTATCTAAATTTTAGCCAACTTTCAATTTTGCCCAAGTCAATATTAGTGCTCGAAAGTGTGTTTTGAAATTTTTTTTTTAATTTAATGATAAAGAAAATATTTTTTTAATGATGTTGTGAATCTTTTAATTTTTAAAAAAATGTTTATGATAATTAAAAAAAATACATGAAGAAAAAAGAAAAAAAAATGAAATACACAAGACACTTTTTCGAAGACTGTAATGCCACTCTACTTTTTAATGAATTTATGATTTTTATTTTTTATTTTTAAAAGATTTAAAAAATAGTCTTTTCGGTAGACACACACGGTGGATAGTATGGGCGGATGTAGCAATAACTTAATAACTTTGTAACTTTTGGTATCAATGAATTTAAAAAGTGAATAGTTTTAAAATTTATTATACACTATTTATTGGAATGATTTAAAATCTCTTTTTAATAAATATAATTTGAAAGAGTAATATTAAATATAGTCACGTGTTGTGTAAACATCGCACATTTTTTTAAAAAAAATTTTAAAAAAATAGAGTCTATCATTAAAAAATTAAATTTTTTATATGAATTATATGTTTTCTCATTTTTTTCAAAAGGAATATGCGGCGCTTACGCAATTCATAACTGTAAATATCATTTATTTAATTTAAAAATTAAAATTTTTGGTGCTTGGGTTTTATCTAATCCAAATATAATAATAATATTTAGTTTATGTTCTACACAAGATACTTGAATTTTAAATGCTTAAATCTTCCATTCTAAATCCATCTATTCAAATGTATTAAAAATAGCATTAAAAATTTTATCTCTCAAGTTATTGCCAAATTTGAGGGTTCAAGAGATAGAAAAATAGACCTATAAGTAGATCACCTTATAATCTATAAATTTATATGAGATATTAATCCCTTAAATTGGTATTTAGTTGTTTTAAGGAGATTGCTATTGTATTTTTTACCATTTTATCATGCTTAATTTTCAAGACACACAATTTAACGACTTTGATCTGATAAAATAGGAAAAATATTAATTTATAACTCTTTTATTTATAATTCTATATGATTATAATATAATAATTATAAAAAAGTTGTAAGTATATCGGATAAAGTAGAATAACCATCAAGGCTTTGATAATTTGATTTATGTGTATATAATAATTTTATGCAGAGTGCAGGAGTGTGGGGTCAGAAAATCCCACCGCAGAACACAAGTCAATGGATCTCTCAGACCACATGTTGAATTCTAGAATGCACGATGGTGGGCTCCAATGTCCCATAATACAAACAACAAAGAGCTCGCGGAAGCAACATTTGCCAGCTCACGAGAAGACATTGGCTAATTGATTAGATTATGCTGGTAGGTGATATAAAATGAAAATTTTTAAAAATTTTATAAATAGTATTAAGATAAAAATTTAAAGTATTAGAATTTGAAAAAGTTGAATTGAGATTTAAAAAAATTGAATTATTTATTATATTTTATATAAAAATTTTAAAAAATTATAATAATAAAATGAGATAAAAATAAAGATAAAAAATCTCATCTTTTCTCCCAACATAATTTAAGTCACATCCCATGCAACTGTGCAAGACAATGCCCACGAGCGCCCCCAATTATCCACGCTTCCAACGCAACCCAACCATGCAAGCAATTATACCAAACTTGGTCCAACTACCCCTCCAAATTTCCCATTGTTCCGCGTGCCCCTCACTCCATCGATTGGGCCGACGTGAATTAATATAAGAACTAGGCCTAGTTGATTAGTCTAGCCCCTTCCTTCCATGTCCAAGAACAAATATATAAGACCCTTTTTATAACTTCTCTCCTCATCCTCTTTCTCACTTTTAGCCACAATTATTTGGTCTAATTTAAATTTAAAAATAAATTAAGATGATTTATAAATATTATAATAAAATATTATTAGAATATTAATTTTTAATATTATAATTATTTAAAAATTTTAAAAATTATGATGATGATATGAATTGAGTTGAAATGGATTGAGATGGATTTTAAATTCTAACAAAAGTTCCCAACCTTCACCACCCAAAACTTTAATGACAAGGCCAGAAAATTATACCGTGTACAAAGTTTCTAAGCACCTATATATGTTGGGATTGCGCTACTGGGTCACCATACCTCTTATTTGCGAACAACTTGGTTAGGACATACATGAAGTGGGCGGAGCTACCGCTGATGTGGGAGCTATATAATTACGTACGCTAGATGGTGGGCTAGCCGAAGAAAAGCGGATTGCAAGTTTCAACGTACATTCTTTCTTGGATGGCGATCGAGTTTTATCATGTATTCTGGTGTGGTGGCTCTACGTGGACTCCAACTGATCATGCGGTGACTGCATGGGCTATTAATAGTTATGCTTAGTTTGTTTACACAAAAGATTTGAGATAAAAATTAAAAATTAAATAAAATATTTTAAAAATATATATTTTAAATATTATTTTTATTTTAAAATTTAAAAAAATTAAATTGTTTATTTTGTTTTAAATAAAAATTTAAAAAATGTTATAATAATTATATGAGATGAAATTTTTTGTAAAAATGAACGAGTGTCGATTTGTTATATCCGAATTTATATGCATGGGATGTGTGGCACAATGATTTGGTATCTTTTAAAAATGAGGAATTATACTCATCAGCTACTATTCACTTTCACAATATCCTATACCTCACACCTAAATATTTTTTTTTTTATATGAGAGCTTTTTTATAGAATATAGGATATGATATAGTAAATAATGACTGATAAAAAGAATTTTTATTTAAAAATTATAGATTAGATTATATAGCAAGCAGGCCGTAGTTTAAAATGTGGTTGTTTCACCTACTTTTTCACGATTTTTGGTTGTCCAAATTCATCCTCCTCGCTAGTGTTGTATGCCATGCGGTAAAAATCATATCAATACCTAGTCTGAATGTCGTGAATAAAGAGACACAATTTTAAGAGAGGGAGAGAAAGAACTCTTCTGCCAAAATCTGTAATTTGCACTAAGGGGAGGGAATATATATAACTCCTTCAAATTTTAACTCCCGAGCTTAAATGTCCAGCCATAATGCATTAATAAAGTGGCTTAAAACTTTAAAAGCTACTTAATATGTCAAGCACAACAACTGGACATATGAAGAGCAGGGGATGATACTATGGCATGCATTTATTACAAAATCGATGATTCGAGTGTTTAGGAGGTCGAGTGTGCTTAAGTAGAGGGGAGCTTTAAGTTTGGATATAAAGTTGGTTTCAACTAATTTTATTTAATCATTATAATTTTTTTAAATTCTCATACAAAATATAATAAATAATTAATTTTTTAAAATTTTAAAATAATAATAATATTAAAAAATAATATTATAATAATACTTTATTTAACTTTTAATTTTAATCTCAATTCATCTCATCTCAAATTACTATCCAAATCTCACTAAAATCACTATGTCACAACGTGCTTAATTGTCTATTTGTGTTAAAGACCAAATACTTAAAAGTTTGTTCGATCTTCTTTGCGTGACCTATATATATTGACACCATTTCATATGAAATACGGAATATTTTGATCATTTCATTTTATATTAATTTCAGCTTACTTCACGTACAAAGTAGCTAAAGTGGACTTTTGCCATAAATGTTGTGCATCAAAATTAATTAGTACGTACGTCCTTCTGTACTGACAGCGGCTCAATGTGAATTAAAACTCTACAAAAATTTAAAATAAAACTATTAGATTTTAATATTACATGATCACTATCATTATTTTGGTTTTTTTTTACTCATCAAGGATTTAATTTTTATCATAGTTATTATCATAAATTTATAGCATTTTTCTTTTTCTTTTTCTTTTTCTTTTTCTTTTTAAATGTGTGAACGCATTTATAATTTTAAGTTTTGTTACACAACTTCTACCATACTCTACACTTCATATTTTTTTAAACTTTTTAATTTTTTAATATTTTTAAAATGTTTTTTTTTAGTTTATTCTTTTTAAACTATTTCAAATTTTTTATTTACTATTCACATAATAAATATTTGATAAAAAAAAATATAAAAAATATGATATATGGAGTGTAGATAAATAGTAAGAAGTTGTAAAAAAAATTTTGTATAATTTTTGGAGCCTTTCTCTTGGAGAACTTCTACACAACTGCCTAATTTCCCACAAACACCGCACGAAGCATGACATGGATATTTTTTTCTTTTTTTTCTTTTTTAAAGTTAAACGTGCGTTTAGTGTAAAAATACCCAATCATTTATTTTCAAAATTTTCCCTCCCCACCTCCGTGTTCTTCCTCCCCACCGCATTCTTCCTCCCTCCGCCAGCAGCCTCTTCACGTTCGCCACCGCCTGGGACCGCCGAAGAGATCCTAGTCACGATTGACCCACCACATTCTGCTCGTGAATCTTCTACTCCACGGTTCAACGCTTCTACGTTGAAGCTCACAGGTTTTTTTTTTCTCTGTTTTATTATCTTTGAGAGATAAAATATTTAAAGATTTTACCATCTAAAATTTGCTCAGATTATGGTTTTTCAGATGAATTAGATAAAGTTTTCGGTGATTTTCTTTGCTCAGGTCATGGTTTTTCTGATGAGAATCTTGCAAAGCCTTTCTTAACTTTATGCTGGTTTTTCAGCTGAAGAATGCCTTCCAAATGCTGGACTGCACATTTCTCGTATTTTTCTATCTTTTATTAAGATTGAAGGGAAACTGTTATTTTTTTTCTATTTAATCTAATTTTCTTATCATAGCCTACAATCATAAAGTAGAAAGAGAAAAAAAAAAGAGCTTTGATTTATTTGAACAGGTTCTATATTCTTTTGAATGATTAAGCCCACCCTTTTGTGTCACAGTAGGAAGTTCTAGAGAATACTGTGGTACAACGTTGCCAGTAAGCAACTAATTATTTTTTGAGGTTTTATTGTTAAATTTTCTTCTTTCTTGAAAAATATTTAAATGAGGCTAACTAGCTAAATCTGATTGTGTTCTGCTATATAGTTTGGGTTTTTCTTTGCTTTTTAGTTGTAGTTTGAAAAATCTGAAAATCACAGTAGATAAAGTTTAGGTTTTTCTTTGCTTTTGTTTTTTTTTGTCTACTTCCTATTGAATTTAGTTGTAGTTGTTTTTTCTTTGGCTATTGCAAGTTTATTACATTAATTTTCACTCTTTTGTCTATATATTTGATAGGTTTCATTTCCCAATTTGTTTGGAAACTTGGGACTTAGGGTGTTAGTGCAGGATAATTTTTTTTGGATGCGCTGTATAAGAGTGGGAACTCATTTTTGTTTGTTTTGGATTTAGGTCCAAAATTGAATGATCCGAGCTATATGTAGAATATTAGTTTGAGTTGGGTAACCATGTTTTTTTTTTTTTTTAAGTTGGGTAACAATTTAATTTCCATATCTTCAGTTGAAATAGCGGGATGGACAAAAAGGAAGATGAAACACCTACGCCTTCTACATCGATTTCACCGACTCAGGTATGAAACATATTGGTCATTTGGAAATGTCGTTGTGTCCGATATTGCCATTTAGTTAAATCTATTTTTTATTTATGTATTATAGGGATGTTATGGTCTAAGAAACCTGTACTACCCACCATTTATCATGTCTCAAAATGCATATCAAAATCCAAGAGAAAGAAGAAATAGGTATTCAGTTTTTTTCTATCAATTGTATATATGTTGGACTAGTGTTTGTTTCCTTTTTAATAGATGTGTATTTTTTTCATTTTGAAAATTAGACTTGCAGGAAAATATTTGATGACGAACAAGTTGGCGAGGTCCCAGACCACCAAGTTGGTGCTAACGTTGAAGAGGTTGTTGGAACCCAATATAGTACTGTCACACAACGAACACCATTGGGCAATGTTGAGAATTTGTGAAGTATTTTTTATGGGTTTAGTATTTTGTGAAAAACTAGAGGCTTTCTTTTGGAGGTCGTGGTTGTAAAGAATGTATAGATTTGTGGGTGTTCAATGTATGAAAATCATTATTCTATTTTTGATGGATTTCTTGAAATATTTTATGAAAATCTGGAGTCATTTTGTTAGATGTTGTGGTTGTAAAGAATGTATAAATTTTTGGGTGTTCTACTTGTATGAAAATCATTATTCTATAAATCATAGAAATCTTGAAGTATTTTGTGAAAATTTATTTCAGATGTTGTTGGAGGTTGTGGTTGTAAAGGTTGCTGCATGTATAGGTTGGAGTATCTTGAATGTACAGGTTGCTGCATGTATATATAATCTCTCCTTGCTTTGTCTTTCCCTCTTGAAGTCCACGTACTTGAACCGGTATTGGTATTTGAACTTGTCAGTTGCTGAAAAATAGATAAACATTGTCATTGGTTAGCCTTTAGCCCTGCCATGGATAAGAATGTGATTCTAGGTAAGGTGGCTTAGCTAAAAAGTGCATGCCCCACTAATCGTGTACTGCTAACTAGCTAAATCTGATGCTTTTTTTTTTGTTGAAAAAAGGCTAGCTCAAAATGAAGCCTCGTATCCCTAATAATTAATTAGCTGATGAAGTTAGGTACAATTGCAATCAAATCCTTATGCATGTTTGTTTACTGATAATCTAGTCTATTAGCTTATAATTAATAACATGATTGTATTCGGCAGATCAATTAATGATGGACATGATCTATATATGTGCCTAGCTAGCATGCAGCTTGTTTGCTCAATGGTTTGCATGGGAACAACAAACCCAAGTAAAAAATGGCCGTTCCCTTTTGGCCTCACCCGCCTTTACTCTCTACAAGACTACAACATCATCCCATAATTCAGAACTTATAACAAGTTGTGTGGTTAAGAACGCATCAAGTTGTGTTACATGAAACTTATAACTTAGTAGACATGAAGTGAAGACATGCATCCAAGACAGTTTATTAGGAAGAAAAGGAACGTAAAAAAGAAAATAAGACTCCCTACTATTCCAGTTTCTTGAATTATTCAATTGATCAAATGGGGGAATTATTTGTTAAACATAACCTGCAGATCTAGATTAGGTAAATGGACTTGTTCCATGATTAGATAATGGTATCAAGATTTAAGAAAATGGTTCCTATCAAACTCTAAAACTGATATTTCACAGTACCCTTTCTTAAAACCAGATAAGTAAAGATAACTTTTTTTTTTATCGGTACAGATAAGTAAAGATAACTAAAACTATGCAAAATAACTCTTGTAAAGAGCTATTTTAAAATCTTTATTGCAAGAGGTAGTCATTTACCAACAACAAAGAGCTAGTCTACTTCACATGCAGGTCCTCAATGCTCGTGAAAGAGTTATGCATTTCTCTCATACAATTGAACCAAACTGAAACCTGAATTATACCCTCTATGATTAAAGACACCGACCAAAATATAAAAACCAATATACATAACCACAATCTTATTATCAGCCAACTATAATATTAAAGTACATTTCATTAGTAATTAATGGATAATTTGCATGCCTCCACTCCAAAAGTTCTATTAATTATAATGAGACTATTAGTCTATTTTCACATGCATCTAGGAAAATAGCAAGTCAGATACTTATCATTGAAGGCCATTAAAAACATTCACATCCTGAACTAAACCCTCCTGTATTCTTGAATTGAGCAGTTTTAAAATTCATTGAAGCATTTTTTATTTATCATGAGACCAGGAACTGCATAACAGTAAATATCTTTAATTAAAGTTTGGGAAAGATCTTTCTTGTATTTTATTTTTTTTTACCAGGAAGCCAATGCAAGTGCATCTCATAGTCACTGGCCTAAACAAACTTAATGTCAAATGTATGATATCCCAAGCATGTTGGGCAAAACAAGAGAAACAATTGTAAACTCAGATGATATTTGGAGGTTTCAAACTCGGTGTCTATTTTTCATCTTCATCTTACTATCGTTCTTCTTTGCCTATTATATATATAAATATATATATATGTGTGTGTGTGTGTGTGTGTAACTCACCACATTACCAATGCTCCACAATCCCATCCCAAAAGTTACAGTTGTGTGTATAGCATGAGCATACACCAGAAAGACAGGTGGAACATTGAAATGCATCAACCTTTGACTAAGCTGTAAATTCTGAAATCCAGCAAATAATATTCTAGAAAAAGAACTGAGAATCGCCAAGTGCAGACTAGGTATGGCTTGGAAAAAAACGAAAGGAGTGCAGACTAGATATGAAGCATGCCATTTGCATCATTTCCACCACCACAGCGCAAAATGAGCAAATGTTTTCTTTGAGGGGCAGAATGTTTTCTTTGAGTCTTTTTTACAAACACATGCTATTCATTTCTCAAAGTGACGTTATCAATCCATATGCCTACATATTTCTATAGCCCAGATTACAATCACCATAACAATGAGATTACAATCACTTGGTACTTTACACGGCATTTGAAAATTTTGAAAAAATGAGTGTTACTCGCCTTTGTGAAGAACACCGGTAGGAAGCTCTGTCTCTCGGTGTCGAGATCAGTCCGTCGCGGCTTTGGGTGCTCCGTCCTACACCTGGCTCGGGGGGTCGAGTTGCCGTCGTGGTAGTCAAGAGTCTTGAGAGAGGGATTTCTGAAGAGAACTCTAGTCTCGAGATTCAGGGAGGTGAGAGTCTTGAGAGAGGGAGTGAGACGCAAGATTCAGAGATGGGAGAGGCTTGGGAGAGAGAGTGAGAGGCGAGAGAGGGATACGTGGGTTTCATGTATTTAGGGAGGGAGAGGCGAGAGAGGGAGAGTGGAGATTCAGAATTTCGGAGACATGGATTTGGTGTGGACCGGAGTTGTTGTTGGACCGGTTTGCCACGTAGATTTCGTGTGGCGTGCGATTGAAAAACCGGAGGAAGAGTTTTCCTTTCTCTTTACACCACTGATATTGGCCTAGTCAAAATTTTGACTACGTAATTTAAAAGTATAATAAATCTTTCTAATCTTCTAACACTCTATATTTTATTTTTTATTTTATTTTATTAAATATTTATTATATAAATAATAAATAGAAAATTTAAAATAATTTAAAAAGAAAAAACTCAAAAAAATTTAAAAAAAATTTAAAAAATTTTAAAAAAATTATTAAAAAATAATAAAAAATAGTAGAGTGTGAAGTATTGGGAAGTTGTATAACAAAACCCTTAAAATTAATCTATATTAAAGTACGGTTCTTCTACATATAGGAAAGTTCGCGCAGGGAATGCGCACGAAAGAAGTTTCATTTCCATGTCAATTCTAAAAAAAATAATAATAATAAGAAAAAAAAATGATAAAATGCATTTCAGCATTTCCTTGCCATTCAAGTAGAAGGCTTTCCCGTTTTATACACTGCAACCCTTTTCAGCATTTCCTTGCCAATCACTCTATAGTCTATCTCCCTCATTTCCGAAACTCAGTGAGCATGTTGGGTCGCAACCCATTTTCGAAACCCAATAGTCAGTAAGTGAGTTCATTTTTCACAAATAATGAAGCTCTGCTTGTTGTCTTCCAATTTCAACTTCATCAGATATGGACTTCCAACTCCCCCTCTTAACAATTTTTTCTCCCCTTTTTTGAAGCTCTTCATCTATTATCATCCTTCATGCTCTTTGCCTTTTTACAAACCAAGCACAGAGAACCAAATCATTCAACTACCAAAAGATGAAAAACAAATAGAATGGGAAACGTGAAATTAAGCCACTAAAATCAATAAAAAAAAATATGGAGTCTACATGCATTTACATTATTTGGTGTAAAAGCAACGCCCTCAGATCTCATAGTTTAGAAAGGATCATCTACAGTTAAAGCTATTGGCTTTCATGATAGACCAAGGGAATTTCATTTTTAAAAGGGAACTGATGTTTTTAAAGCATTGAGCCCAATATAACTTTTTCAGTTATAAAATTATTTGAGTATATATTTCAAGAATTTTCATTGTTTCTTTTTTCCAATATTTCTAACTGTAAATGATCCAAATAAGTTGGACAAATTTCAAGAATTTCCATTGTTTCTCTTTCAGATCTGCTGGGCATTGCCCAGACTCAACGTGAATTAACTTTGGGAGAGAGAGAGAGAGTACCTTCTCGGGTCGCAACATGGAGGAGGGAGGGGATGGCTCTCGATCTCTAAAACCATTTTAAGTCTTGGCTGCACTTCGGAAATGGAGGAGTGAGAATGAAGAAGAATTGATGGAGGGGAGAGGGATGGATTTGAATGAAGGAGGGAGATGGAGGAGGGAAGCCGAATGGATTGTTTGTGCGAAACTCACCGTTTCATTTTCCACGTAGGTGCTCCTACGCGTTCCCTGTGCCAAGTCTCCTGCAAATATCATTTTCCATTGAAGTAATCCAAATTTCAAAGCTCAATTTTGAGCTACAATATATTTATCAATTTTTTAAATTTAGTCAACTACTATTTATTTTTAAAATAATATTTTACTTTAAAAATATTTCTAATAGTTAATATTGGATATTTAGGTCGAGAAAAAAAATAGTTGAGAAACAATAATTTTAAATAAAAATCAAATTATTAATTAGTATGTAGAGTATATTTACAAAATATTATAAAAATTATTATTAAAATATCTAATATTATATTATTATTTTAACCTTTTGATTGATAGTCTAATGTGGATTAACTTCTCCAATAATTTTAACTTTAGCCAAAATCTCAACTTTTAATCAAATTTTAGTCAATAAGGAGGCTTTTTATTTTAAAAGATAGCCAAGCCTTTTGCTCCTTTAGCATATTTTTAACGATTGAAGAAGAAGAAGATAATCGGGTATGTTTCTTCTACTGCAATAAATTTTTAGGTGACTAGGTTAGGTTTGGATATAAAAAATATTTCATCTCATCTCATTTTATCATTATAAATTTTCACACAAAATATAATAAATAATTTATTTTTTAAAAAATATCAAAACAATAATAATATTAAAATTTAATATTTTAATAATATTTTATTCAACTCTAATCTAAAACTATATCTTTTCATCTCACTATCCAAACCTACCTAATACTCAACTAGGCAAATTTGTATTTAATTATTTAAATATGAATTCAAAACTTATTACATACAAAACTATCCGAGAATAAGGCAAAAAAAATTAAAGCACTATGGTTCTTGTGTTCATTCAAATGGATTATGATACATGCTGGAAGAGGAAGAATTTAAAGCTAGAATTGAAATAAAATCAACTGAATCAATTATGATCGGGCTTGATCCAATGTAAATTTTTTAAAGCCCAATATTCAAGTTCAATAGCTGGCTAAAAGACTAGCATTCACATCTTATACTCTATATCACTGTTATCTCTAAATTATAGAAAAAAATTTAGAAAAAAGCTTAAAAACCTCCTCCCATCTCATTCCCTATTTTAGGATTTTGATTTAGGGGATGAAAAGTAGTTTCTCAAATATAGGGAATTACTATTCATCTCCTAAATCATATTTTATCAATATTTTATTCTAATAAATAAAATAAATTATTATTCTAATCATCTACATTTTATCTCATACTCATATTTATTATATTTTTAAAAAATAATTTTAAAAATAATTTAAATAATTACTAAATTATAAAAAAATTAATTTTAAAAATATTATCCTACCCATAAAAAAATAATTTTAATTTTTGTTTAAAATATTCATTAGAGTAATAGTTCAAAACATAAGAAAAAATATTGAGTAGATAAGTTTGTAAATAAAAGTGAGAAAAAAGAGTAATAAAGAAATAATAGAATAATATTATTTTAATATAATAGATAAATAATAGGGAAAGAGATGTAGAAGGTTTTTTGAAGATAAGTAAAATTTAAGATAAAATTATAGAGAGTGTCATTTTTAGCTAAAATTTAGGGAACCCAATGAGAATGCTCTAAGGGCTTGATTGTAAAAAGTTTTCATCTCGCTAGATTTGGGTAGTGAAAGTGTTTGAGAATATTTATGAATAATAGTAAAAAATTAATGAAAAAATATTAATAAAATATTAAATAATAATCAAAAGTAGGTGAAAAGTAATAATAAAGTAAATAATAGTAATGAGAATATTTGATGAGGTACCCAGCAGGAAGAATGGATTTTTGTAACCACAGCGAACCATATATTCGCCGTACCAAGGTATTTTTACACGAAAATACCTTTTTGATTTCTATACTTGATTTATCCATAGGAAAATGATTCTTAGCCCAGGAGAATGTCTTCTCAAAATTATCGTTCAAGTATTTTATTTTATTTTTTATTTTTTTAATAATTAAAGAAGTGACTATTAGTTAAATAATATATTTTAAAAATGTTTAAAGATATTTAAAAAATATTTGAAAGAAAAAAAAATACAATTACACTAGTGGTAAGTTTGAGAGGACAAACTGAATAGCAGCACCCTGATTGGAAATAACACCACTAAAAAAAAAAATGGAAAATGTTAATACTGAAGTTTCGTATATGAGAGACAAATAAAGATTTACCTCTCGTTTGATTACACAAATGAGATGAGAAATTTATGAATAGTAATAATATAAATTGAGTTAAGATGTTATATAGGGTTTTGAGAAATGAGAGAAAAAAAGTTGAATCGAAATATTATAAAGTTAAAATACTGTTAGAATATAATTTTTGCTTTGAGATTTAAAAAAATTTAGTTGTTTTTTGTATTTATTAAAAGTTTGGAAAAGTCTTAATGATTAAGTAATGATTAGATGAGAAAACTGAACATTTGAGATTAAAAAGTATTTGTGTTTAAACGGTATTTGAATGTTGAGATGAGATTGATCGAGACCATCTATGAAACCAAATGGGGCCTAAACAAATGAAATTCCGTAAGTGTATGAATAAACTTGTTAGGATATATTTACCAAAACAAATAAATGAATAATCTGTTAGGATCCTCTCTATCACACCAAAAATGATATTTACAGTTTTAGAGTGTGCAGTTCTCGTGTCTTTTTTTTTTTTTTGAAAAAAGTTGATGAATCTTGGACTCATATGAAAAAATTATCTTTTAAATAACTATAATTTAGCGATTGCATACTCTAAAATTGTTTGTATCATTTATTTATAACATTACCCTCACCTTAAAAGATGCATGGTCTTCTTCAGATTAGAACCAAGGCATCCTTCTCAGGAGCCCGTGGGTACGCATTGGTGCTTCTCGTGTGGGTCGTGGGCTTTTTATTTTTATTATTTTGCCTGGATCTCAAGGTCGGTGGTGCCTGCAGGCCGCCTGTGTAATGACCCTGATCACCTTCACCCTCTAATATTTATTACTACCTTATCTTAGTCACCTGCTGTTGCATGTGCAAACCAAACCCTCATCCTTTCGTTTTAATGCTAGCTAGTTCTACTATTGCAGGGCCATTGGCGTGTCCACGAAATATTGTAATTCCGTGAGTGTTTTTGCTCTGCTCAGAAAGCCCCGTAACGAACAAGCATCCATGCATTTAGCTAAATAGGGCTCCCTCCCCAAGGCTATATTTTAAATTTCTATTCAATTCCCTTTATGATCTGAAATTCATGTTTTCATCTATATATATTATGCCGTACGTACAATATTTCATGTTTTCATCTAAAATATGCCATGAAGATTATACTTTTGCACGGATAATATTCACCAAAATTGCTTGCACCTTTTTGTCAAAATCAACGTTAGTGCTGTCCAAACAAGTTCAAGATCCAACCCCTCTATATGATAATATATATATATATGTTCGGTGCGATCCTCAAAACAATGGGAAAAATGTGATTTAACGATGGCTCTAGACAATTTACTTGTCCGAGAAAACGCTATTATGATGCAAATCTCGAGGCCAATACCAAACAATGGTCTAAGGTCTCAAGGGTCTCGTATTGTTAACGAAGAGTGCTAGGTCCCTACCCGAAAGGAAAAAAAAATGTCAGGAGTCCTGATCGATCAGAGATTCAGAGGTGGTAGGCAATAATGTTGGCTTACGTAAGATTTTTATTTTGAGAAATTCTACTCACAACCGCCCTTGCGGCATCGCGTGCAACCGGCACATCTTTTTATGTAAAATTTTATTTTTTTAACCGTCTATCATTTCGTTCCTCTGTCCTTCTTTATCAATTTTTTTTACTTTCTTCTTCCTCCCTTTACATATCTCTCCTCTGCGCATGTTTACATTTCATGCACTAGACTTTCATTTCAGACGCTCTCTGTATCCGCTTTTGCAGTGACAATGAAGAAGAAGAAGATGCAAGGGATCTTCCAAAGCACACTATCTCAAAGAAATTTCTGGCTGCGGCGGCCTCGCTGCCTCTCCCAGCTTAACACACTCGAAGAAGAAGATGATTTTGGTCGTGCCCAAAATACCCCATTTCGACTACATTGCTCCCCCTTACACTTGCCCATCTGATCTGAGATCTTGGAGAAGCGCAAGGAGTACCTCAGCCCTTCTATATTGTCTTTTACTTCTATTTTTTTTTCCATGCTCTCAAACTCTCTCTCTATTTATCTATCTTCTATGCACCAAGTCGCTAGGCACCTGGAAACTCCACTATCCAACCACCAAGGGTCAGCCCCCACGGCCCAGCACCTCTGTGTCCTCAACGGAAACCTGTCCCAAGCACTCTTCAGCCTTCCCTGAACCAGTCAAGATCAAGCCAAAACCTGTCCCACAGCCCTCCTCCGTGAACCAGACAACAACTACTTTCCTCCTCTGTTCAACCACCTCGCAAAGGCACTGTCTCACGTCAGAAATACCATGAAAACAGCCCAACCACCGCGTCCCAACTGCCCAGCAACTTCCTCTGTTTTGCAATGCCAAAAACAGAGCAACCCACCACTAGTTCCACCTTAAACTGCAACTCCTTGTGTCAAGCAAACCCACCTCAAGCTACCCAGCCACCACAAGCGTCGCACGGTTGCCACACTCAAGCAACCACCCAGTCACCGCGAGCACTATCTCGAACCACCAGCCATTGCCCCAAGAGCCATTCGCAGTTGATAGATGACGGCTCGAGACACAATTCGATCTTTTGACCACTACTGACGCCGTGCTCATATCCCCCGTCCATGGTTGCACCATTGTGCACGATCTCTACCCCCACGGCAAGCCTCTATTGCTTTCACTGTGTCTTCCTCTCACGAGTCTTACTATTCAAAACCTCACAAGCCACTATTGCGTAACCAATGTTGTTCGAAGGCACGGCCATGGATTTCTGCGAAAGTTGGATGGTGGGTTTGTAGTGGTGATTCAGAAAAAAACTAGAGTGAAAATGATAAAATTTGGAGCAATAATGGCAATGTTCTTAAGGATCTTGAAGGATCACAATTTAGAGGTAGATAACGGGTGGCGGAGGATTTGATGTAACGGCTAGTTTTCTAGGAGAAGTGGAGAGTGTGGGTATTTAAACGGAGAGTGTAGAGGGAGGAAGAGGAAGAAGAAGGAGGTAAAAAAAATTGACAGAGAAAGAGAGAGGGAACGACGAAATGCGTCTGAGATGAACAAGTTTAGTGCATGAAACGTAAACATGCGCAGAGGAGAGAAATGTAAATGGAGGAAGAAGAAAGTAAAAAAATTTGATAAACAAAGAGAGAGGAACGAAATGATAGACGGTTAAAAAAATAAAATTTTACATAAAAAATTGTGCCGGTTGCACGCGATGCCGCAAGGGCGGTTGTAAGTAGAATTTCTCTTTTATTTTAGAGGAGCGGTGGATCGATCCTTGGGCGCTGCTCCACTCATCATCATCATCGTATATTATATTTATTTTATTATTTTTGTTTTTGTTTCTTTTGATATAGAAAATTTTAATTAGTTTTAAAAAAATAAAATTAATTTTTTATTTTTATTTTTAAAATATGATGCGTAGTGAGTGAAAAGGGTAAATACTAAAACTGTTTTATTAATTACCTGATCATGCTACACGTACAATGCCAATGCTTTTCATTACGTTCCCGTCAAAAGAGGGAGCAAGTTATAAACTTGTGTTAATTAGAACAATAATAATTAGGATAGTGCTAGTGAACCAGTTAGTTTTGGCAGTTGGATGTGTCTATTAGTATAAATTTTATTTTTTTTAAATATAACGAAAAGTATATCATCTCATATGAGATAATATGAGATGCATTTATTGAAAGTTGAATAAAATATTGTTATAATATAATTTTTTTAATATTATATTTGTTTTAAAATTCGAAAATTTTGACTTTTTTATTATATTTTTTATGAGAATTTGATAAAATTGTAATGATTATATGAGATAAGATGATTTGATTTTGTGTAACCAAACTAATCTTAATAGTCATTTTTTTAATCAGTAAGTAAAAAAAATAAAAATAAAAATTAAATACATAAGCAGTCAAACTGAGACGGCATAATAACATTATTCTAATAATTATACGTTGTCTTGTCTTGTAGCACCGCTTGGATGCATCCATTCAACCTATGCTAAGGAACCACAAAATATAATTTATATATTTTTGAATGCTTGACTACTAATTGGCCAAAGATAATACATATCGTTATGGACCGTTAGGTTTTTTATAGGAGTTGTAACAATCATAAATTTTACTCTATAATTGTGTGGACGTTTGGTCAGTCCCCCGTATAAAGTTTATTCTAATGTTAAGTCAAGCTTAAATGAAGAGAGTATCTTCCTCCGCAGTGAATGACACACCCAGCTATGATTTTTTAATATGTGCCCTTGCTTTCCGTTGAAGTTGTATCGCTTGGACCTCAATATTATCATGTGTGCTATCTATAAGGGTTGTCACTATCGCCCTCACTAAGGCTGCAAATGAACAAAGCAGTTCGTGAACAGCTCAAGCTCGGCTCGTGTATTCTCGATTTGGACTTAATTCATTTAATAAATGAGATGTTCATAAACATTAATACAAGTTCGAATATTAAACGAGGAAAATTCATATAAACTCGGCTCGGTTTAGGCTCGTGAATAAAATTCTTATAAGCTCAACTTGACTCGTTTGAGCTTGTTTTGAAACTCATAATATGTTTTATATATGTATGTGTTATATATATTACATGTTAGTTATATTTTATATACTTAATTATATATACTTAATTTATTTATAGTTTACCATATATAATATATATGTTATGTTCCCAAAATGTGTATAGGATAATTTTATATCATACAACTACAACTATTGATTTATTATATTATCTATATGCATTAAATAGTTTAGTTTATTACATTTATTTTGTGTGTTATTCTTTTAATTTATAAGTTATTTTTATAAAAAAGTTATACTATAAGAATCTTGAATCAAAATTATTTGATTGAATAGTTAAATGGTTTGAGTTTTTTTTTTGTAATTTTTTTAAAAATATTACTCTAAAGATAAGATTAAAAAATCTCAAAATAAAAAATCGAGTTTGAGCTCAAGCTACTCGAGCTTGTATTGTTTGTTTATTTTTAGTTAAGCTCGAGTCGAATTGAACAACATTAATGGTTAACGAACTGAGTTCGAATAAGGATATTCGAGTTTTATTCGAGTTCGAGCGAGCAAACATGTTAATCAAACTCGAGTACCCTTTTTCGAATTCGACTCGACTCAGTTTGCTTGCAGCCCTAGTCCTCACCATTTTGTAAGAGTGTGGTGACGGATAAAATATTAAAGGACAAAATATTTTCATTAATTAGTGTGTTCATCCTTCAACAAAAATATTGAAGGACAAAATATTATTAAACAATAGATATAGGCAGCAACATGTACAACAAAAAATATATGCTGCCTCATTTTCAATTCTCCACATTTGTAAGCCACCGTAAGTGAAAATAAGCACATGGTGCTATTATATTACTCTTAGGCCAGTTGTTTATACTACTGTATTACTCATAGTCCTATTGCCATTCAAGATGAAGCATGCCAAAAATCCAATCAATTAATGAGCTAGCAAAAATCCAATCAAGACGCCAAAACCATTTGTCTGTATGTTTCAGAATGCTACTTTCGAAGGACAAAGCAATAAAAATGTTTGTAAAAAGCAGAGGACCCACTATTTCCAAAACTATTTGTTTGTATGCTTCAGTAGGCATCATCGTTGGAAGTAAAAACCAGAGGACAGTTTTGGTTACTCTTTCAGCTGCTCCTACAAGCCTATATGTTAGTAAAAACTAGAGGACCCATTTCCCAGATCTTGCTCTGTCGAATTTCAAAATGGCCAGTCTATTTCTCACTTTAAACGAAATAATGTTTATAAAAACTCCTAAAATGAACCCATTAAATCATCCTTAAACAACAAATAAAAACTTCAAAATTATCCTTAAATTCAAGAGATCAAAACTTCAGAATCTTAGCAAATAAAAACCCTAAATCATCCCTGAAAATCAACCCCAGATTCGAATTTCAATAAAATTTCAACAAAATAAACTTCATCTTGAAATCATAGTAATAAAATGATAGCAAAATAGAAAGAGCTTCGAATTTCCCTTAGATTCGACATTGAAGAACAGTGGCAGTGATGAAATGATGCGTCGATGAAGGAAGTACAGCGCCGATGGAGGAAGTACAGCGCCGATGATGAAAATGCAGCGTGTGAACGGGGGACCAAAAATATGGAATGGAGTTTTGCTAGTTCATGGAGTTTCCGTTAAGGGAGAGACTGAAAATCTGGAATGGGGGAGACCCAAAATCTGAATGCGTGTGAATGGAGTTTCCGTCGAGAGAGGTGGTGCGCGCGCGCTTGTCTGGTTTTGTCAAAATAGATTTTGTTGAGAGGAGTGTATTTGATTATGAGAGAGAGAAAATAATATAAATTATTCAATAGATGACAATTAGTAACCATACAAAAATTTTTTTTTTGATAAATAGTAACCATACAAACATAGAGAGTTAAGTAATTTTTGTGTAAAATATTTACATTTTACCTCTTCCAATATAGATAATTTTAAAGCATTACTAGCCTGGCATTTAGCTAAGTTAATACTGATGCTCTAACTTTGAAACATATTGGTGTCCTGTGACGCCATAAGTTATGAGATAATAATAGTCTTAAATCTCATTGACAATCAGTTCACAACATAGATAATGAAAAAATAATAAAAGAATAAAAGAATCATGTGAAAAGCAACTTTTATAAATAGAAGTAATTATTTCATGAATAATAGTGGATTAATTATGATTTGTAAAAATGTTGAGATCACGGTTGGATAAAAAATCTATAAATTTTTATTGAGAGCGTGATAGATAATTTAAATAATTAATTTTTTAATTGTTTGAGAAAACAACAGCCACCCGTTGTGGTCGAGTATTTCAAGTAGTTGAAATACTTTCAAGCAGTTGAAATGCTTTTAACTATTATTTTTTATTTTATTATTTCTTTTTATTTATTTTTTATTAATATTTATTATTTTTCATATACTTTGTATTATTATTAAATATTTTATTATTACTTTATTATTATTTTTTATTACTGTTTACATTTAGTATCCAAACGTAGTCACGTAAACGTCCAACCAACACCTTACCCTATTGACCTGACGATGCCTGCTTGCAGCCTCCTCTCCAACTATGAACGTACCATCCCTGATTTCCTTCTGCCTCTCAACACTCTTGGAAATTTCCATTAATTGTCAATAAAAAAATAAAAGCTCTCTATCTCTTTCGCTGATCTTTTGCATGCATGATCTCCCTCTTTTAATTTATACGACTGTCACGACCCGTTATATGCAGAATTAATCAAGTAGCCCTTTGCACGAATCCGTTACCAATATCATGGGAAACAGAAACACCGAAGTGGAGAAGAAACGCGTCGCCGTCTTAGCGTTTCCATTCGGTAGCCATGCAGCCCCGCTATTCAATCTCGTCCGTGGAATCGCTGCAACAGCCCCGGATGTGAGGTTCTCCTTCTTCGGCACGGCTGTATCCAACCGGCGCTCCATCTTAAACCAGATGAATAACATAAAGCCTTACGGCGTGCCGGATGGCAACACGGTATTTACCAAGAACCTGGACGAGCGTCTTGAGCTGTTTCTGAAGGCCACGCCGGGGCACTTTAGGAGCATCATGGAAGTGGCGATGTCGGAGACGGGGAGGAAGATCAGCTGCATTATCAGCGATGCGTTTCTTGCCTTTGCTGGGAAGATGGCCGAGGAAATGGATGTGCCTTGGGTTACGTTTTGGACGGCTGGACCTCGCTCCCTTCTCGTCCACATTGACACACAGACCGTCCGGCAAATACTAGGAGCTAACGGTGGGCATTTATTCGCTCAATGAATCGCTGAAGTAAATGAGTACTCTTGTCTGCTGCGTATAGTTAATTTTTCGTATTTTTTTGTGCATTATTCTATTAAAGTGTAGTAATAGAGTTAGTATTCTCTTATTCTCTATTTATTATTTATAGTGTATTTAATTTTTTTTATTTTCTTTTAAGTATTTTTTTAATATTATTGATCATTAAGAAAAAAATTAAAAATATATATAATTTTAACTAATAAAAAATTAAAAAAATCAAATATAAAAAGAATAGTAAATAGATAGTAGCAAAGTAGTAACCTTATCAATATCTTAATGTGATTAGCTAAATTAATTATTTTATATTAAAAAAATAATGCACCAATCATATTATTGAAGTGTGCAAAAAATAAATAAAAATAATTGTACTTAAAATTTTTCTTCTTGATAAGCTCTGATGTTAATGGTAGGCATGATTTATTTAGGCATTTATTTGTAGTTTAGGGTTGGTTTGATTACACAAAAACAAACTATCTCATTTCATATAATTACTACAACTTTCTAAGCTCTCATACAAAATATAATAAATAATTCAATTTTTTTAAATCTCAAAATAAAATATTATTATAATATTTTATTCAATTTTTAATAAAATATCTCTTCTTATCTGAACTGTATAACCTAATCAGCTATAATGGATAGCATTCTTCTATGGGTTAATTAACCAAAAATTTAATTATGATCTTTTTTGCTAAATTATTATGCTATTTTTTCCCATTCATGATCTGATCAGCAAAATTTGTTTCCCCCTTCTGCAGACTCTGAAGACCAAAGTACCCTTGATTTCATTCCAGGATTTTCCTCAGTACGCGTGTCTGATTTGCCTGAGGGAGTACTGTTAGGCAATCTAGGACTCGTTTGTTTTCGGAGATGAGATGAGATGAAAACTTTTAAGATGAGATGAATTGTTTATTTTATTTTGTATTGAAATTTGAAAAAGTTGTAATGATTAGGTGAGAGAATATGAGATGAATTTGAAAAAGTTGAATTATTTATTTTATTTTGTATTGGAATTGAAAAAAGTATAATGATAAAATTGAGATGAGATGAAAATATTTTCCGAAAACAAACGAGGCACTAGAGTCACCCTTCTCGAAAATGTTACACAGTATGGGATTAATGCTTGGGCAAGCTACTGCGGTTGTCATAAATTCCTTTGAAGAGCTAGACTCAATAGCCGTGAATGAACTCAAGTCAAGACTCCATAAATTTCTCAATGTTGGCCCCTTCACCCTAACATGGGCGCCACCGCTCAGTTCTGATGAGCATGGCGTTGGCTGCCTACAGTGGTTGGACAAGCACAAAACCGCATCCGTGGCATACATTGGCTTCGGAATGGTAATAACATCCCCGCCTCATGAGCTGGCGGCTTTGGCAGAAGCACTAGAGACAAGTGGGTTTCCATTTCTTTGGTCATTTCGAGGCAACATAGACGAAGAATTGCCGAAAGGATTTATAGAAAGGACTAGTTCGAGAGGGAAAGTTGTTCCATGGGCTCCCCAAATGGATGTCTTGGGACATCGTTCGGTAGGAGTGTTTGTGACTCACTGCGGATGGAACTCGGTTTTGGAAAGTATTGTGGGCAGGGTGCCAATGATTTGTAGGCCATTTTTCGGAGACCAGATGCTGAACATGAGGGTGGTAGAGTCAGTTTGGGGCATTGGCCTGGGGATTGAGGGTTCGGTTTTCCCTAAGAAAGAGAAGTAAAAGCCCTGGAACTAACTTCGTTGAATGAACAAGGCAAGAAAATGAGAAAAAAATCTCAACCCTTCAAAGAGACTGCCTTGAAAGCTGTTGGAATCAATGGTGACTCTAATGAAAATCTCAAGACTCTGATTGAGTTAGTAACTAATTAGTAAAAGGCCATTCATGTGCTCGTGATCTGATAAGATCAGTTCACCTTCATCCAATTCCAGCCAACTTGCTTAATAAATTGAGGACACGCAAGATCAAAGAGGAGTCGTTGGAAAAGCATGGAGACTAATTGTTCGGTGGATTGAATCATTGGTCTTTTGATGTTAAGAATTTTGTCTTGATTAGGTGTCGTGGTGGCGCTTATTGCCTTGGCTAGTTTTTATGTTCGTGGTTAAAGAGTAAAGTGTGGGTTTTTTTTTTAATATTATTTTGTAGTATTATTATTATTTTAAAATTTAAAAAAGTTTAATTATTTATTATATTTTATATACAAATTTTTAAAAATTACAATAATAAGATAATATGAGATAAGATAGGTTGAGAGCTCCTCTCAATCCAAATCGAACCTTGTCCGATTTGGATGTAAGAACGTAGCATTAAGGTTTAGTATTAGCAGATGTTTGGAGGGTGAGATGAGAATTTGTGTTTTGTTTTAAAGTTTAAAATATTATTTTTTAGTTTTGAATTTGAAAAAGTTGTATTAAGATTTGAAAAAATTGAATTGTTTATTATATTTTATATGAGAATTTGAAAAAGATGTAATGATTAGTTGAGATAAGATGAGAATTTTGAAAAATTTTTCACCTCCAAACTTGTTGTTTGAAATCTTTAATATAATACTATTTATATGACATAATTTAATTTATAAGATTTAATTTTTTTAATTGATATTTTAAATCAAAATGATGTGAAGTAGATAATATATAGTGTTAAAGTATTCCAATAGAATTATTGTGAAGTAGATAATATATACAATAGAATTATTGAGAAGTAGATAATATATAGTGTTGAAGTATTCCAATAGAATTATTGTGAAGGAGAAAATATATAGTGTTAAAGTATTCCAATATAATTATTATTAATACTACGCCAATCCTTCCTCCGCTACAATCTACATGACATAGTAAGGGGTATTTTCATCCGTCAAAAGCGACTGATTTTCAAGTATCAACGAATGATAGAAAATATAGTATATAATAAAAATTGAGATAGAGACGACAGAAGGAGTGATAAAGAGTTGGAGGTATATTTATTATTTATTTTCAATTTAGGTCTTATTTATTTTTATAGATGAAATGAAATAAAATGAGATTAGTTGAGATTAAAGTTAAAAATTAAATAAATTATTATTATATTATTTTTAATATTATTTTTATTTTAAAATTAAAAAAATTAAATTATATATTTTATTTTATATAAAAATTGAAAAAAATTATAATGATTAAATTAAACTAATGGAGAGGAGTTTGAAATCAATTGTAATTGAATGTGTGGAGAAGTCAAATTGGAATTTGTGGACAAGCAAGCTCTTGGAAATCTTGCTTTTAAGAGATCTCTCAATTAATGACCATTCTTAGAGCACTAGCATTGGTCTATGCATATCTATATGCAAAGCCATATTTGCATAATATGACTCAAAAAACACCCACATTGGCTTATGCATATGCATAAATTTGGCTAGCAGTGAACAGTTGTTATCCAAATTTGGATAACAACTATTCACTCCATCAAACATATTTTAATTGTTATTTCTCTCTCCTTCCACTCTTTCTCTCTCAATCTTTTCCTCTTCTCCTTCCCTCAACAACACAACAAATCTTCACATTCACATTCATTTTATTATTATAATATATTATATATATTTTTTTCATTTTATTATATTTTTAATATAATATATAAAAAAAATTATATTTTTTATTATTGCATTTGTATTATTAATCTCAAATGTATATAGTGGATGCTAATTACAAAATATATATAAAAATTTTGATTTTAGAAAAAAATTAATAAAAATAAAAAAATAATATTTTATTATTATTTGGTCTCAAATATGCATAAGCCAATGTGGGAGTTTTGCTTGAATGGCCAAATGGTTATGCAAAAGAGATAATTTTGCATATGCATATGCATAGACCAATGCTAATGCTCTTAAAAAGATAAAGAGCCCACTTGAGTCGAAACCTTGGTTCGTTTTGACAAATGCACTGAAAGAAGAACGAACCTTCATCGCAAGCGCTACTAGCCAAAGCGACGCCGAGAGAGAATAAATCATTTACGATACTACTTTCTCCGTTAACTCGAGGCCCTTTACGTTGCGCTTGCTCTCTGCGATAGGGAAAAAGAACTTACGGAAATGGAAGAAAAAAGGTCAAGTCTTGAGTCCCCCTTGATTCCAATAGCACAAGGAAAAGCATTAGAATCTAGAAAGGGATTCAACAAAGAGGATATTATAGCAGAGGTGAAGAAGCAGCTGTGGTTAGCAGGGCCACTTGTGCTGGTTAATCTCCTGGTGAACGGTTTGCAGGTGATCTCAATCATGTTTGTGGGTCATCTTGGAGAGCTAGCTCTTGCTGGTGCTTCCATGGCCAGTTCTTTTGCATCAGTAACTGGTTTCAGCTTGTTGGTATGAAAGTCTTCTCTTCTTATCTTTTTTTACGTTGCTTAGCTTATGGCTTTATCTGCATTAGCATAATAGAAAGGTTTTTATTTTTATTATATTTATTTATTTTTCTTGAAGATGACGATGCCTGATGCCTCTCCTTTTATTTTTATTTTTTTGCTTTTATTTATTTATTACTTTTGTAAAGCAATAATGCCTCTCCTTTTATTTATTTGTACTTTGTCATTCCACCACAAGCCTCCTTAATTACCATTAGATATCAAAATTTGAATTCTTAGCATGAGATATTTTCAGTTGAATCATAATGAACGGTGCAAATTGTGATTTTTTTGTAAAATAGAGGACGTAACATATCGGTCGTAATATTTTAGGGAGTAAAAAGAGTATAGAACATTTTAATTAGAGAGTTGAACGGGTATTTTCTCTCTCATTTATTAGGAATTGGTTGGGGAATTGATTTTTCCTAGCCGGAAGCATGCATACTCTGCTTTGGCTGCCAAAGGCGTGTGATCTATGTATAATCCTGCCTATAATTAATTACCTGGGAGTTGATTAATGTTATTGGGGGACATATCCAATTTCATCTGAATGATGCTGAAAGTTGAGGCTATCTTGTAAATCTAACATCTAAGATTCTGGATTCCTTCAAATTCTTTAGTGGGAATGAACATAATTCCCTTACTTCAGATTCTTCTCTTCTCCTCTCTAATTTAACAGTTGCTCAATCTTTGTTTTAACTGGCTGCAAACATTTCTTAATATGATCGATGATCTCAGTTTAGTCTCTCTCTTTGGTTGGATAGATTGGAATGGCAAGTGCATTAGACACATTCTGTGGTCAGTCCTACGGTGCAAAACAGTATCACATGCTTGGTATACACATGCAGAGGGCTATGCTTGTTCTCCTACTGGCCTGCATTCCCCTTGCCCTTATATGGGCCAATGCCGGCCACATCCTTGTATTCTTGGGACAAGATGCAGAAATCTCAGCTGAAGCTGGCCTTTATGCTCGGTTCATGATACCTTGCATTTTTGCTTTTGCGATCCTTCAGTGTCATGTTAGATTCTTAAAAACCCAAAGTAAGGTAGCTCCCATGGTGGTGAGCACTGGAGTTACAACATTATCTCATATACTCATTTGTTGGATTCTGGTATTTAAGTCTGGCCTTGGAAATAAGGGCGCGGCTCTGGCAAATGCCATATCTTATTGGATCAATGCATTGTCATTGATAATTTATGTTCGAATATCTCCCTCCTGTAAGAAGACATGGAATGGATTTTCAAAAGAAGCATTTCATGGGATTCTTGAGTTTCTAAAACTGTCCATTCCCTCGGCTGTAATGATCAGGTAAATTTCTGGTTCCAACTCTTTTGG
The DNA here is from genome assembly GCA_029856935.1 of Cyclocarya paliurus. NCBI lineage: Eukaryota > Viridiplantae > Streptophyta > Magnoliopsida > Fagales > Juglandaceae > Cyclocarya > Cyclocarya paliurus. Next base: position 4,730,533 of record CM056949.1, on the reverse strand, counting down.
ACCTTCTATTTTTCTTTGTTTGCAAATTTGATAGAAAAATGATAAACAAGCAGCCAAAAATAAAAGGAACAAAAGTTATTTATAATGCTAATTTCCCACGTTCATTTTGTGGAACAGCTTCGAAACCTGGTCATTCGAAATGATGGTTCTTTTATCTGGTCTTCTACCTAACCCAAAGCTTGAAACATCAGTGCTGGCAATCAGGTTTGTGCTGTAACCTATACTAAGAACATACCAAGAACACATGTTGGTGTGCATGCCATAAAAAAGCGTGTAACAGAAGCAATTTCCCCCCTACTAACGATTTGTGGTGTATTCCCAGCCTTAACACCTGTTCGTTGGTTTATATGATACCCCTCGGGCTCAATGGTGTAGCAAGGTGATTCTGAGCTAAATTGGGCAGCTGCATATCTTCTAGTTTGCGACTCTTTGTTTACCAACAATTCTTTTTCTTCTCTGTTATTTTAGCACAAGAGTCTCAAATGAGCTGGGTGCTGGGAGACCGCAAGCAGCTCGCCTAGCAGTACGTGTTGCTGTAGCGATGGTTGCTACAGAGGGCATTCTGGCAGCCACTATCATGATAGTGGGACGTAATGTTTGGGGCTACTGTTACAGCAAGGAAGAAGAAGTAGTAAGATATGTGGCAGAAATGTTGATCTTGATTGCAGTCTCCCACTTTTTTGATGGTCTTCAATCTGTGTTTTCAGGTCTGTGGCAAACTTTATGTTCTGCCTTTTCTATTCACTGAAAACAATTAAATTAATTTTCTGTACGCTTAATAAACAAAGGACCACCAATTTCCAATGATAGAGAAAGTAGCACCACTAATGTGGAGTCCTAGCTGATATGCAGTGTATAGCAAATAGAAGAAATCCATGGAAAATAGAATTTTTCTAAGCGCACATTCTCTTGCTCACATCTAAATCTTATTTCTTGTCATGCAGGTAAGCTGATACTTTGGGCCATCATTACTAGAAAAACAATATTAATTCTGGTTATAATTTGATTGAAAATTTCAGGCACTGCAGCAGGGTGTGGATGGCAGAAGATAGGGGCCGTTGTTAATCTGGGAGCTTATTATGTTTTGGGCATTCCCACGTCTATCGTATTAGCTTTTGTCTTCCATTTTGGTGGAAAGGTAAAGGAGTTGCCTAGCTTTTCCATTGCTAGCTAGCTTTATGTATTCACATCCTTGGGTTGAATAAAAATAAGTGTACTTATTTTGTATCTGATCCACAGGGACTGTGGTCGGGAATTATAGTGGCATTGTTTGTGCAAGCATTGTCCTTGGCGATAATAACTCTATGCACTGATTGGGAGAAAGAAGTAAAGTACTCTGAACATAAACTGTCATACATATCATACCTCAGTCAATTTCATCTGATGCTTCTTTTTTCTTTCATTTTGTAGGTGAAGAAAGCTGATGATAGAGTACATAATGCAATGACCGCATCAGGGTCTTGAAAGGCACGAAGAAAGAAACTGGCTGCAGAAATAAATTAGAAGATAATTAATAAAGGAGGGAGGTCATGCTAAGAAATTAACCTGTGGATTCCAGTACTTTTTGCAAGAGCATTCGTCCCATGTTAGAGACTGGACACATTAATGGAGTATTGGTCGTTTCATCAAAAGGCTTAAGATTAACTATCTGGACTTCCACAAGAGGACTTGAGCAAGAAGCTAGAGGAACAAGTTATTCGCTTGTTTATTTCTCATTAGCTGTTTGTTGCTCGTTTGTTAATTATTTGTTTCTGCAATATTGTGGAGGCAGAGCAGCTTCTGATCGAAACTAATCATGTTCGGAAAGGGTGAATTTTGTAATGCACCCAATTAATTTGGGCCTATAGCTATCACTTCGGCCCTAGTTTGTTACGACAGGACTTATGTTTTATTTAATTAGACTCTTGCTAATTACTTAGGCTAGATTTGATACCAAAACCATCTTAACCCATTTTATCGCATCTCATCATTATAATTTTCACAAATTTTCAGATAAAATATAATAAAAAATTTAACTTTTTCAAATCTTAAAATAATAATAATATTAAAAAAATATTTTAATAATATTTTATTCAACTTTTATATAAAATTATCTCATCTTATCCCACTATCCAAACTACCTTAGTGTGTGGTCTAGCCCATGGCCTTCATAGCTCCCTTAATAGTTGCCTGACAGAATATATACTAGGGGGGCAATTATCATAGGGTATTCGAAATATGTTGAATATACTAGGGGGGTAATTATCATAGGGTATTCGAAATATGTTGAATCTTGTATGTTTCATCTGGAGGAATTGGGAGCCTTGAACATCCCAAGGCGTGGTTAAACTTTATCCATCTTTTGCAATTTATCTCCATTGCTATCCACCTTGTGTTGTTAATTCTCAACTTTATTTCTTTTATCGATATTTCTCAATTGGGATTCATAACAATTTTCCAAATTTTTCTCAATTTCTTATTCATAAGAACTAATTTCACATTTATTTCAGGGACAAATAAAAATGTAAATACAGATTAATCTAAAAAAAAAAAAAGGAATTCTAACAAAAATACTTCGTTAATCCGAGATCAGTAATATTTTCAAAGTTTATTCGTTTCGAAAATATTAGGGGCCCCTTTTATTTTACTTTAAAAAGACGGTTCTTTAATTTATAGTTGTTTAGAGAGAATTAATTTATACATATAACTGGTAATCAAGATATTATTATATATTTTGTACCGGTTTCTTTATCTGCATGTGAATTTAAAATTAAAGTATACGAGTACTGTTTTGAACCTTCTGCACTGCGTTTAACTTGTCAAGATCAGAGCAGTGGATCAGACCCTCTATCGCCCCGACCCTCTCTCTCAAAACCCTCTCGTCCGATCACAACCGGGGGGAGAGGAAGCTTCGGCTTCCTCTTCCCCTTTCCTCTCTTCCCTCTCTACCGACGTTTACGACGGTTTCGTAGTTTTTTTTTTCGTTGTTTTACAGGTTTCGGCCGAATAAGGTGAGATGGTCGATCCGAGCTCCTCCAGTGGAGTTTTCCTACACGCGTGCCACCGGACGAACCCTCGCCCCCCGATCTTGCAGCCGTCCGCTTTGGGCGCCATTTGGAGTGGCGCATTGCTCCCACGTGCGGATTACAGAGAACGCGTGGCATACGCGAGCCACCGCATATCACACCGCGTCGGAGCCATGTGCGGAAACTTAGGGCCCAGTACACCGGCACTGCATCGACCAGTCGTTTGGCTTCCTCCCAGAGTGGCGCGTGACTTTCACGCACCACCACAGATCCTGTTGTTGCGTTTTCTTCCGTTTCAGTTGCTCTGTTTGGTGGTTGTTTTGTTGTGTTTGTTTTGGTTGGGTTTTTTTGTTGTAAGAATCTGTAGTTCCGACTCTATGTCGGTTTGTTTATGTTGGAGTTTTGGTTCTGTTGGTTTTTTTTTGTTAGAATATAAGGTGAAATAAGTTAATGGACTTATGTCCATAGCTATTGTTGGTTACTTCTCCTCCATTGGAGGATGGAGTTTGGTGGTTTACTTCTCCTCTTTTGGAGGATGGAGTTTGGTTGTTGGTTGGAGGTTGGAGCAGATACTCTCTGAGAGTCTCTGGTTTAGACAATGCCATCGCACGTACGGGAAGATTTGATCAGAATATAGTTGACTTGTAATTTGAGTCGCAGATGTAACTCCTTTTGAAATGAATGAATGAAATGAAGTCTATTTCTTATCAAAAAAAAAAAAAAACTTGTCAAGATCAGAGAATAGTACCTGATCGTGTGAATTGTACAACTTTGATGTGAATGTGATAACGCATTTAAGTTATATGCATATAATATATAATGTGTGAGGAATGAAAATAAAGATCATATTGGAATAAGAAATTCTATTTATAAGTCTTATTTTTTATTCCGTTGATCATGTGGAAGCCTTGATCCACAAGCTTGATCTACATTAGCTAATTAACTCTGCCTTTTTAAAATAGTGTAGTGGGTTTTATACTAAGTGGTGTTTTAATGCACCGATTTGTGCGTAGCAAAACTCTATAAAAATTGTATGGTATTCGTTCTATCTAATTTTTTAATGCTAGAAACTCAAACTAATGGAAGTGCTATGGATTGAAATTGTCGTAAACTTTAAGAGTCACCTGCTTGCATTCTTACATATAACTTGTAGGATCGATCTCATTCATAATATATCATTCTTATATGAATATTTCATATTTGTCTCAATTTCTTCGGATTTTCCTAACTTTGGCTCATTGCATTCAAATTATTCCTGGGAAATAATTGTAGTGGAAGAAAACCTTGGTTACAAGGCCACTGTCCTCAAAGAAAACACAAGTGGAAAACAAAATCAACCAAACCTACAACTTAAGACACTCTCAAATAAGGAAGCCCCATATATCTTGTCCGTTTTGAACAAAACTTATAAGATGCGTGGAAGATCGTTATAATTGTTCCATATGCAGCTACGTCCCTTAGCTCCAATGCGCGTAAAAAAAATCTGTCGACGAATTACCTTGTCTATAGACATGATAAATAGTGTAGTTCGACCCCGCTAGAACATCTAAAATTTCCTCCCAATAGTGTTCAAAGTACCAAATACCACATCTTGATTTTTTCACCCACTGAACAATAAGCATAGAATCCATCTCCAAATCTACATTGACCAAACCCAAAATTTTCACTAGACGTAAGCCATGTAGTAATCCCATGCCTTCTGAAAAAGTATTTGAACCATGCCCAATCATGTGTACCGCAAAAGCACTTATCAAGTCACCATTTGCATTTCTGAGCACCCCTCCAGCACCTGCTCTCCCTGGGTTACCTAAAGAACTTCTGTCCACATTTAGCTTGAGCTTCCCCTTCACAGGCTTCGTCCATTTAACAACCTGTACATGTTTACTCTTTGGCATTTTAATAGGAATATGAGAGCTTTGGAGAATTAGTTCATCCCGATGCACAAGGAAGCTGGCACCAGCTTTTAATTTCCCCCCTACCCGACCAATCCAGACTTCATGTATAGATCTCCAAACTGAGGCACTGGATTCGCGTATCCCCTCCATGCGGTATGTACACCGCCATTTCCTCAACCGATTTCTCTTCATATTAACTGTTCAAATCTTAATTGATGGTGTAAAAGCTATAAATGTTAATTAAGATGTATGTTAACTTATATATATATATATATATATATATATATATATATAAGATTAGAGGGTAAATTAAAAAATAAGTACTCGTTTGTGAATTAAAAGTGTATTTAATAATTACCTTTTTCTAATTGGGTCGATCGGGTGATCAGTGCTAGTACTCGAAGATAAGTTCATGGTTTTCAAGTCTACAAAGTACGAATTAACTTCAGTCGAATCTTAAACTAGTTTTCCCATTAATTTCCACCAAAATAATTTAATTCCCCGGCATGCACATTCTAGCTAGCATGGAAATTATTGAAGATAAAATTCAAATAGCCTATAATGGCACTCCACAGACCAAGCAAACCAGTGTGCTGCCAGCTTGAAGATATTGGTTGTTACTTGAAGATATTAGTTGTTACTCATATCTTGGGCCAAGCTTGTTGACTGATGCTCTGCAAACCAGTGTGCTGCCAGCTTGAAGATATTGGTTGTTACTTATATCTCGGGCCAAGCTTGTTGATTGATGCTCTGTTGTTATGGTTGATTCTGTTTTGATTTAATCTTTTGAATAACTGACGTACAGGAAGTAACTTTTGTATAGCAACAGAAAATTGTATATAAATTATATACGTTGTGTATGTGATTTAATTCAATAAGAAAAGATAATTTTCATCCATTGCAATCTCTGTTCTGTTGAGTTTTTACATGGTATTAGAAAACCAGAAGACTCACGTCTGAGCGATCCTTTTCAACATGTCTGACCTCCCAAATTCTTCAACCCCCAATACTTCCCAGCCCACCCTCCCAACATTTACTCCCTCTTCCTCCATCAACCTCACTAAACTCACCCGACTCAACTACCTAACATGGAAAGCTATCATGCTACCCTACCTTAAAGGCCAATGAGTTTTTGGTTATATTGACAACACAATCTGCCCACCTGCTAAAACAATTACTGCCTCCGATGGCTCTATCATACCCAACCCTTCCTATGAAGTCTGGGAAACTCAGGACAATCTTATCCTCAGCTGCATCAACTCCTCTCTTTCAGATGAGGTGCTAGCCTAAGTTGCTCATTGTAGCACATCTGCCGATGTCTGGACGGCACTGAGTTCTGCTTTTGCATCCCAATCTCGTGCCAAAGCAGTTCAAGTACGATCTCAATTATCTACATTATGGAAAGGAAGTCAGTCTGCGGCTGATTACTTTATGACTATCAAACGCCTCACGGATGAATTAGCTATTGCTGGTCAAGCACTCCAATGTGATGATATTATCACATATATGCTTGCTAGACTTGGTCCCGAATGCCAGTGGCCGTGGCACCAACACTCTGTGGTGTCAGTTATGTGACAAACGTGGCCACACAGCTTCCCGATGTTGGAAACGGTTTGATCCACACTTCCAAACCCCACCACCTCGTCCATCTCCTTAGGCCAACCTAGCTTCCAATCACACTCAACAGCAGACATCTGAATTAGAGTGGCATCCTGACACTGGTGCGACGCATCATCTGACCAACAACATGAGTAATTTAAATATCCACAATGATGCCTTTTCTAGCAATGATCATATCCAAATAGGTGATGGAACAGGTTTGAAAATAAGTCATACTGGAACTGCATCTTTATCTAATTCCTCTTCAACCTTTCTTTTTGATAAAATTCTTGTCGTACCACAAATTACAAAAAATTTACTCCCAGTTCAAAAATTTGCTCAGAATAATAATGTTTATTTTGAGTTTCACAGTTCTTTTTTTCTCATCAAGGATTACTCGGGGAACGTCCTACATAAAGGATTTATGTTCAATGGCATGTACTGCTTCTCCCCATCCCTTCAACGATGTCTTCCTTCTGCTTTTGTTAGTGCTCGGGTCTCAGTTGTAAACTGGCACCGTCGTCTTGGCCATGCCTCTTACATCACTGTTCGACATGTCCTCAACAATAATAATTTACCTGTTGGTTCCAATAAGAGACAAAATGTTTGTCCAGAGTGTGAAATGGCTAAAAGCCATAATTTACCTTTTTCTACTTCAACTCATTCTATTTCAAAACCTCTTGAATTAATTTATTCTGATGTTTGGGGGCCTAGCTCAGTCTTTCTAGTTATGGCTCTCGTTACTATGTTTGTTTTTTGGATGCCTATACTAAATTTATTTGGCTATTTCCGTTGAAATTAAAATCTGACGTTGAAAATATTTTTCTTCAATTTCAGCAATATGTTGAAAGGCAGTTTGATACAAAAATTAAGGCAATTCAAACTGATTTGGGGGGGGGGGGGTTGAGTATCGACGTTTAAATAATTATTTTAAAACATGTGGAATTCACCATCGTCTGGCTTATCCTTACACGCATGAACAAATGGGTTCTGTTAAACGTCGACATCGTCAAATTGTTGAAATGGGCTTAGCTTTGCTAGCTCATTCCAATTTACCAAAACCTTATTGGGAATATGCTTTTCTAACTGCTACTTATATTATTAGTCGTCTCCCTTCCAAAACTTTAAACAAGTCCCCTTTTGAAATGGCTTATAATCACAAACCTAACTACTTATTCATGCGTGTCTGGATGTGCTTGTTTGCCAAATTTGCGAGCTTTTAACAAACATAAAATAGATTTTCGTTCTAAAACTTGCATTTTTCTTGATTATAGTCTATCACACCAGGGCTACAAGTGTCTTGACTTGGCCACAGGAAAAATTTATGTCTCGCCATGTCGTCTTTGATGAGTCATTATTTCCATACCAAAACACATCTTCGGCAATTAGTAATCCTGAACCACACCAAATTTCGTTACCCCACTCTTTAAATCCTTCGCCTACTCACACAAATTCTGCAGGTTCATTCATTGTTTCATCTGTCCAGATGCCGAGTGATCAGGTTGTTCTACAAAATCAGCACACTTCGGATATTCAAAACACTCAGTTATGTTCAGATGTGGCTCACCTACCAGCAAGGGATCCAACTCAAAATTCAAATATTGCTGCACCATCTCCTCGTCTGGATTTACCTCAACCTCCAACCAAACCAACTGAGTCAATGTCAAGACCACATCACTGAATGATCACCAGATCACAGACACAATCACTCAAGCCAAAATCCCCTTATGTTGGTATAGCTCGATACCCCCTACCTCAATGTTTAATTACTAATCATGTCTCTCCTCCAACAGAGCTTACTTGTTTTTCTGAGGCTACTAAACATCAACACTGGCGTGAGGCAATGGACATTGAGTTCAATGCTCTTGTTCGAAATGGTACATGGGATCTTGTACATCCCAAACCAAGTATTAATCTCGTTGGAAACAAGTGGGTGTTCCGAATTAAAAGACATGTAAATGGTAATATTGAGCGTTATAAAGCAAGACTAGTAGCGAAAGGGTATCATCAACAACACGGTGTTGATTTCACGGAGACCTTTAGTTCCGTGGTTAAGCCAGGGACTATACGGTTATTATTATCTTTAGCCATTTCGTAACAATGGACTATTCGACAAATTGATATTTAGAATGCATTTCTACATGGTCTCTTGCAAGAAGAAGTTTATATGCAACAACCACAAGGGTATGTTCACCCTGATTTTCCTAATCATGTTTATCGCTTGAAGAAGAGTTTATATGGCCTTAAACAGGCCCCGAGAGTATGGTACTCCCGGCTAACTAAAAAATTAAAACAAATGGGATTCATAGGTTCCAAAGCCGATAAATCATTATTCACATTTCACAACAATGGCTATTTTATTTTTATTCTCATCTATGTTGATGATATAATCATCACCGGCACGTCTAGTGCTGAAATTGAAAATTTCATTTGCCAACTTGGAGTGACTTTTCCCGTAAAAGATTTAGGAACTCTTTCCTATTTTCTTAGTGTAGAAGCTGTGTTCGATGGCAAAGATCTTTATTTAACACAAAGAAATTACATTGCCGAGCTCTTAAAACGTGTCAACATGCATGAAGCAAAGCCATGTTCCACACCTATGAGTACCACGTGCAGTTTATCTAAATTTGATGCCCAAGATTTCAAAGATCCTCAACTTTATCGAAGCACAATCAGTGCATTACAATACTTGGGATTTACTCGTCCCGATATTGCTTTCGCAATACATTGTGTTAGTAAATTCATGCATGAACCTAAAGATATTCATTGGCAGGCTGTAAAAAGGCGCCTACGGTATCTCAAATTCAAGGTGAACTATGGCCTTCATCTACAACAAAGTTCAGATCACTCTCTTCAAGCATTTAGTGATGCCGACTGGGCTACTGATAAGGATGACCGGCGAAGTGTGGGTGCATACTGCATTTTTCATGGATATAATTTGATCAGTTGGAGCTACAAACAACAACAAACTATTGCTCGTAGCAGCACTGAATCAGAATATAAATCACTCTCCAACACAGCAGCCGAATTAAATTGGATTCAATCTGTTTTACATGATATGCGGCTTCCTTTATCAAGTATTCCAGAGTTATGGTGTGATAATATTGGGGCTACTTATTTTTCCTCAAATCCAGTTTTCCATACTAGAACCAAACATATTGAAATCGATTTTTACTATGTTCGGGATCAAGTTCTGGCAAAGAAACTCCAAGTATCCTTCCTCTCTTCAAAGCATCAGGTTGTGGATGTATTAACAAAGCCACTAGTCTCTATACGTTTCCAATTACTAAGGGACAACCTACATGTTCAAGACCTGCCCATTCGGTTGAGAAGGCGTATTGAAGATAAAATTCAAATAGCCTATAACGGCACTCCACAGACCAAGCAAATCAGTGTGCTGCCAGCTTGAAGATATTGGTTGTTACTTATATCTCAGGCCAAGCTTGTTAATTGATGCTTTGTTGTTATGGTTGATTCTGTTTTGATTTAATCTTTTGAATAGCTGACGTACAGGAAGTAACTTTTGTATAGCAACAGAAAATTGTATTTAAATTATATACGTTGTGTATGTGATTTAATTCAATAAGAAAAGATAATTTTTATCCATTACAGTCTGTTGAGTTTTTACAGATATCATGACTCAATGTAGACATTTATTTGATTTTGGACATATATAGGAACGTCAGTACATGATAAGAAAATCTGTAACTATTATCTCTCTCTCTCTCTGTGCAGATCAGCTAATGGAGCTGTAAGTTGAATGTTCCTCTGCAGGATAGCATCAAATTTTCACAGCAAACTCCAGAATTTGTAAACACTGGGGACATTGACGTAATTATATATTCACAAATCACATAATTTAATGACAAGGCCTACGCGTTCTCATGTTCATAATTCTCTCAGTCTCCGTCTTCCCCGTTTTATGAGAATCACAACTTACGATATATAGCCCACTCTCTATATATGCTTCGAACTAGATATTGTAACCTAGTTCGTAATCTTGACACATCTTCTCAGGCTGAAGAACAGAAGTGGAGTCCCAAGAGTTTGAGGTTGCTGAGTTTGTGTCGAAGTCGACGTTAGACCACCAAATCATGCTGTCCTTTGAACTATTCATTTCTTTGAAACAATCAAGTTCAACCATCTGATGATCTTGATCCTGTGATACGCAACCCCCAGTTCTGTTGCTAAGAAAGTCATCGAGTTCAGCTTGGAAGGCTGAAACTTCAATTCCAGCAATAGACTCATGTTCTATACCATCTGCTTTAGGAACAAAAGTACTGGAATCCGTTGGAATATTATTTCCAGTGACGAAGGCCATCGAGTTATGTGAGGATGGGATAACATGTAAAGAACTCTCCAGCTCATGACTTTCCCTTGTAGTGCTGATTCTTGCAAAATCCTCTTGAATTATAGCTGCAGTGGGTGGTTCATAGAAGTCAACCTTTTGTCCTTGCCCAGGCTGAGGACTGGGAAAGGCATGTTGCCACAGATGGGTAGGACTTTCATTCAAAGATTGCAGGCTTTGGATCATCTTTTCTTGCAGGGGATGCAACTTTGGCCACAACGCAGTGTTGTTGTGGGGGAGAGGTTTTTGAAGGCTTTGAAGTTGCATATGAAGTTGTAGTCTTTCAAGGGCAGAGCTGCTTAAGGCAGGTGAATAGGAGTTATCTTCTAGGTCATTGGCATCTTTTGCACCAATGGATGAAAACCGATTCATATTGGACTCTTTGCGTCTTCCGAGCAATTTCTTCTTCAGTCTAGTGTTCCAGTAGTTCTTGATGTCATTATCTGTCCTTCCAGGCAGTTGAGCTGCAATAATGGACCACCTAAAGGTAGATGGAAGACAAGGTCGGAGTAAGAAATTAAACAAGGAGATGTAACAACTAATAAGAAGCCCTACAGAAGGAGATCTGGATCTATAACATGGAAGGAGTTATTCCAGGCCAAAGCATCATGGACAGAGAAAAAGGACAAGCACTTCATGGGGAAAAATTCATAGAACTGTGTGCGTGTGTATGAAAGAGAGAGAGAGAGAGAGACCTGCTCCCAATACTTATATAGAGGCTGCAGATGATGTTGTCTTCTTCTTCAGAGAACCCACCGTGCTTGATGTTGGGCCTCAAATAATTCAGCCATCTAAGTCTGCAACTCTTTCCACATCTCTTTAGCCCTGTGAATTCAAACCAACCAAATGGTCAAACTTGGTCATTCAGAATTACACGCTCCTATCCAAAGATAAATGAAATTAAGACAAGATGTGAGGATGAACCAATCTTCTGAGGAAGAGCAATCCAGTTTCCCCCGGTCCCATTCTGTTCAATATAGGCTTTGAGCGTGGCATCCTCTTCAGGAGACCATGGTCCCTTCTTCACGTTTGCCTTGTCACAGCATGGAGCTCGACCCATGATCTCTTTCTTCCTCTCTCTTCAAGCAAATATCTGAGGCGCCTGTCTGAGATTGTTGAGAAAAAAATGGAGAAGGAAGACGAAGATTTATAGCTTAGAATAGTGGGTGATGTGATGGTGACAAAAAGTCTTACACCTCACCTTCTCTCTTTCCTCACTATTCGACCTAGTTATCTCTCTTTTAGGGTTCTTGCGAGCTAGGTCTTTCTCTCTCTTTCTCTCTCCTCTTTTTGGATTAGTTCGTTCATCACTAAATTCTTTAATATGCATGCAACTGGAAAAAGTATAACACTAATTTCTTCTTCTTTTTCATATTAAATTAAACTGCTTTTTCTGATCCAATTAATTTATTATTCGAACCCAATGCTGCAGGTAGATCAATTTGATCAGAAGAAGCTGCCTCCATCCTCTAATTAAGTATATCATTATTATCCTTTAAACGTTAATTGGTGATACCAAGGAAATGCATATGCCATCATAATTGGCAGATATTTTCTAATTTAATGACATATTTGGCTGTCTTTTTTACTAATGTCCTGAAATTTGTGGCAAGGAGTTATATATGCTACGTATTTTTGCGTATTCTTTCTACATTATATTAATGTGATTGATCAAAATAATTATTTTATATTAAAAAAGTGACGTAACCAATCATATTAATAAGTTTTTCCTTTTTTGTGTTATTAAAATTTCATGTTCGTGATCAATTAATGACCCAATTTGTGATATAGTCCCCTAGCTTGTATAATCGTAATATTCGTATGTTCGCGCATCTCTTATATTCTCTAACTAATTATCAAAAATGAATTTTGCTACCTATAGTTATTTTTACCTATTTCTTGCACACTTCAATGATGTAATTGGTTAAATCAATTATTTTATATTAAAAAAATGATGCAGTTAATTATATTAGTAGAGTGCATAAATAGTATGTAAAAGTGACTGCAAATAAAATTTTTGGACAATTAGTACCACTAGCGTGGAAGATGGTGCATTGATGGCCTAAAATAGCTAGCCCCTAACGCGGAGAGACAAATGAGCAGCTTCTCAATTTGCCATTTGCCCCAAGTTCTGCAGCAACGAAGTCAAGGTCATTGTAGCGGTGGTCATGGGCTGCGTGGTCATATGTCCCACGTTAGGTGGCCACCGGCCTGGGAGATCAGTACGTACGTAAGATTATCGAATCATCAGAAATTAGCAAGGAGTACTACTGTACGTACTCTCAACATGTGATCTGAAGGCATGCATTTGCTTAAGCAGTACCGGACCACAAATATATAAGATCAGGCCGGCTTAGATTAATTAGAAACTGTATGTAGTTTATAAATTACGTACGTACGTACGTACAGTCGAGAGTTTAATTATATAGATCAAGTCCATGCATGCATGTTTTTCAGTCACTGATTAATGTGAGGCGCATGTCAAAAGTGATTATAAACAGATCATGCATGGGATCATCGTGGGTGCAGACAGAGAAATCCACGTTACAATTATGAATAATTTCCAAGCTGCCTAACAGAGATCTGAAAGTATCATCATGATTTCGATGCCGGTCTCATGTCACCATCCCTGGTCAAGATAGAAATAGTTGAGCACATTTTGTTAGCACCAAGCACGGTCCAACTGATCAACTCAACCAGGACATGATTAGAGAAGGGGGAAAATTCAATGAGGCAGCCTTTAATTACTTTGAAATATTATAATTAATTTGCTACAAGAAAAACACATATTTTCCATCACATTTTTTATCGGAAAAAAAAATCAATTTCGGCCAAATATATTGTCTAGAAAAACATTTTTCTTTGCATGATCAGTGATATTAGTACTATTTCTTATAATAATTAGTACTGTGTATGCTATTGTTATTATATATTATTTCGGAAACCCTTAATTAATCCTTGCAGGATGCATGGCTACATTGGCTAGCTAGGGCTAATATATATATTTAACAGTGAGCAGCTAGCTAGGAAGGCGTGTATAAATTTACGTACACAATAAAGATATATACCAAACAGAAATTTGGAGGCAGGCTTTCTCAAATTAATTCAAACCTAAGAAGCTGAGGCATGCACCAGTAGTACTACTGATCATTGACCTCGATCGATTGGTTTTCTAATTTAATAGTTTCCAATTAGGTACGTACGTATTCAGCTTCTTTATAATCAAGTAGCTAGGAAGAGTAACGAGGTTGGGAACCGCACCAACATAAAAATAACAAGAGGAAAACCATCAAAATTCAAAAGCACTCAGTTGAAGTACTCTTATCTTTATTGATTAATTATTAATGTCATAGTGGTCAGCAGATGCACTCGTCATATATGTATTTCTTTGGGAGGAAGAAAACATGCTTCTGCTTGTCTCACTTGAACCCTAGAATCAATGCATTGACAATGCGTTTCACATCCAAGAAAAAGAAAAAAAATAATTCATCAAACAACTACAGGAAAGGTCTCTGCATTATATCATCCAGAAGACCAGCCAGCTTTATAAGAGGCCTATTGTAATTAATAGAGCTGGTATAAAGGTGGTCTCGATAATGGTGGATAAGCGTGGATAAGCACTACTACTGTGCTAGCTAGCTTTATTATAAGAATTATTACGTAATGAGTGGTGCTAATTATTAACTCAATTTTAGGATTTCAATTTTCTTGTCCATATATCGACACATGATAATGTAGTACTTACTAAGCTTAAACTTCGTAATTAGAAGAAAAATAAGTATTTGTGATAGATTATTTGTAATAAGAATGATTATTTATGATGAAAACAAGTTCATTTTAACAAGAAATAATCATTTTCATGTTTAATATTATTTTGTTCTCTGATTACTTAAAAAGAAAAAAGAAAAGAAAATCCAAAAGAGAGGAATTAAGGCAAGCATATTATATATATATCTATATATATATTTCTTACCTAAACAGTTTTTTTTTCCTCCCTAAATTAAGCAGGTTTTTATTCAATCACCTTTTTACATACCTTGAAGAATACGCATGATGCAGCGCAGTTTCTAGAAATTCGACTTACCGTGTGTACGTCTCGATCAATCTTTTTGATGCAGTGCATTAATCTTGATTCAAAAATTAAGGTAGAACGCTACTTTAAGTATATATAGATCACGATCGTCACGGGGGTTGACAAACATGCATGGCTAGCTAGCTAACAGGACTGGCGACTAGCGTAACATTTAATTTGCAGAATTAATTAAGTCGTGAATTTTCTTGAATGAGACAGTGAAATGAATAATTTGCTTAACTTTAACGACTTTATATATATATAATTAATTAGCATTAATTAATAATATTAATATATCAATCAATCAAGCTAGCTGTTGCTCTCTCCAATATACTTTACGTAATATAATGCACAAGACGCTACAATGGACGCAGTTGCTGAGCTCATAATAGGTCCCTATATAGGAACGCGACCCACTCCCTCAAGTCATCGACAATTGTCAATTCCTCTAATATTATTATATATAATTGTAGTTATCTTAACACGAATATAATTAATTAAAATCATTTTTAGACGGATATTGTTAGAACTATATATATACTAATTTAATTTGGTAACAAAACGGCCATAACTTTGAGCATCCATGGAACACACACACACACACACACACATATATATATATATATGCTCTTAATTATCTCCTGATCAAACTGTGAGATTTTGTTTTCTAAAATCTTCCAAACACAGGAAAATGTCTTCTAAACCCAAGCAGAGGGCATAATTGCCCACAGCCCAGGTCACAACAAGAGGAAAGGTAGAAGAAGTTGTTTGAGTACCCACACAGGCTAATTTCTGAGAGTCCAAATAAGCCCAAATTAATAAACCGACAAGGAAAACTATTAATTTAATTAATTATAAGATTAATTGATGGTACGTATATATGGGGCAGTTTTAATATATATATATGCAGAAGTCAATTGGTACGTTAACGTGGCAACTGAAGTAGTCTTTTCCCGTGTATTAGGTATTGCATGTATATATGACTTGAGGAGCAAGGTCAGGTGTGAAGAATCAGATCATGATGGTGTCACAGAATTTGACCCAGTGGATTTCCCAATATATGTACCCCGAGAGACCGATTCATTCGAGGAGAATATAATATATAGCATATATATAGGAGTTAAGAACTTAAGAGTTATTGGTACCGATACCCAGAAATTGCTGTGACTCAGAATTGATAGTTTAATCATTACCAAACCACATAAGCTGGCTCAAATCGACATCGATACACAGTTGTTCTTGGAGAAAAATAATATATAAATATAAGGAATATCACGAAGAAAGTCAACCGGGCATTTGTACTTCCTAAATCAAGTCTTGGGTCAGTAGTTAGCGGGACCTACGATTAATGCAACTGATCTTATTGTTTTCCAACCAGAAAGATTTTTATGTTCGTAGAAGTACGACTAGCTACTCGGTATAAATTATAATTTTGAGGTTAAAAATTCATATTTATTTAATGCTCATAGATTCTTCTTGACACCATTAGGAGGAGTGTGCAATTGAATCCGGATATTCAGCCATAATCATATCCGAATTTAGATTCTAAAAACTAGACGGTAATCCGCTCAAATATCTAGATTTAAAAAAAAAAAAATCTGGATATCAAGATTGCAACCGGATTTAATCCATATTTATTAATACATTTAAAAAAACTATTTAAACTTTAAAAAATATTTTTATAGCATCTTTTAAAAAAAATTATGATATCATGTTTAAATTATCCAGATTTAAAAAATAATAATAATTTTAACACTTTTTAAAAGTTTTTTTAAAATAAAATAAATAACAATACAAAATAAATATTATTGTTGTTACATCACAATGTAAAATATTAATTTACAAAATAAATTATTGTTGATTATCAATTTTACCCACTTCTTTCTTCTGGAAGCCGGTAACACTATGGCCGTAAAGGTAATGTTCATTGTTGATACTCTTATGCTAAGAAAAGCTAAATTTGGTGATTTTCTTGAATTCTTTATGTTTTCACTTTTTTTCTTGGCGAATGAAAGATCTGTTCCTTTAGGGTTTGTTACATTTTCTCTTCTAGGTATTACTCTACACATTTTGTTTCATTTTTTGAATTGGATTAACCGGATCAGAAACAGAAGCTTTGTTCCTCTAGTTTTGGAAGCATGGATTTATAAAAAAAAAAAAAAGATCTAGCTACAGATACTCGAGACGCAAAACCTGATCTGGGTTTATCTTACTAGCCTAGGTGTAATCCACGCGAATAACCGCCCGGATGCCAAATTTCGGACCAGACCAAAAAAAAAAAAAAAATTCAACCCGATTCTACATCGCTAAACACCATACATACCCCCCACATTGCCAACTTCCATGTTTCAGGCCATTTGGAGCTTAGACTAAACTGAGATCAACTTAATTTAATCTAATTTTAAGCTGAATATAACATTCAAATACTCAACTCTCAAATCACTAAACTCATTTCAATTCAAAACCTCTTTACACTTGAAACTGATAACTTTTTTCAACTCAACACATTTTTGGACGCAGGACTCACAACCTTATTTAACTTCTTATAAATACATCTAAACTCATCTTAAAAGTCAAATACATCTAAACTGATCTTAGGTGACCTCTACAAAATTCACTCTATCATCTCAACTTCTTACTATTTATAAAGAACTCAACTCATCTCATCTCAATTAAGCTCAACATCCAGACAAGAATCAAAGTGTAGTAGTGAAATTTTTGCCACTTTTCATTAATTTTGGAGTAATTAGTAAGTAATCGAGGACATCAATGAGACTGTGACTCTCCGTAAATAAAGAAAACCTGGAACTAATTTCCAATGGCCAGAGTTGACAGTAATATAATACTATTTTAAATATGACATCCTGGGTGTATGATTTCATATAAGATAATTAACAACAAAATGGTGGGGAGAGAGAGACAGAATCAAACTAGGTTTTCAGTTTCATCCCATTAACATATAATATGCCTCATTATTTTTTGAAGGTAAAGCTTACAATACGGCAATTACCATCAATTTTTTATATACATCCCATCCAAAAAGGCTCGAGTCCAACCTCCAATATCGATACTAGAATCACCTGGCATCATCAACGCCATCCTGATGACATTGAAAACAACGAGATACAGTGAAATTGGTCCATTATATTAGAAAACTAGTCTGTTGCCCCGAACAATGAGTGAGGATAATTAAAATAGAATAATTAAGAGGTTAGAAATTTAATAAAAATTGATAGGAAATACTCACATACTAATTGTGCAGAAGTAGCTCTTGTTGATCATGTAATCTTCTGGCAAAATCCATTGTAGAGAGCATACAATTGCACTCTATAAAGAATAGAATATTAATACCCTTTTCACTGCAGTACTAGAAAAGGTTCGTTAAAAATGAACCAAGTTGGAAAAAAAGAGACTACACTATTAGCCAGCATATACTTGAAAAACCATCAGCTAGGCTGCCTTGAACTGCTGCATTGCATTTAATTTCCATTTGCATCGATTCTCGTTCAAGATACAGTACAAGTGAAATCAACCCCACGAATAGATTTATCTCACATTCATTGCTGCGGCCATATTCCTCAGCTTCTGAGAGATCTCCGAGAACGAAGGCCTTACCGATGGGTCAGAAGCCCAACAACTTTCCATCAAAGACTTCCATTCAGGATCACACCATGTTGGAATTTGTGGACGTAATGTGTTGTTTACAATTCCACCTGCAAATCAAAAAAAAAAAAAAATGAAGGAAAATCATACTTGAGTTTTGTAGTATAGCCATTACAAGTACTCCCAAAAACCATGTTTCCTAACACTTACATTCCTACATTCACAATCCTATACCTATACATTTTTTTTTTTTTAATGTCGGAGAACCTCCCCAAGGCAGGACCCTTCGAACTCATCCTTGCAGAGTGAACCCCGGTCCCGTGCACCGCACCCTCGGAAGTTTCCCTACAAGAAATTGGTTAAATCGCTGACTTTTCACCAAGGGCCAAGAGGTGTGACCCCAAAGGATTGTTTACACCCATGAGGTGTTGACCCTTGGACCTTAAAGAGAGTGATACCCCAAACCAAGACCAAGACCTTCACCACTTGAGTCAACCCCTTGGGTTTACAATCCTAAACCTATACATATGTCAGATTTTCTCTTAACCCCGGCAATTAAAATTGATGGATACTGCAATATCATTCCCCACATCTACTTTTCTTATGTCTTCACCAAACAACCAAATCCTAACACAATATTTAAAGAAGATTTGGGAAAATAAATATTCTTAAGGGATAACAAAGTCAATTTCATTCATAATTAGCTCATCTGACACTCAGAACTTTGGAAAGGAGGAGGAAATCCGACTAGCTATTGACATTAAGGTTGTGATTGATCGACAAGAAAAGAAAAATAGAACCGCTTTCTTGCATTTTCCATGCATTCAAATGACGGGAAAAGTAACGAGTCCACCACTAACTATTTTCCGACAGGAGATGTTTCACCCCAACTACCATCCTGCCTTTTAACAAGATTACACCATGAGATTTCAAAGTTACTTATAAAAATACTTCACTTTGTGAAATCTTTTTTTTTTTTTTTTTTGAGCATTTCCTTTTCTTTTCGTGAGAAATACTTTCACGTAAAATTTTCTTGTGAACCAAACCCAGGAAATTCTCTTTATATGTGGGAGGACATTACAAGGAGGCAAAAAATAAAAATCTTTTACATATATAATATATAAAAGTAAAAATGATAATAATAACGACAATTGGCTTGTAAAGATCTATATGTGGGAGGACATTACGAGGAGGCAAAAAATAAAATATTTTAGCAACTGGCTTGTAATTTCAAATAACAATAGGCAACTATATGCTTTGCGGAAGAAAAGACAGTGGATTCTGACAATTGGATGATAAGCAAAAATCAAACTATCGAATCTAAGTAGCTATTAACTGTAATGGGCTTAATTTTCATGATTTTCTTTTATCTCCTTCTTCTTAATTAGGTATTTCCTTTCATATACGTCATGTGTGCCTGGGCTATATGTACTCTTTGAGTACTAAAATTTATACATAAAAAAAATCTAAGTAATAGAGTAAAATAATAAAATATCAAATGGAATTCTAAAAGCTAATAACTACAAGGTCACAACCAAAAGCTTAACATTTGGCAAGAAAATTCGGTACTTACCAATTATGGAAGCACAATGCATATCTGCATAAGGCTCATCACCCGTGAGCACTTCCCACATAACAATCCCAAACGAGTAAACATCAATCTACAGCAATATAGAATAATGATAATGAAATAGAACAGCAGAAAACATCTTAAAGAAAAGAAAAAAGAACCATTAAGCTCTGAAACTCAAAAGTTATGCATTCACACTTGGTAACAATTACCTTCTCGGTCACCATGTGGCTTTTCCCACTGAGAAGCTCAGGTGCCATCCAGGGTAAGGTTCCACGGACACCTCCTGACACTAAAGTGTGTTGTTTTACCTTTGATAAGCCCAAGTCGCCAATCTAAAAGGATATTTGCAGATCATGTGAGTTTCCAAATCCAAGCACCTCCAAATATATTATCAAGGTTAAAAGTATGTTTAAAAGTGACTAAGGTGAAAAAGAGCATCGAAAGAAAATACACAAACAAAAAAACCATCACAAGTTGATTTCCTACTGTGTCCTACTTAAAATTACTGTGTTCAAGCAAAAGAATGTATGTGACTTTAAAGAAATATATAAAGGACATTATTATAAACAAACAATAAGTAAGAAGGTAACACCACATTATCAGGTGCCAAAAAATTTTTTTTTTTTTTTTAATAATTGTGGTGCCAAAAGAAAATAGATGAAACCAAAAAAAAAATTTAAGTGTCATTCCTATAGATATGTCTACCTAATCATACCTTGCACACAGGCCGCTGCGGATCTCTCATATTAACCAACAAATTTTCACATTTCAGATCAAAATGTACAATGTTCTTTCCATGCAAGTACTCCATTCCAAATGCAGCATCCATAGTTATGATGAGTCTCTTGCGGCGATCAATAGTTCTGTCCAATTACATTATGGCATCAGGCATTCTATTTTCAATGAATTCTTTATATAAACTTGAGCACACAGTCAAAAAAACATACAGCATACATTTCATATAAAAAGATAGTTGCGAAAATATTT
The DNA here is from genome assembly GCA_029856935.1 of Cyclocarya paliurus. NCBI lineage: Eukaryota > Viridiplantae > Streptophyta > Magnoliopsida > Fagales > Juglandaceae > Cyclocarya > Cyclocarya paliurus. The sequence goes on along the minus strand of CM056949.1, from coordinate 4,709,451 downwards.
AAAATCCGAAACACAGTGTAAAGCCAACAGAACAGCTACCTGTCTTTCTTCTGCAAAAACTGCTTTAAAGATCCATTGATCATGAACTCTGTCACGGTTGCTAAGGATCCATCAGGACCATCCCGAACAATTCCATAGAAAGAAACAACATTTGGATGATGTAATGAACTCAATATCAAAGCCTCCTTCCAGAAATCTGCAATCTATGACAGCATTGCACACAGCCAGTCACTATCATAGCCAATTCCATTAGCATACCCACAAGTCTTGAGAAAAGAAAATTTGATCTGTATGAAACAGTTCTTTACACAGAATCCATAAAAAGCAAAAATGAAGTCCCAGACATTCAGGTGGGATTGCCATCAGTACGAGTAAGGAAAAAACACTCATAAATAGGACATAAAGATCTTTAAACTTGATTATTTAATGATGATAAATAACAGCAAATGGCAGTATATAAAGAGGCTAATTAAAGCCTTAATAGCAATAAAGAAACACAATAAATAATAACAAATATGTTAACTAGCATAGGTCAAAGCCTCAGTGAAAACCTCAATATGTATTCAGCAAACTCTAGTAGATGTTATCCTCATTTTTTCCCCTTTTAATTTCCTCCTTGGGTTCATAACTTAATTCATCACACAGATTTACATCTTGGCCAGTGATAAGTTCTACTTATTTGCTCAAGAAAATTCTTTCTTGACTAGAAAAATTCTTTTATTGCTCTCCCCTGCAACCTCTGCATTGACATCTAATCCCCCTATTCACAAACTAAGCATGCTCACAAAAAAGAAGTATGATATAAGCACAATGCTGAACCAAGTAAAACCTCCAACCTAATAGCTGCAAAAATATTTAACCAATTTACTTTGTGATGTTGAGCTTGCACCTGAAATTCGAGTCTGCATAATATCAAAATTAATAATTGCAACACCTACTACTTAGGTGTCTCTCTTGTATATGTCCTGTGTACAAGGGCAATGACTATTGTTTTCATCAAAAGTTTCCGGTCATCATTACATGAGCAGCAAGAAAGTAATTTAGCTAAAGCATACAAACAATAAGCCCTTTTACAGAATCCTAAGCTTTGAACCTAACCAAAAGTACAAAATATTGAGAACTGAGCATAGTCAAGACTTCAATTTCTTTTTGTTTTCCCCCAAGCAAATTTAAGATTCTCACTTGAGAAGAAAAGGACAGTGTTTATTACTAGCTTTTCCTTCATATTTCGTTTAGTCCCAGGTAACACTAGTGGTCCTCCCACCAAATAGGCTGCCAGATACTCACAGGTCTCCTTGAGCACTGGTTTGCACATAACATTAGTAACTAACATAGGTTCAGTTACTCGTAGGCATCCTTGGGCAGGAGAAGATTATAATATACGAAGTAAATTGCACAACAACCAAAGAGAAGTCAACCATTATATGTTTCAAGCAAGCTAGTCAAACAAAAGCAAGAGTTGTTAGATAAAGACACTACCAAGCGTTCCCTTTCAGAGGGTCTCCCCGCAAAACAACTGGCTTTTATTCTCTTTATTGCTACATCAGAACCCTTCCATTTCCCATGATAAACAGACCCATATGTTCCAGAACCTAATTCCCGGATTTCCTCCAGATCATCATTCTTTATTGTCTGATAATACAAGCAGTACTTTAGAATCAAGGAATCAAGGGAATGAATGAAGAAAAGAAATGAGGAAGAAAGAATAGTAATGATGTGTATAAGACAGGAAACAGTAACCTGTAATCCCCTGTCAATTGCTTCTGCCTCAGCCTTTGTTGGCTCAATCTTGTTGGTATTCAGATTCTCATTATCATAATCCAACTCTAGATCCCCATGGGCATTCTATCAACAAAACACGGCATTAGAAGAGAATAACTAATCAAACAACGGCCCCTCTATAAAGAAATTTACTTGTTTCTCACCATTGCTTCCATTCCATTTCCAGTTGCTTCTTTAAGGTTAGTACATTCTTTGACTCTAGCTTTCACCTCTTCAGCCCCTCCTAATGCTGCTCTCTTTACAGAAGCGATCAACTCAGGAAGGAGACTCAAATGGTCAACGGAAACCTTCGGACCTTCAGCAGCAGAAAGGTCCTTTTCACCCGGTTTCACAATACCACTACTCCCTTCTGCAGATTTTAAGCAGATTGAATTGGTCTCCTCACAATTCTTATCAGCAGTTTTCTTTGGCTCTGGACAATAAATAGTCTGAAAATCAGATTTCTTAACTTTTTCTATTTGACTTGCATCTTTTTCTTCACCAAGTTTACTTTTCACATCCGATCTCACCACTTCAGGGATGCTTTTCACATTTCTTGAATCTGAATCATAACCAGGAGTTGCCAAAGAAACCAGTTTATCATGAACCAACGTTGAAGATGAATCCAAAGGTGGCACAGGTTCCAAGGGGGCGGCAAAGTTCACCATGTCGGGCAGGGGCCGAGATGAGTGGTGGCTTTCCTGATTAAATGTGTTTGGGTTCAGTTTTAAAGCATGGCCATAAGAATATTCTGGCACAGCTTTCCCATCGAGACCCATCACTTTTTGCGAGGACTCTACCCTAGAAATTTGACTTTCTGCACCGACACAGAACCTTGGACTACCCTCACGCTTAGTAAATCCAGGATTAACAGTACCATTCACTTGCTGAGCTGAACTGGAGGCTTCATAAGAAGCAGTAACATGCACCGGATTATTTCTCCATAAAGCATGTCCAGGTACATTTCCATGTGACATTGGATAAAGATTATCTCCTCCATATGCGCAAGGCAGATTCCCATACTGGACCCCACATTCTTCAGGAGGAGGAACACGTATGTGGGGTAGAGAAGCCATAGCTTGGTCATGCAACACTTCATTCCCCAAGTCAGGTCCAACTAAGTGATGAGCATAGTTTGTGGACACAGATTGGCTATCTTCTATATTACCATGCCCGAGAGGGAAACTCATCCCTGGTCCATCTACAATAAAGTGATCGCCCAATCTTGCAGCTCCAGAGACATGCATTCTTGCTTCATCAACCTGAGCATTCAACTGTTGCTGCAGGATCCATCCTCTCTCATGATTTCGAGTTTCATTATGAATAGATCGATGATCACCATTTGGCTCGTTGGGGTAAATACCATGGTGTGAGTTGGCATCTGCATTCAGAATGAGAGTCTCCCTATTTTGGGGACAATCAGCACACGAATTAGAAAAATGGGAAAACCCATTCCCCATGTGGGGGTGCTCCAAATGTGGCTGATTTCGATGGAAAGTCATCCGGCAATGCTCACAGACACTGTTCCCTTCAAGAATGCTGGGGCTATGAAAAACATTACCAGGAAAAACAGACTTCTCCCCAGATATAGCTCCAGTTGGCACCCATACAACATTCTCAGAATATTGTGGTTGGTGCTCATGCCTGGGCTGGTGATTTGCTTGCTGCCGAGAATATTCATCTGGCATTCTATCAAAGCATTTTTCTGTTAATTCTGTGAATGGCATACGGTAACGTGCAGAAGAAGGTGAAGATGGATACTCTACCAATTGTCTTGGATCATGGGGCCCATAGTGCCTAGGAGAATAGTATGCAGGGCTCCATGGAGCTTCCATTTCATTATACCTCTGCGGCTGATGTGGTGCCGATCCCAAGTGAGGAATTGTAAGGTGACGCAAGTTAAACTGTGGCAAGGGCGTTTCAGGTGTCCTTTGGCTATGAAGGCCACCCTCCACACTAATTGGGTTAAAAAAATGTTCTGCAACATGGATATCCTCAACCAGACCAATCCTGGGGGACTCAGGCTGCTGCTGTTTCCTAAAATCAGATGCATCATTCAAACTATTCAGAGCATCTACATACCTCCTCTCGGTCTCCCTTTCATTCCCCTCAACATAGTGCGACCCATCTTGGTCAGTGTGGGAAAACAGAAAAATCCTAAGCCTGGTGAACCCATCGCCAGAACCCAACTTATCATACTCTTCCATCATGTTAGTCACATCATCATCATTAACAACTGATACAAGCGCATCAAGGTCCTCATCAGGCTGCTGGTATTTCAACACAGTAGCTCCTTGATAAAGCTCCCTCATTTTACTCATCAACTCCTCATAAGTAATACCTCGCGGCACGCTCACGATTCGTGTCTCTCCACCCACATACCGGAGCTTTCCATCTTGGGGGCGCGGCAATATACTACCAGAAAAACTACACAAAAATTTCACGCGCGGGCTTTCGTCATTCGAACAAGGGCTCGAGCCCAAGAATGACGTTGGGGTTGAGCAAGGGCTTTCCATCGAGTATGCAGATTGAGAAGCGTCTTGCCGATGAGCAGGGTTCTCAGACTGCCTCAAGTATACAATTCTGTTATTGCACGAGTGTCACTCACACAATATAGCTTAAAATTGTCGCAAATTGGAGCGGAAACCCAAAAGCAAAGCCACAAAGCAGTCCAACTTCACTTATCCAAATCAACAAACTCTCCTTTGTTAAACTCATCATTAACACTAAAAACCATCAAATTTCCTAATAACAACCACTGCTACAATTGAAAGCTACGACAAAAAAAATCCAGAAAAAATATATTAGCACGTGAATATTTCCGCCACGAAATTCCAAGATTTCCCAAATTTCTGAACAACGATCCAAAGATCAAAACCCCGAATCAACCAATTCCAGGGAGAAACGATAGCTGGGTACCTGAATTGGAGACTACCAAAACACCCATGACTAAATTCGGAAACCCAGTCGTAAATAGATCCTCTGCGAATTTTCCGAGGAACTCCCAAGCTAATTCAACCCCCTCTACCTTCCGTTGAAGCTTTGCGGCGTGGGTTTCAGTTCTGAGCGGATGATCTATAAGAGCAGAGAGAGATGGAGATATGCATACAGAGAAGGAAGGGAGAGAATGAGTGAGATACCCCGTGATGATTAGGAATGGAGGTGATGCAGAAGAACCGCCATAGGCGAGAGAGAGAGAGGGGGAGGGAGAGAGAGTGGTGGCTTGGCCTTGGCTGTCTCTCTTCGTGGTTCTTCCCCAAGATGCGATGCCCGGGTGCCAGGTAGTGTCCCACGTGGCGCTCCCTGGTTTCTGCGTTCTCTTGGCATCTATTTATCTCCTCCAAAGCATATGCCCTCCATTCTCTTTTTCTTCGTTTCTTTTCCTTTTAATTAATTTTTCTTTTCTTTTCTTTTTTTTTTTTTAAAAAAAAAAATCATTTCCAAATCCTAGCAATAATGACAGTATATGCTATCCTTTATTTTTGTAATTTATTATATAAATGAGTTAAGAAAAAAATTAAAAATTAAATAAAATATTATTAAAATTTATTTTTTTAATATTATTTTTATTTTAAAATTTAAACAAATTAAATTATTTATTATATTTTATATAAAAATTTAAACTAATTATTTAAAATAATATGAAAAACAAAATAATTATAAAAACAAAAGGACCTAGAGTCAAGAGTTACGAGTAAGTACGATCGGTTGGCCCTCGTGTGGGTTCTTTTTAGTTTGTGTAAATTTTATGTGTTTTTTTTTTCAAAACAATGAATAAATATAAAATTTATATTTTTTATTTTATTTTATTTTATTTTTAAAAATACGCAAAATTTACTATTTTAAAATTGCATCTAACACATTACTTTTTTTATTTTCCTTAATCCTAATTAATTTAAAAAAATTGTCAATCTTAACTCATTTACATTTTTTTGCTTCTGCGTACCAACAATCCAATGTTGTAGGCCTCGATTAGCATCAACAAATATACGAGTTTACTAATTGGTATTTTATGTTGTTTGTTTTGTTTCTTTGAAGTAATTTGGAATAAATTTTCTCAACTCCGGATACATCATCACTTTAAGGTTTTGTTTTATATTTATTTAAATCATAATCATTTTATGAATCTAAAATGACATGTTCCCTGTTAAATTATTGAAAACAAATCTAACGTTTACCAACTAATGTTGCCATTGAATTGGATTTATATCCTTTTTTCGTCTTGTTAATTTCTAGATTTTTATGATTGTTTTGAAGAAATATTAATGCCTCGATTTGGGTAAATATAATATTCACAACACTAATATGAGACTGTTACCTGAGTTTTGGACCGGGTATCCAAGTTTTAAGCTCGAGTTGAAATCGGCCCAGGTTAATCTAGTATGACCTGAGTTGAAACCCAGATGAATCCGGATTTTTAAAACTCGAAAATCCGAGTTCCAGACTATTAACCTGGGTTTTTTTATTATTATTATTATTTTTAACAAAAGCTTATATGTTTTTTTTTTTCCAAAAAAAAATAGTGCTGCAAAGTTTTTTTTTTTATATCCAAAAGCCTATATTTTACAAAACTAAAAATATATCAAAATGGAAAACTAAATTTATATAAAAAATAGCTGAAGTTATAAGCCTATAAACAAATAGTTAACTTTTTAACTAAATACATGTAAAAAAAATCATTATTCATTGTGTAAAATGCATGCAACATATACGATGTAATCTAATACATATATTGCTTTAATCAAACTCCAATACACAGCAAATTGTCTACAAAAAATCAGAAAATTTTCCATCAGTATATTCCTCCCTAATTCTTACAGCTTCAACATGCCTCTTCTCTTGCATATAAAGGAACCATGAATTTTCATCAAGGTATTTTCATCATCAACTTCCACGAGAAAATTATAAAATAAAATTTAAGAATATTTTTTCAAAACTAAATATTATCCATCCATCACCAATGCAACTATAAAATTACTGATTATACAATAAATAAGAGTATCGGATTTTGTCACCTGCATAGAGAAAAGGGTGAAATCTGGATGGAGTTTGCTGGTGAGTGCAGAAAAATGGATATCCACATTTTCAGCTTGGAGTGCTTAACTGTCAAATACACTTATCCTTCAACTTTAAGAGACAGACGTGTCCTACTAATTGAATCTCATTTTTCTTTTTTTATAACCTAAAGTGAGGTGTTAGATTTAAGGAAGAAAGCAGAGAATCACAGTGGTCAAGGAACTCCTAAAAAATAAGATGTATCTTCCTTGGTTTTGTTGGATAAAAGTAAGACTTGAATTAGACCATAGCACTACCCATATTCATGTACTCGCCAAAACATGCCCCATCCTTTGTCTAAATCATATATACCACATATTTTAATTGTCAATAAAATATAAACTGAAAACTAACTACAATAAGGAGCCACTCTATTTACCAATGAGCTACGACTCTAGGAAATGCACAAGCAAGATATATAAGAATTGCATGATTGCAAAAACAAAAATAAAAAACTTCATTAGAAAAAATCAATGGATAAGTTGAGAAATAATAAAATAGAGTAGATCTTTAACAACATTAATGATAAGTAAAACTTCATGCCACTTTAGTTATAACTTATAAGCATCACAGGCCAAAATCAATTTCAAAAGAACTGGATGATTATGCAAGAAGAAAATTCCTACTCTAGATTTACTAGATCATAGAGCTAGAAGGATTAATGCACATACTTGCAACATATAGGTCACAGTCTCAAATCCTGCCAAGACGAAATAAAAGAATTAATAATTACAAGTTTACAACCATCTATAGTTAATCTCAATAGGTAGAGCTAATTTACTAATGGGAGACAAAAGGTTCTAAATTTTCAGTATGAATTGGAAGAGACTCACAGCAGACTCAATTCAAGATGAAACTAGATGATCATCTACAAAAATATTAAAAATTGAGTTAGATAGATATTAAAAAATATATATTTCAAGTTTCAAACTTACCTTCAAAGTCCATCGACTGTACGTATTCTTCCAACTCCCAAATGTCGACATATTTGGTCATTAACTAATTTTGGCTGCAAATGAGGGTTTTAACAATTTCTGGAGACAATGAATTCCTAAAATGATCTAATATGCGTCATCTAGCACTAAATGCGGATTTCGAGGCAAAAGTAAAAATAGGAGTGGCTAACACATCATGTGTTACCTCATCAAGGACAGGATAATTAACAGCATTAGCTTTCCACTAATCTAAGATATCAAAACTGAGCGAGTCATTTACACGTCTCAAAAAAACACCTCTCTAACTCCAATCTAAACACCATAACACCCATCTCCTCAAGGTGTTTGTTGAACATGATCCGAAATTTAGTTGGAGGCGGTGTCAACTCGTTAGAACTCCCCCCACTTGTAGTGTTTGGCCTCCCTTGAGCCACATTAGAACTTCTTCCATTAGCCACACGAAATTTGTTATACTGCTTGATCAAATGGCCTAAAAGGAGTTTAACATTGTCCTCTATCTTATCTGACAACTCATCCTCTTTGCATTTTTACAACCAAAACTTCATTGTCATAATTTTGTATCGTGGATCAAGCACAAAAACAACATATATCATCAAGTTGAACCTATTTGTGCTACCCTAATACTTGTCATACTTACTTTTCATATTTATGCTCATAGTGATAGTGATAATATTATTACTCAAGTACATATCATTTAATGCATCTTCAATTGTGTAAAGTTGTTCAAAATATATATTAGCCATCACATATAAAAAATCAGAAATGTTCAATATAATATCATAAAAAAATTTTAGCAACTCTACAAAAATCTGTGCATTTTTCCAATCATTACTAGTAGGGTTTACAAATTGTTCATCCAAAAGCACATATTTTCAAATGTTTGTTTATGTTTTTCAGCGATACACAACATCAAATATGCAGAGTTCCATCTAGGAAGAATATCAAAACAAATTATCCTCCCACTGATCTTGTCCTTTGCTGCACAAGCTTTGAATTTGACAAATCTTGACAATGAATATTTCACATATCTAATGGCATCTCTAATCTTTGTTACAATTTCATAAACATCATTCAAGCCGTCCATAACAATCAGATTCAATATATGGATAGCACACCGCATGTGAAGAAATTCACCATCCAATATAGTACAATCATTATCATTTACTCTCCTCTTCATGTAATCAACGACAACATCATTTGAGGAGGCATTATCAACTGTGATGATCAAAATTTTATCAACATCTCATTCATGCAATCCCAAGTGTAATACCCTCCCAATAGTTTCTCCCTTATGGTCAGGAATCTGACAAAACTTAACTATTTTTTTATGCAATCTCCAATTGCAATCAATAAAATGTGTGGTAATGCGCATGTAGTTTATATTTTGCATCAACGTCCAGGTATCGGTAGCAAGACAGATTATTTGACCATCAAATAATTTCTTTAACTATATCTTTTCTTCGTTATGCAACTTAATACAATCTATTTTTAAAGTGATTTAGGATGGTGAAATAAATCAAGATTCTTAATCAGCCACGAACTCAACAAACCATTCGTGCTCCACTAGCCTAAATGACAATTCACCTAATAAAAAATTTAGCAGTTGACACCTTAAGTTTTTCTGCATCATACTTCACTAGACTTTGTGGGCTACACATCATTCCCTCTGCATCCCTCTTTACACTAGAGAATTGACTTTTTTCAACTCCTTCAATTATAAGATGAGAGGTTTCACATGCATTTTAAATGTGGTGTATCATAGATGAAGTGCAATTTGTGTGGTGGCAATTGTATAGCTTAACGCAATAATTGTACTAAACTTTTGGGTTATCGTGGTCAATAGGTTGCACTTTAGTAAAATATTTCCAAACCACCAATTGGTTACTATGTGTTTTTTTGGATTTCTTGGATAAATGTGAGATTAAACGGGTAAGGTGTTGTGTATATGTGGATGAAGGGATTGAAAGACTCTCATGCTACTTCATATCCACTGGAATAAAAATGGAGTCAGCACCAATCTCTTGGGTTGTACCAACATTACAATTCACAAGATTTTATTCTATCTATTATTGAGTAATAAATACAACTCAACACAATATAATAAATAATCAAAAAAAAATAATCAAATATAACAAAATAAATAATCAAATATTGATCTAATTGGCAAAGTCACCACCACACATTATGGAAAATAATAATTATAAAAAAAAATAGAAAGTGTGCGTTGCATATTAAACTAACAAAAATTAAGCTAAAGACTACAATTTTTAAGATAAAGTGGGTTGACTTAAAAATAGAAAGACAACGGTTCAAAAGAAATTGTACACTGAAAGTTGCAAATTTATATTTGGTTTCAAAATTTCAGAAATGTTTTCAACTTCAATCCAAACGCTTTTTAAATACCAGCAACTTTCACAAAAATCCAGAAATATTACAGCTCTCGCCAACTGTCATATCAATTCACGAAAACATCCAAATGCCAAAGTTGAAGGGTTTAAAATCAATAAATGATAGATTGTCAATCTTGGTTAGCATAAATATTTCACAAATTTTCACTTACCAAAATTGCCATATTTTAGTGTGTGGATATGTGCTCTTCAAGGCACTATCCACGCACCTAGAATAACCCCAACTAATCTGTGTTATTGAAATATATATACATATATATAGATATATATTGTGAGGATTTACTTTTGCACTTCTATGTATCATTTTCTCAGGAGATAGACTGGCAAAATTTACTAGAGTTGAATTTTCGATAGTCTAATCTTTTTAACTTCAACATGAAGCGTTCTTTTCTTTTCCTAAGTGACAGAAGTATCTTATTTTCCGAATCTGTCATCTTTAGATATGAGGTAAAAACTTGTAATCTTTTCACAAATTTGTCACAAGCCTTTGTTTTTTATACTTTTTATCTAGACTGTTAATAAGAAACAAATACTGAACAATATACTTCTTTCTTTCCCTAGTCCTTAGTGCTTTTGAGGTCTAAATCCAAAGCTTTGTGATTATTTCCCCTGTTGGATTAATCTCAATTCACAGATTGCGTCAAACCAGTTTTAATATTTTCAATTTCTCACCATGCACAGAGAGACAGGGAGAGGGAGAAAGAAATGGCACACAGATTCTTCTTTTGCTTACCAATTATACATAAGTGGGAGAAGAAAGATGTCTGGAAATAAAATGCCTCAAACATTTGCAAACTCAGTCATGACATTTGAGCATAAAATAGGCCCAAATTGGAATAAAATGCAGAGAACAAGCCTTGGGGTCACGAGGATGACGGGATTTCTTTGATCGACACTGAGGTAGGAGGTAGGGTTTCTTCAGAACAAGAGAGAGAGAGAGAGAGAGAGAGAGGGTCAGCGTGATTCCCCTCAATTCTTTAGTGGCATTGTGAAGAAAGAGGAGGAGAGCAGAGGGCTAAGGCACTACAAGGCTGTGTGTAAGAGGATGAGGAGGAGAGCGGAGGATTATGGCACTGCAAGGTTGCGTGTAAGAGAAGAGAGAGATTATGAAGAAAGAAAAAGATGAGGGAGAAGAGGAGGTGGAGTTATTAAGCCCTATGTCAAAATGACACTAAAGCTAAACAAAGTTGTTTCATATAATTCTTTTATAAATATTAGAACTAAAACAACACCATTTGAGTAAAATGTCGTTGAAATTCTATACAAATAATATAAATATATATATAATCGTTGATTTAGCGGTTTGAACCGGGACCAAACCAGCTGATACAGGTTTTCTTATTTTTTTGCTACCGATTGACTAGTTCTTTGCCAGTTTCAAACTTTGGTAGCTGACTCACATCGGTGACGATCGATGTGGTCGGTTTTTATACAACCTTATTGCTAAGTGCCAACTCATATATTTTAATTTTTTTAAAATTATTTTTTAATAGTTAAGAAAATAATTATTATTAATTTTTTATTTTTTAAAATAATATTAAAAAAATGCTTAAAAAAAATCTATTTGTACTTGTGTGTATATTTGGGGTGCACACCAAATGTACACCCTACAACAATCCAATAATGAAGGCCTATACAAGATAAAGTGGGCCAATCTCAATTATTCATTTTGAAATAAAATAAAATTTATTATTAAAAAATAATTTTTTTATTACTATTTACCAACATTCTGGACGACTTTCACTCCAAACGTACAATCTTGCTTAGAAAAGCACCGCCCAAATTGTCTAGAACCAATCCCAAGTACACAAATCCCCTTTCTCAAGCAACCTCTCTCTCTCTCTCTCTCTCCAAGAAATGGGTCAAGCTCCATCCGGCGGGCCGAATCGCCCAGGCGACCGCAAACACGACGACGGCAACAAAAAGGAGAAAAAGTACGAGCCCGCGGCGCCTCCATCCCGCGTGGGCCGCAAGCAGCGTAAGCAAAAGGGTCCCGAGGCAGCGGCCCGGCTCCCCAATGTGACTCCTCTAAGCAAGTGCAGGCTCCGACTCCTGAAGCTCGAGCGCATCAAGGACTATCTCTTGATGGAGGAGGAGTTCGTGGCTAACCAGGAGAGGCTCAAGCCCCATGAGGAGAAGAACGAAGAGGACCGCTCCAAGGTCGACGATCTCCGTGGCTCCCCCATGAGTGTGGGCAATCTGGAGGAGCTGATTGACGAGAATCATGCCATTGTGTCGTCCTCGGTGGGGCCCGAGTACTACGTTGGGATCCTGTCGTTTGTGGACAAGGATCAGCTGGAGCCCGGATGCGCCATTCTTATGCACAATAAGGTTTGTTTTCTTCTTTTTCAAAAATTTGCGGTAGTTTTTAGGTTTTATTTTATTTATTGTTTGTGGAGCTGAGTTTGTAAATTCTAGGGTTTAGGAAAAAATTCTAAGGGAAGGATTATAGAAATTCTGTGCTGGATTCAAGTGTGTTAAACTTCTTGAAAGTCATAATGCTTTTTGGCTAAACGGTAGGATCTGTAATAGACGATCTTGTAACTGTTGGTTGTTCTGATACCATAATAGAGTATAAAATCAGAGTGTACAAGTGTTTGCTGAAATGCTTCAGAGAGCACATTTCATTTCCAGAAATTTTCCCATGCGTCTTTAGCCATACATTTACATCATTTATACTACTCAATGTATTACTGACTACTCTCTATCATTGTGACATGTGTATAACAGAATCTCATTCTGTTTTTACAATAATATCCTCACTCTTTATTTTCTGCATTATTCTAGAAGGTTCTGGACATGTGTTGTGTGGTCCTTCCTTGCCTTCGTTATAATCGGTTTCATCCTTCCCTGAAGTATATTTTGCCTTATCAATGTGAACCATGCGTCCAATTTAGGATGATTATTGTGACTTTCCCTGTCTCAAGTTGCAAATCCCTAACTCTCTGAATTATTCTAAAGGAAAATCAAAAGACAGCCATCAATTACATTTTTTTCTCTAAGTAAAGAAAAAATTGGTCAAAGTAGTACTTAATATTAATACAGTTCTGGCACTAAATGTGAGATATTCGTTGGTTTTCACGTGGTAATTGTTGTTCTTGTGTTATATGTATAGGACACATGTATTGATCTAAACGAAATATTGTTCAATTGTGTATTGGTATAAATGAGATATTTATTTTTGATAAATGCGGCACAAACATTTACATAAGATCAAAACCTGTGACCACACCCTCCAACCCTTTGTGGGGGAGGGGGTTCCATTTGGTCCAAAGGCAATTGGCTGTACAATTGACATTCATTTTAGCTACATCTTTTCTATACAAAGGCAATGACCTAGAGAAATGGGAAGACTCTGAATGATTATAAGGAGGAATATAGGTTCAAAAATTAATCATCACAACTAGGTCTAGCTATCCATCATCCCAGTATTTTGTTATTGATAAAAAAAAAGTATTTTGTTATCAAATGGTATTGAAATTTTGAATGGTATTCTTGTTGTTAATGCTTGGTTCAGGTCCTTTCTGTGGTTGGGCTTCTTCAAGATGAGGTTGATCCCATGGTGTCCGTGATGAAAGTTGAGAAGGCTCCACTGGAGTCTTATGCTGACATAGGCGGGTTGGATGCCCAGATTCAGGAAATTAAAGAAGCGGTGGAGCTTCCTCTTACTCATCCCGAATTATACGAAGACATTGGTATCAAGCCGCCCAAAGGAGTCATACTATATGGGGAGCCTGGGACAGGGAAAACTTTGCTTGCCAAGGTAAATAATTTGTTGTTTTTACGGTGTGGTCCACAGTCATCTCGGAATTAAAAAGTTTGTTGGAAGCTTCCCCATGAATTTGGGTTGAAGTCCCATACTTGTACTTGAGTGCATTCTTCACATTCTTTCCAATTAGTATGTATTAATAGTTATATATACTTAAAAAACATATATTAATGATCTCTTGGATTCTGAGGGGTATTTTTAGGCTTTGGAGTCCCTTTGCTAGAAGAGTTTGGCTTAGGTTCGAAGGCTTGACATACATTTTTTCGAACATGCTGAGCTGCACTTTGAAATATGAAAGGAGGAAGTCAGTTTGGCATCGATAGATTTTATTTTGAAGATTGACATCTGCAAGTTAGGTAGAGTCAGTTTGGCTCTTGCTTTCAAATTGGATGGAATATTCCTCTTTTCTTTTTGGGGTGGGGTTCATTTCCGAAAGTGTAGAATATTTTATGAAAGTTGGGATAAATATTTAAGCTTTCATTGCATGTTTTTCTGTAACATTGTAGATATGCTTTTTTTTTTTTAGTGTAATTGTATGTTAGTAGAAACATTTAGGCCTCATTTGGTTACACAGTTCATATGAGATGAGATGTTTGGTGAAAGTTGAATAAAATATTGTTATAATATCAATTTTTTAATATTATTTTTGTTTTGGAATTTGAAAAAGTTGAATTGTTTATTATATTTTGTGTGGGAATTTGGGAAAGTTGTAATGATTATATTAGATGAGATGAGATGGTTTGGTTTTGTATAACCAAACCAGCCCTTATAATGCATGCATGTTTTTGGCACCTGTGTGGTATTCATTAAACATCTAAAACACAATTTTAACCATTCTCATAGAATTCACCATGGATTTCCCTGCATGTTAACCCATCATAGATTTGGTTGGGAACTGTGATTATGCTTTTAAATTTTACTTCAGGCAGTGGCAAACTCAACCTCAGCAACTTTCTTGCGCGTGGTCGGAAGTGAATTAATTCAGAAATACTTGGGCGATGGACCTAAATTAGTCAGGGAACTCTTTCGAGTTGCAGATGAGCTTTCACCATCAATTGTCTTCATTGATGAGATTGATGCAGTGGGCACAAAAAGGTACTTTATTTAATATAGATCTGCCATATTCTTTCCAGAACATTTTTCCGATAACATATTTTGGTTTATTTATTTTTACCAGGTACGATGCTCATTCAGGTGGGGAACGTGAGATTCAGAGGACTATGTTGGAATTACTGAATCAGTTAGATGGTTTTGACTCAAGAGGAGATGTCAAAGTGATTCTTGCTACAAATAGAATAGAGAGTCTTGATCCAGCCTTGCTGCGTCCTGGTCGAATTGACCGGAAGATTGAATTCCCTCTACCAGACATAAAAACAAGGAGGCGCATTTTCCAGGTACTTTGGATACAATATGTCTAGAAATGGAACCATTGTTGACAAAGTTCAGTGCGTTTTCTCTGTAAAGATCTTTTTGCAATGTGTATTCTTTTGGGAATGCAGATACACACGTCAAGAATGACATTGGCAGATGATGTCAACTTAGAAGAGTTTGTTATGACTAAAGATGAATTTTCTGGGGCCGATATCAAAGCAATTTGCACTGAGGCTGGCTTGCTTGCTTTAAGAGAGCGTCGTATGAAGGTGACAAATCTACTTTATTTCTTTCTTTGTCTTAACATTCCAAACCCCCTCGCAGCAAATAATAATAATAATAATAACTGAACCTATCAATTGCCTGTCTTGCTCGTTATATGTAATTTCAATTTCTTTTGACATGTAGGGGTACACTTATTTTTGGCATGTGCTTTAACACATACTCCAGGGTAGGGTGTGAATATATGAATGTAAAGTAGCAAAATATTGCATATCCGAACGTGCATTCAAAATTCTTCATGTTTTTTTTTATTCCATTCTGTGCTTTTACTTATAAAAAGAATTCTCGCTATTTTCTTTAGTTCTAAAAACTGTGACTTTGATGCGAGCCTAGCTTCTATTTTCTAATTCATACGGTGATATTATTCTCAACAAAGTACGCACTTATCATAGCTGCTTTCTAGTTTTGACATGTTTAGGTCTACATTATATGTTGGCTGGTTGATTCATTGCCCCTTCCTGGGAGTAGCTTACTTCTTTAATTGTTTGACTTGACTGACTATGACTTGTTGACACCGTTCGCACTTGCTTCAGGTAACACATGCAGACTTCAAGAAAGCCAAGGAGAAGGTGATGTTTAAAAAGAAAGAGGGGGTGCCGGAAGGGCTCTATATGTAAAAAGGAAGCTAGTTATGTCAGGTCGAAAAGCATTTTTTTTTTTCCAATTGTTTTTTTTAATCTTCATGAGAAAAGGACCTTAGAAATGCCCCAAAAGGCTGCGAAAGAAATGCTCCGAAAGACACTGCCAAAACCGCAGAATCTGGGTTATGAAAGGGAGTGTTTTTAGTACTTATGCACAAAGGATTTATGCTTCAGTTTCTAAAACCAGCTATAATGCATTAAATCTACTTGGTTAACCAAAGAAGAAGAAGGATAAATGGATTGCTAATTGTTTTCCAATCACATATACCTAAAGCATAGGACACTTAGGCCTAGTTTGGACATTGAGAAGATTTCTTATTCATTATTTTATATTTATTTTTTATTACTATTTAATATTTTATTATTATTTTTTTATTACTATTTATAGAATACCTGAGAATACTTTGTTATCCAAATGCAATAGTAATTTTAATGGTTACTTAAGGAACCAGATGGGAAATAATCTCAATGAAAGTGGCAAGGAAGATAAGACCCTAATGAGAAGATGCTTGAAAAATCCCAAAGCCATTACTCGAAGCAGGAAACTCACAAAACACATAATATAGTTTTAAGTACTTTATGAAACTTTAACAAAGCCGAAAGGTTTCCAAAGAAATCCAGAACCGCAAACATCCAAGGGATTGTTGGAAATGGCTTTAAAGAAGTTGCAATTAGATAAAGATGAAAGGAAATTAGGATATTGGAATCTAAATTCACTTCAATCCATCTCAAAATAATTATTGATGGGATTTATTATTTTTTTAACTTTCTATTAAAAAATTAAACCAATTTCAACTTACTTTATAAAGTCTCCAAGATTTAGATGTTTGGGTATTGGCCTAGAGAATAAGTTTGATTTAGAGTAATGCTAGATACAGTCACTGGTTATGCAAGTGTCGCACACTCATTTTGAAAAAGAAAAGTCTACTATTAAAAAATTAATTTTTTATGATTGTAAATATTATTTATTGACTTAAAAATCTAGTTGGGTCAACTTGGAGGCTGGAGCAATTTGAAACATAGGACGGGATATGACCACTAAGGTCGTTGCTATGAATGGCCAGAGCTTCAAGTTCAGGGCAAGAATTTTAAATTCAAATGGCAGATTTCTGGACAACCAATTTTTATAGTTAGTGCTGAGATGTACTTGGCGAAAGTTGGGTAAGATACCCAGCTCTTTTGGTATGCCACTACTTAGGGTTCTCAAAAAGACGCAGATGACTGATCTCATGCAGTAGAGAACCAAAGAAGCCGTTGTTAGTGTTATGATGGATGGAGATTAGTGGAAGTAAATAACAAAAATTTAACAATCATACAAAGAATATCGAGATTTAAGTGGTTTGACTTGAACAATAGTCCACGTACATTGACGGACTCGAGCCAAGGTCGAGCTACAGTCAGCTAACTTTCTGAAATGGCGTTTCTAAGAAATCAAACCACCATTCCAATAGTTAGAAAAATCAAATGAGTCAAGGAAGTAGAGATTGCCAATATGAGGAGAAATGGTTCCTTGGAGAGCCATGCATGAAAGGTTCAGAGCTGTGACTCTTTGCCCGAGTTGCTACAGGAGACCCCGATCCAATTGCAGAAGTTTGTTGCAGTAGACCAGTTACCAGCCAAGCTAGTTTTGTTAGGATCAGAGTTGAGTTGAGATTGGAAAGCAATTAGAGTCGTTTGATCGGTGAAATGGTTGGAAGATTCGGCCCACCTAAGCATGCATGAATACAGTGACAACAAACCCCAAGAACAAGAGAATGGACGACCTTTATGTCATCATGTGTGCGCAAAGGAGATGGAATGGTAGGGGTTATTAGTTTCTCGATATGGAATCAGTCAATGACCTTTTAAAGGGGAAAAAATGGTGGTGCGGGGATAAAGATGGAGGTAGGAAAACGGCTCATCCCTCTTCAATGATAGGGGCAATCTCTCATGGAAGTTGGTAGTCGCCACGCATGTCTCATAATTTATTATTGGAAAATGTTTATCGTTTAACTATTTTAATTTTTTTACGTAATGATTAAGAAAATGATTATTAATAAAATAATATATATTTTTAATAATTAAATATGTTAAAAAAATATTTTTTAAAAAATGATAAAAAAACAAACTATAAAGGCTGGCTATCCGCTAGTACCGCCCTTTACTGCCTTCTAGTTTGACATATCACAAGTCACAGATACTAGATCGCGGTAGCAGAAGATAAGCTTCTGGTGGTCCAGCTAACCACGAATCAAACCATACTTCCAATTCATAATGGACCCAAAATACATTGACAAAATACCCCCAGAAAAAGCCTTACCCTACTCTAGCAAGGCTTTTATTCATGGTTTGCCAACTCCCTACCTTTTGTTAGTGGAAAGATCAAACTAAGAACAGGGATTTAAAGCTTGGCGCTAATTTGGATGGGTAGTTTGAAGCTCTAAAACACAACATATGAGATTGTGTTACATTCATAAAGAAATCTCGTACAAGTAAAATTTACAAGATTAAAAATAATACATTAAATCCATTTTTTAGTAAAACGATATTTACAATTTGATAGATCACATCAAACTACATTAACTTATGAGTTTTAGGTTTGTAAGATTTATTTCTGAACTAAACATTTATCTTCATGTTATGTTGTTCCAAGATAAGTTGACGTTGGTAGATTGACGCAATCAACTTTTGCCTGTGGGAGCACCAAGAGATCAGACCAATATTGTTCTAAGAGTGGGACGGTGGTTATGCTTGCTTAATGCTTCTACAGCGAGAAAAGCAGCTGATTAATGCAGTTTGTGGACGCATGAGCAATAGAACCATCAAAAAGCGAAGGTAGTGCTACTTTTAACAAAATGACGGAAACGGCCGACATGACGTTAACTGCAAGAAGCCACCGTGAGCGGTGCCAAAGAACACTTTCCGATGACTAGAACTTTTATTTTCACGAAATAAATAAATTCTGCTATACTAACTCGAGGAGTAGATTCGTTTCGAGCTGCCAAAATGCACTTTCGGAAGACTTTAAGGCACACGAACCTCCACATATTATTTCTAACCATAATCTTTTTCCTTTATCATTGCTTCCACTACCTCTCTTCCCAATATTTTTACCCAAATTGACGCTGAAAATCCAGGCTTTACACTTAATCCTGTGGATTTTTCCCCTATTTCGTATATGCAAACTTCGCATGGCTATCCAAGTTCACTCGGGCCAACCTTCTTCTTTTTTTCGCTTAAAGCAAATAACAATAGTCCTGTGTATCACAACGCAATCAATTAACCAGAGAACCCAGATACGTACTCACAGACCAAGTGGCACATTAACTAAGCCAAGGCTTGAGCCATTATAGAACGATGAGATAGTTGCCGCTCATAAAGCTCCCGGAATATATGGTATTTGGCATCATGGTACTTCTTCACCTTTGGGTCTTCAGATGGATGAATGACCTGCCATAATTCAGACATGTAAAAATACAAATGAAACCAGAATAACGGATTCCAAAATCTTTTAAGTTTGAGAGAGCAAGATGCTAGGTGATAATTCTTTCGGCAGTGGTGGCAATTCATCATTGATAATTCTTTCTTATGGTTGCGTTTATCTCAGTAGTTAGGCTCTTTTCTCTTACTCATAGCAAAGCTAGTAATCTAGAAATATGCAAGGATACAGGCAGTCTCCATAATATATGGTAAATTCACTCATGCACTTAAAACAGTACTTATGAGTCCACGCTTGCCCTTTATGATAAATAAGATTGATATTTTCAAACCAACAGACCCAGGTCAATCACGGACAAATATCACCCTAGGATTCATATACAGCCTGACAAAACAAAGACATGCATACATACGTGCATATAGTTGGCGTGCATGTGTGCATCGTAGGATTCATATATATACATAGCATGTTAGATGTTACATAGCATGCTGTCTAACATGCTTCATGTTGCTTTTGCAAGCTTGACGTATAAAACTCCTCTAAATAAAGACCAAAAACAATGAAGATTCCAGAAATGATTGAATAAAGAAATTAAAACAAGAGGAAAAGAACCATTATGCATACCTGACCAGCTGCATTCAGGGCCCTCATGGCCTCATTCAGACCAGAATATTTCCTTGCAGCAACCGCACCGAGAATGGCAGCACCCAGAAGCACAGACTCGCTCTCTCGTGGAAGAATTATAGGGCAGCCTACAACAATCATGAACGAGTAGGATAAGGCTTAATATATATATATATATATTTATAAGTAAGAAGAATATTAATCCACATAATTAGGCAAAGCTAAGTGCACAGTAAGTGTACAAGAGAAAAACCTAATTACAAGCTAAGTGCTGTGAAAAACAGCATAAAAGTCATTAAAGCTAGTCCCATTCATAAAATAGCCAAAGTCATCAATATGTATAGTTTATGCTTAAAAGAAGCTAAATAGAACATTCAAGACCTTCTTCATGACTTGTCTTCACTTTTATATTTAACAGAAAATTCTTTATCGGAAGGTCAGCCATAAAGCAGTGCAGTTGATATATTCATCATACTATTCATATTTGTAAGGTTCATAAGTTTTATTTGTAGGGGTACATGTCATATATGATATAGGGTTTTTCTTATGGTCTAAGTGTGCTTTCTTGTCTTAAAGTTATCAGCTTTATTAGGTAATTTACCAAGTCTATTTAATTTATCTTTTGTTTTTTTGCATTTTGTTTCCAGCTTGTGGTATGCTTTCCTTTTCTCTTCATTCCCTTTAGTTCTCAGCATGCTATCCGTCTTGCTCCATACTACCTACTATTCTCTGCTATAGGATCTCTGTTAACCATTCTACATAATTATACAATGAATCAACTCCCACAACCATCAAGTTCATTTCCCATCAACTTAGGATCATCCAACCGCCTTTCCTATGCAAAGCAACCCTAACTAAGAGATTCTCTGGCTAAAATTGCTGCCCGCTAAGCTTATGATTCAGTTTGAAGGACAATCAACAAACTGTAAGCTACAAAAATTATTTCATAAAGAGAAGGATTAGCTATCCCAAATAATAAAGTGAAGAGAAAACAAATGAAAAGAAACCAAACCACAACATATTGATCATACATGCCCCCCCCCCCCCTCCCCCCCAACAAAGCTCGCACACACACACACACAAGCACAAAGGAAGAGAGAGAAACCAAGGATATCCGCATGTTCTTGAATGAATAAGGGGTTCTTTGCAAGGCCACCACATGCAAGTATTGTGTCGATCTGTGAAACAAAAAAACAGAAGAAAGGTTAAACAAGTTTAGGAAGAACAAAAGTTTCAAAAAGCATTGACCCATTCAACAGAAATATCTGGAAAGGTCCATAAGATGCATATCTAATTCCAAATCTCTACGGAGCAGAAGGGTCAATTTCTTACATTGTGACCATGGGCATTGCAATGCTCTACAATATGACGTGTGCCATATGCAATACCCTGTAGGGTAGCCAGGTATAGAAGAGCTAATTGCTTCTCACTAGAGTCAAGCGTTAAGCCACAGACCACTCCTTTTGATTTGGGGTCTGCAAGAGGAGACCTGAGACATAACACATTTAGCAGCTCAACTTTGGAAGAAAAGTTTTGGCACTATGGGCTGAGAGATCAAGCTTGGCTCTATAAACATTTACCTGTTCCCATGGAAGTCAGGGAGGACATGCATATCTTCAGTCAAAGAAGCAAGAAATGGACGCTTCAGATCAAGCATCATTGTTTCCAATATCTCGTTCAGAAGTTCAAACACAGAAATATCTGGAAGATTATGAAGGAAACATAGATAAAGCTATTTTAGGCTTCTCATGCAAAGACATTCATAAAAAAGTCCAGAAACCAAAATTGAGCGAACAATCTCACTTCTAGAAGCAGCTCGATTAGCAAGGGATGGAGATGCGACATGGTTTTCAATTACATGATCCAATAATGCACCAGTAGCACTCTGACCACCTTCTGTGAGCCAATACTCAGGTACCATAGCTAAACATGTAGAAAAAACAGAAACAGATGATTACGCTACTAGTTGTAGATACCAAATTATCAGCTGCAAAACTACTACTTTTTTGATCAGTTATCAGCTGCAAAACTACTTATCTCCGACAAAGGACATCAAGTTATAGAATTTTCTTTTCTTTTCTTTCATTCTTATTATTATTTTTTTTAAAAGCATCCCTCGCAATTTACTAATCAAGTATCTTTGTACGACGAGGAAAATCTTAAGTGTTCCATGCCACAAAAAATCGCATCGTTCACCTAATGTTGTCTTACATTGGGAGGGGATGACGATAAGACATGCTAGGATGGGATTATAATAGGATGTGTTAGGATTTCCAAGGTTCTTCAGCACGTCAACTTCCAAACATGATCCAATCCCTTCAGCCAAATACTGAACATGAAGTTCCAGAAACGTACCTGACCAGAATGGTCCCCAAACTCCAGGAATGAACAACTTGCTCCGTGATACAGCCATATGGCAAGTAGAAGTTCCACAGACTAATACCATCCGGTGGCATATAGCTTCCATATCACCCTCTGAAAACATAGGAAAATATCATTTTTTAACATGTATATACATTATGCTAAATTAAGCTACTATATCATGATATAAGATAATCTTTCGATAAGCCATAACCTTTAGCATCAGAAGCTAACTGTGGTACACTTTCCATTACCCCCACACCACCAGCATGAGCATCAATCAACGAAGTCCCAACAGGAATTCCTGCTACAAGACCCATTTCCTGGAAATTCAAATGACTTAGGTAAGCAACAAACTAACCAGAAGATATGTGTCAATGGTATCAAGTTAAAGCACCCTCCAAAAGCCACAGAAATTGGGATGTGTCGCATTTTAGTGCAACTGAATAAATATGTTTGTTTTGCTAGTGGACCTCAAGGGACGCCAGTTGAAATCAATGTGAAATCTTCAGTACAAAATTTCTTGCCTTCGCGGCAGCTGGAGTAAGACCAGAACCCAAAGGATGGCCAGGGTAAGCTACACTTCGTCCTGTTGACATTGTTCATTGCCATGTTATAGAAGCAGCAGGAATAGCACAGAGTACAATAAAGAATTAAAATTGGGACTATTTTTTTATTAAAAAAAGTAGATTATAGACTTTACCTAATAACCAAGCAACAAATGATTATTAATTACTCAAAGTTTACCTGTATAAAAAATAAAGAACGAAGAGAGGAGATCTATTTCAGGAATACTACTACAAATAGGAACACAATTATTAGAGTACAGATATCCAGATCAACCACCAAAGGCCTTCTTTACTTTTTCATTACTTTTTTTTTATGAGTGAGAAAATAACTCTAGCAAACTGAATACATACTGCTCACGTCTTGGCAGTTCTTTTATTGGCATCGAGTGTCCAGAACAAAGTCCCAACAAGAAAAAACAGACAGGGAGCTTAGGAGGCTTGCTTGCACCATAAACTATGGTGCAAGGGACGGAAGTGCGAGCAGGGGAGGAGATTCAACGAGAGGGTGAACCTCGGCGTCCCATGAAGCCCAAGATCCTTTCATGGAATGTTCGGGGGCTGAATTATCCAAGCAAGCGTCTTAGAGTGAAGAATTTATTACGGGAATGGAAGGTGGAAGTGATTTGTTTGCAGGAGACCAAGTTGAAGTCTATTGACAAGCAATTAATAAGAAGTTTGTGAAATTGCCCTTACGTGGGATGGACCACGATTGTCTCCAAGGGTGCATCGGGGGGTATTCTAGTGTTGTGGGATAAGAGAGTTGTTAATTTGATGGAGGATTTCATCGGTAAATATTCGGTAGCTTGCTCTTTCTCGAATGTAGAAGATGGTTTCAGTTGAGGGTTCTTAGGAGTCTACGAGCCAAATGTTGATAGTAAAAGAAAACTCCTTTGGGACGAGATCGCTGGTTTGTGCAGTGGGTGGGACATCCCGTGGTGTATTGGAGGCGACTTCAATGTCACTCGGTTCCCAAGTGAAAGATCAAGGGACTCTAGCTTCGATACTGCCATGGCTAACTTCTCAGCTCTTATTTTTGAGTTGGACTTGGTAGATCTTCCATTGGCAGGGAGAGATTTCACTTGGTCTAACGGGAGGGCCTGGTCTAGGTTGGACAGGTTCATTGTCTCTCCTTCCTGGGAGGTCCATTCCCCAATCTCTTGCAAAAAAGGCTCTCTAGGATTTGCTCTAACCATTTTCCCCTCTTATTAGATTGCGGGGTCTTCATGGGCGACGGAGATACTTTAAATTCAAGAATTATGTGGTTGAAGGTTAATGGGTTTTCGGAGAAAGTTAGATCGTGGTGGGCCTCTTATCAACTCACGGGCACCCCTAGCTTTGTTATGGCCGGGAAACTTAAAGTTTTGAAAAACGATCTAAGAAAATGGAATTGGGAAGTCTTCTGGAACATTAATGACCAGCGGCCTCCTTTATTCCAAGAGTTGCTCCCCTTGTCTCAAACCCCGAGAACTATTGAAGAAGCCTTTGGGAGTTCCGTTGAGCAAAATAGAGAATCTGACAGTTGTGATACAATGTTTTATCCATTGACACCATTTTTCCGCGAAGCCATACCTGTCAAGAATATACAACAAGAAATCTCAGTTCACATGATCAAACGCCTTCTCCATATCCAATTTACACATGATACCTGTGGTGTCGTCTCTTACTCTATTCTCCAAGCATTCATTTGCAATAAGAATAGAGTCAAGAGTTTGTCTTCCTTTAACGAAAGCGTTTTGTGACTTCGAGATGATCTTCCCAATAACTTCACTTAGTCGCTTAGCAAGAACTTTTGAGATGATCTTATAGACCCCACATACTAAGCTTATAGGACAAAAATCTTGCACCTCCACCGACCTTGCCTTTTTAGGGATTAGGGCGAAGAAAGTGGCGTTAAGACTCCTCTCAAATTTCATAAAAGAGTGAAATTCAAGAAAAACCTTCATGAGATCCTCCTTGACAATGTCCCAACAAGCTTGAAAGAATGCCATTGTGAAGCCATCGGGGCCCCGTGCTTTCTCTTTATCCATCCCTTTAAGCACACTAAGCACCTCATCCTCTTCAAAGGACCTCTCCAACCAAGCTGCACTTGATTGGTCAATCGCATCGAAAACGAGTCCGTCTACCTTAGGCCTCCATTGGTATTGTTCCTTTAGCATGTTGTCAAAAGAGTGTACAATATGATTCTTGATAGCATCTCTATCTGTCAAAATTCTGCCTTCCGAATGAAGAAATGGTGTACATGGATCAAAAGAAATGGTCGATGTTTTGAAAATAGGGAACGTTCCCCGGATGGTTTTAGGGCCTTCTTCTATCACACATTGTTGCTTTGGGATTCATCCATAGTATGGAATGGAGCAAGCTTTAATGACTTTTATGCTACTTTTCGTAGCGGGTAGTTTGTAATTAGGCTTTTTTCTTGTATACTTCCTGTGTACTTAGGCATTGCCTATTTACGTGGATCAATAAAACTTCTTACTTATATATATATATATATAAAAATTCAACTGTTCAAAAAAAGGTTGAAGGATTCTAACAATAGGATCAGCCCAGGAGTACCCAAATATTTATTTCCATCTGTAAAACCATCAGCATATTTGTGCAAGAAAAGTCATTAGTTTTTCCCTTTGTCACACACACACTACGCCATTGCTCCACTCACAATGTCACTGTATGGTGGGAGTTTTGCGAAGATTAAACTAAACTAACCAAATATACAGTTCCCATAAAGTTATTACTATATAAGCATCAATCGGCTATTCCCCAGTTATCATTTGACTTCAGGAGGAGGAGAGAGGGGGGGGGGGGGGACTACCTCTCCAGAGATTACAAAACAATGCTAACCTGTTCAGATATTATTCATTTTCAATCATCAACACTTGACAGAATATCAACTGTGTAAAAATCATAGGATTTGAAATATGTTAGACATAGTGGTCATGAAGTCCCATCACCAAATAATAAACAATAAAGAAATTGTCCAACAAGCATACCTATCTTCGCATGATGCCCATCTACAAGATCACCTAATCCAATCTCCTCCCAGAAGTCATCATCCCATCCACAAGCTTCCATATCGCGGGAATCTTTTTCACTGCCTTGATGCATGTGTGCATGCCCAAGATAAGTCCATTTGCATACTGTGGTGCATAAACTCCGAGTATCATCTCCTGTTGCCCTAGAAGAATACAAAAAATCAGGGTAATCATCAAGCTGCAATCCAATTTGACTTGCACATAAGAAAAATACCAGGACATTCAAGGAGATATACTCACGACTGGCATACTTCAAGTACCTGTATGACAACCAATCGCTCAAGTCCATCCACCTGAACACCATTGACCAAGATTCTTGCAAGTTTTCTTTCACCCATAGAAGCTGAAAATATTAGACCGTATCAGAATTTTGTCAAAAGAGAAACAGTATTTGCTACCCAATTTTTTTTTAAAAAAATAATAGATGTAGTTGATTGCCATGCTAGTTAGAATCTAACTGCCTCACCAACGTATATTTTATACAATTTCATTTTGATGAAGAAATGACATATGGGGATCTTTATGATGGTCATCTGCCTTTTTCAACAGTATCATTCATAACCCTGCATGCCCAGAATCACTGTTTTTAACTTATCAACAGACTCAAATTTCTAGATTTGCCATTTTGCTTTTCAACAGCCTGACAAATTTCTGGATGCTCCACCAACTCTTTGGGTAGTGACTGTTGTATACGTCCCCTACAGTCTTAGGTTAGGTTTGGATAATAAGTTGAAATGAGAGTTAAAAGTTGAATAAAATATTATTAGAATATTATTTTTTAATATTATTATTGTTTTGGGATTTGAAAATGTTGAATTGTTTATTATATTTTATGTGAGAATTTGTGAAAGTCGTAATGATGAGATGAAATGAAATGGGTTGAGAGTGTTTCTCAATCCAAACTGAGCCTTAGTTTCAGTTTTCACAGCAAAAACCCAAACTACTTCTGTGTTCAAGTACATCAAAATCACTCACATACCTTGTTTTATGTTGCACATTGAGCAAGGACAATCATGCTGGTGGTTCTATTCATATTCAAGTTCCTTAAATTAATGAAAAACTTACTGACATCAATTGTGCAAGGTGTTTCATGCTACAAAACTATATTTTTTAATTTTAGTTTTCAAGTAGCACGACACTAATCAAGTCAAGAATAAAGGTTCTTTGAAAGATCTTCAGTATTAAGACCCAACTATGAAGAAATCATAAGAAAAATGTACAAACCATATTTCTTGTGTTTCCATGAAATCTTCCATACTTGGTCAACCACCACTTTATTTAAAATAAAAAATAAAAAATTCCGTGCAATCTATGTCGTCTAACTTTGGGAAATGTGATAAGTGGCTGCAAATCAACTTTAAAAGGCCCATTTAGAGATAAAAGTTCACCCTATAAACACAAAGCAGACCAAAGGTCCATTTGTCCCTGTCTCTGCCTCTGTCTCTGACTCTCTAGTGTCCGTCTCTGTCTCGCTCTCTCCATTGTCTGCCTCTGTCGCCGAAACCAGATCTGTCTCTATCTCCCTACATAAACGCCGCCACCCTCTCCCACTCTAGAATGGCGAGTGACCCCTCACCGCCGGCACAGATAAGGTCGACGGGCCCCGGCAACTTCGCCGAGGGCCGTCCGGCGTTAACCTCTTCTCCGACGACTGGATTTTTTCGCAAAAACCGACCTGGAAGAATCTCTGTTGTTTTACTTTAAAAAGATGAAGTTGGAGCAGTAGGGACCAGTGGACACAGAGGGATTTGACGATGACGACATGCGATGTGGACTCGTCTCAGTTGGAAGGTAAGAGGTGGTTTAAAGTGGAATAAAAAACTTTTGCTTTTACGAAAGAGGGAAGAAATAATTTTCGTATTTTTGAACGTAGCAAAAGGATAGCTAAGTTCATGTGTTTACAGGGGATGACAGCCTCGTGGATGGCTAAGGGGATTGATGATTTTTTTGATCTTATTTGTCATGAAGGTTTCTTCAGAGAGTTAAGGATGGGTAATGGAGTTTTTATCATTCAACATCATCCTAACGTAAGAGGCAGCTTTCTGCAACTCTCAGAATTTTGGAATGGAAGGAGGAAATAATTGTTGATGATTCCGGAAAGCGCTAATGGCATTGGACGAAAAGGCTTTCTGCAGTCCATTTGAAGTGTTATTGGGGAGTTTGGAAAAATAGTGGGAAGGCCGTCTTCAGTCAAAGGTGCTTCGTACGCTACGGTGTTGAGGTCATTGGCGGGTAATTTGATCGAGAACAGCTCAGCGGCAGAAGGAAAGAGTAAGGCACTTGAAGGGGACAAAGGCCGTCAAGTGACATTGGGAGAGGTGGAGGGGGTCTTGTGGGATGTCAAAGCTCAATTGAAGGGAGTTATGGAGTATGTGAGAGATCTGATGATTAAAGTGGATAAGGGGTTGGACTTAGTCGTGGGGTTTGGCGGTAGGCCGAGCATGGATGAGGGAGGGCGGGGGGAAGATCCTTCGGGTTTGAAGGCCACAAGTGTGCCGGCAAAGGACGTTTCAACGCCGTCACAGATAGGGTAGTTGGACGCTGGCATCTTTGTCCATGCTAGTGTCACTATGCCTCCTGAAGGAGCTGTAGGACTTCAATCACCATATGCAGATGGGGTTGGTACTTCTGTCCAGGGTTCATCCTTAGTTGAAGACGGGGGACCTTCCAGGGTCTCGAATATTTTGGAAGAAACAGTCAAACCTCTTTTGGAAGATGCAAATGGGGTTACAAAAGGTAGTGCTTCCCCTTCCTGTGCTACGGAGGGAACAGTAGGGCCAACAAAGCGACACGACAAGGATTGTTAGGGGGTGGTGCAAAGTCAAGCAATGTTGGTGGAGGTGAGGAACCTGTAATGGTGACAGAAACAATGGAAACTAGCGGTTTGTCGTTGGTGCCTCATGTGGGGGAAGGTTTGGAATCGAGAGTGCAGTTGGGTACGGTGGCTGGGGATAATGTCGTTCCCTTAGTTTCTATCCCTTCGTTAAACGATATAGCGGGTTCACCATCGGATTGGGTTCTGAATAAAGTTAACAGACTTTAGCAAATCCTAGGGCTTTCATATGGAGAACAGGGAGAATATAAAGATCAATTTAAAACTCTACTCACTGCGATTGAGGTGAGTCACGCGCTTGAAAGCAAATCACATTTTAAGAAGAGCAGGGAGTTAAATCGTCTTCTAAGTTCAATCAACTACGATGCTAAGGAAGGTAGCTTAAGTCGAGGGAAGAATAAAGGGAGGGCATTGTCAAGACAATCTCGTTGTGGGATGTTCAGGTAGAGGATTAGTTTTATGGAAACAAGGGCATGGGGAGATGTGTTACATTCCAATTCGGGCTTGGTGTATTTTGGATAGGTTTCATGGGATTTTTGGGTCATTAGGGGCTCTCTTGTATGGGCTAGGTGTTTTCTTGTATACGTCCAGTGTATTTGGTTACTGCTATTGATTTATATATATAATATTTTTACTTATCAAGAAAAGAATCCAACACGATGATAACGACAACAACTACCATGCATCTGGAATCTTGCTAATGTAAAACACTTAACACACGGTTGTATAGTGCAAAAGCCATGATATTAGATTATACAGGTCATAGAAGTACCTTTGGAGGCTGCATCTCTGGGGAAAGGGATCCACCACAGTACTGTAACACCGGTGAATTGCGGGAATTGATCCTTTCAGCCTGTTCTACAGCTCTATGGTCCATCCATACTAAGACATTTCTTCTTGAATCACCACTCCAAGAAACTGTGACAGGAGAGCCATCGGCATCCACCGCAACTGAAAGATGTAATAAGAAATTTATGACAGAGTTTTCTTTTTCAAAATAATATGCCAAAGCAAGCTACCTGCAATTACATACCAAGAGAGCAAGTGGCTGCAAATCCCAAACCCTTCACTTCGCCAGCTACAACATCAGCAAGGGAGCATGCTGATTTCACAGCCGCACAAATGGCATGCCATATATCAGTAGAAGATTGCTGGTTTGGAAAAGAAATTTTGTCAAAGATCTATATCCCACGTTTAATACACATCTATTGCTTTGCTGGACAATTATATTGACCTTCGAATGACCTCCCACGTTACAGGTGACTAGGTGCATATAGCTATATCATACATACGGCAGCTTTAATTCAGAACCGTGCCCAAAAACGGAACAGAATCTCTCCATTTCACTTGAAATGGATAATAGGATCTTTATCCAATTAACTAATATCGGTGTTAATGAATTTCAATCGCTCGCTACCATTACCTCAACGCAGTTTCCGTCTTTCCAAATCTGTATCGGGCTACTAGAAGAACCCAGAAGCTTCCCATCCTCGTCAAACAGACCTGCATGAAGACGCCGAAGGCAACAAATAATTCATACCGTTTAAGGAGTTTAGTGACTACAATTAACATCCTTCACAAAGATGCATCAAACTCGGAAATACGCGGAGTATCAGTCCTATTAACATAGGGATCATCTCACCAAAAAATAAAAATCAATCAATACAGAGAAAGTCATTACATATTTATTATATATGTAAAGAGGAGAGAGAATACCTGCGCGGGCGCTGCCGGTGCCGACATCGACGCCGAGAAAGATGGTGCGGGAAGGGGCGGAATCGGGTGTGGCGGTGGAGGTGACCATTTCGAGGAAGGAGGACCGAGAGTGTAGAAGTGGGGTTGATTCGGACCACCCTCTTCTTTTACCAGACATTTGTTTGCTTTGCTTATTCTCCCTTTTATCTACTTTGTCTCTCTTTATCTTTCGTTGATTTGTTTGGATGATTCGAGGATTATACGCCTAATCATCACCTCTTTTTTATCTTCTTCGATGCATAAAGATTTGGAAAATTCCTTCTGGAGATTGTCCGTATCTTTTATAACGGACTGAAAGATTTGGATCTCGACGGTCTCGTGGTAAGGAAAGGTCCTCCTGGATCTTCTACTGTAAATACTTGATTCTTTAGTTTTATCTCATTTGTTTTTGCTGAAAATTTTGAATTAACGTTAAAATTAAAAGTTAAATAAATTATTATTAAAAAATATTATTTTAATATTATTATTTTTTAAAATTTTAAAAAATTAAATTATTTATTATATTTTATATAATAATTTATAATAATTAGATGAGATGAATTGTGAGAATATATAAAAACAAACGAGTAATGTACGTTAAATTTGTGTTTAGAAGACAAATTTAAAGGCTGGATTTTGGGATTTTAGTTTCTCTTTCTTTCGTTCATTTTCAATAAATTCTATTTTAAACTTTAATAATGATAATTATTTCACTTGATAAATAGGCAATTTATTTCTTAAGGGAAGACGTGTTATACCAAGACCTACTGTATTTAGTATAAAATTTTGAAAAATGTTTTAAACACGAAAAAAAAAATTTACAAAAGTAAATCTACAAAAATAAATGGTTTGATGTGATATGTTGGAATATAAAATTAATTTTATTGTAAAATATATTTAATATACTATGTCAATTTATGAATTTATTTTTATAAAATATCTTTATATCTTAGCATTTCTCTAAAAACATTTAACCAAAAATAGCACTTCGTACAAATGTACTCTTTGTATGATCGTAGCATTTCTCTAATGTACTATTTCTAGGATTTTTAATTAGTAAAAAAAAAATATCTAAATAATAAAATAGTAGTAAATGAAATATAAAGATATCATTACCATCCAAAATTAGAAAGCATCTAGACTATAATTTGTTTTTTTATCCGTCAACAATATTTTATTGATTATACAAATAAAAAATAGTCTAAATACATTAAATATATATATTAGGGCTGCAACCCGACCTGAGGTAATTGGGTTCGCGCTCGACCCGATCTGAGTGAACATAGCCAAGGCGCCAAACCGATCTGATCCAATCCGAATAAGCAAAAATCGAGTCAAACCCGTATGACCCAACATTCACAATAGAGGGCAAAAAAAAACTGCGTTATTCGCTTCCTCATCGATTTACAAAATATTTGTTTCATCTGTATGATCTGATCACAATATCAAATTATCAATCTCAGATCAACATCCCAAATAACAAAAAATGAAAAGTGTAGTTTGCAGCATTCAGCGTCTTATTCTTACTTCACTGACAAGAGAAAAATAAAAGAGAAACTGAAAGGAAATTTCTTGGGAAACAAACACAGAGAGAGGAAAAACCATTTCAGAGCTTTCTGTAAACAATAAATATTTTGTAAAGAGATCAGACAAAGGTGAGGGCTTCCTTCCCTTCCATCGCCAAGGGCCGCAGCGATACCACTGCCGCCAACATCGACGTGAACAAGAAGAAGCAGGGGGACTCACAGTCACAGCCACCACCGGCGATGTATGTTAAGAAGGAGAAGCAGCCGCAGCAGCGGAGGTCACCGCGGTTCACACAGGACTTGGATGGGCTGAATTGCTTCGAGACTCTCATATCTTATTAGGCGAACTGCAATTGCAAGACAACCTTTCGAAGAGATAGGGGTTTCGTTCGTAACGTTTTTTGCTGGAGAGAGAGGGGCTAGGGTTTGTGTTGGATAGAAAGAAGAGAGGGGGCTGCGGTTTGATCGGTATCGTCCGCTTAAAAGCAGGTTGGATATCATCCAACCCACATCTAATTTTAATCCGATTTTATATGGGCTATTTAGATCGGTTTTATCGGGTGGGTCAGGCTTATTGTGTTTTTGCACATGCCTAATCTTTATATATAATAAGCACCAATAAGCAGGCAGGTGTATTCTAATTTTTTTTCTTTCCAATTTTAACCCTCGTCTTGTTATTTAATCATAGCGAACATGTAACAGCTGAAATCCAGTGTTCAATATTTGCATGCATGCCAATAACACAAGCGTGAGGCAGGTGACATGCGTATGTAGCATTCGCTGCTGCTGTTTACTCAAAAGTGGATATTTTCATTGCATGCAACATGTACAGGTGACATCCACTGAATTTATTTAATAAAACTTTGATATTTGCGTGCATGCCAGTAAACAAGTGGCAATAAAATCCACTCTTAATCACAACAATTGATATTTACTCAGACCAATTGGCAGGTCACATTCACTGCCAATAAACAAGTGTGAGGCAGGTGTCATACTGTTTCCTCACCGCTTTCCCACCTGTGTTTTCTTCTTATCTCTGATTTTTTTTTCCCCACCGCTTCATTTATTTCCTACTTTTTGCTCTTATCAGAGTCTATTTTGTTTTCTCTGTTTTCCACCGCTTCCACCGCCTGCAGCTTCGTATAAGAGTGATTTTCATGTCTTTATTTCCTCCCAAATCTGCTTCTTCGCTTACGGGGTTCTCAATTTGCCTCTCAGCTCTCCAGTTTCTCAAGTATGAATTTTATGTTGATTATTCTGGATTAAATATTTCTGACTATTTCCTCAGTTATTTATTTCTATATGCAATACTTAATTGTTAGAAATAAATAAAAAAAGTCTTACTATAAAATTTTTTGGGATCAAAACATGTAATACATGTGTACATCTAAAGATATTCGTTAAACTTGAAAGAAAACTCATACTAACAGAAAAAAGATCACTATAGACCGCGAAAATTCACCACCTTGATATAGCCTCAGATCACACCATAACAAATATGAGAAAGAAATATTACAAACCATATAATACACGTCTAGATGAATAAGAATTGAAACAATAAAAATTTTCCAAACAGAGAGCTTGCACAGAACCTCAAATGACAATCAAATCACTATGCTCAATATCGATGAAAAAATTGATACAAAAAAATGTATAACGAAGCAGAGATGAGATTAACAACAAATTTACAGAAACAAAAATAAAAGCAACGAAAATTACAGTTGTGCAAAAAAAAAACCTCAGACATGTAAAGTTAGGAAAAAAAGAAACTTCAATGAAAATACCAGCACAATAAATCAGTATATAAGTAGTTGAAGAAATCATAAGAAAAACACTAGACAGACGGCAGCAACGAAAAGAAAATCTTTTATAGATCTGGAAAATAAAATTCCAAATCTGTGGAGGCTGTAAAAATAAATAAACCGAGAAGATTAGAAAAATTAAAAAAAGAACTTATATATAAAACAACAAATCTAATAAAAAATTCCTCAGATATATAGTAAAGCGTGTAAATCTCTTTAGATTTATAAACGTAAATCTAAACAAAAAAAAGTTTTAAGCATGGAGAATGGGAAGTAATGGATGCGATGTTGATCATCTCTGTTGCACGAAGCGAGAGGAGAAAGAGAAAGAGTAAGAAAAAGAGAGAGAGAAAAAGAAAGAGGTCTGAGAAAAGAACATTGTGAAAAATAAAAAAAATACAAAGAATGATAGAATTAGAGGTTTATAAAGATCTACAGATCTGTAAGCATTTGGGGGGGGGAACTTCGCCCCGCAACCAAAATGTGAGGAACCATGAAAGATCCTAACGCGAGAGAATCATTGTTGCGAAAAATATACAAAGATAGAGATAAATTAGAGCTTCAAATATGAAGATACGAGAGAAAGAGACGAAGAAAAGCGAGAAAAAGAAAGAAACAGAGAGAGAGAGAGGGGAAGAAAAATCTGGAAGAGGCGAGGCTTCCGGCGTCCTGAACTGCTGCTCCGTCGAGAAAGCATGGCCACGTAGCTTGTGAAAGAAGAACACGAATCTGATGGAGAAGAGAAGGAGGAAGAATAGCAATGAGGGTGTCGGCGCAAGAATTGTATATGAAATCGTAGGGTTTAGTTAAAACACACCGTTTTCGTTAATAGACCATGGGCCAATATTGCACATAGTTGGGCTATCACACTGGCTGCGCCTTTAACTCATACGGGCTGGGCCCTTAATTCACATGCTTGAGCCAATATTTCGCACATGGGCTGGACTATCACTTTGTCCAAATAAGCCATACACATAGGACAGTCCAAGGACATAAAATCACTACAAAATATAAAGCCAAATCCAGAGATATACCAAAATAAATTAAAATATACATCAAGTAAAAAATAATTTCAAACTAATAATAATGGTAATAATAATAAATTGAAATGAAATAGCTACTAAATAAAATAATTAGAAATACTAAAATTTAGGAACCTCAATCATTAAATTAGTAAAAAATGTACCCAAAATAAATTTGCAATCGCAGGTACAATAAAAAAAATTTATTAACAATTTGTCTAACAAAAGAAAAAAAAAACAATGCCATATGGAAAAAGAATAAAACGAGAAAAACATCAAATTGGTTGAAAAATTATAACGAAATATTTTATTCCTGATATATAGTCATTTATGTTTGGATAATATTATATTGCCTAAATAAATTTCCATAAAAAAAATATTAAGCACTTGAATTGTGATATAATAATGATAGTATTAATAAGTGTAAAACCGTAAGTGTCCTAAATTATTAAAAAAACAGTTAATGGTTTTACATAACAATGTTTAGAACCGTAATACATTACAATGTTTTATTGTATAATTAATTATACAATATAATAAGATCAGATGTAATGTGAAAACTGATCATCTAAACTTCGGGAAATGGCTATTAACTGTTAACATAGTTATATCAAGTTATATTAAAAATTGCGTGAATCCTATGTTATAATTAATTATAACTTAATATAATTATAATATAATTTTTTATCATATGATAATCGGTTAAGTGTTTCATCATATAAAACACTTAACCGATGACTATAATTAATATAACTTAATAAAAGAAGGATTATTACCCATACTTATTCAGGTAATTTTTGAATGTTATTTTCTTTCATCTATGTTGAGCCTTATCTTGTATCTTGTTTTTGAATCAATAAAGAAATTTGTCATTATCCAAGGAAATATTGGGTTTGTGTTCTAAATAGACTCTTATAAGCATTAGTTTTCACCTATAGTATGTAGTTGTTTTGTTGCTTGGGATGCTTTTGGTATTTTAACATTAGGTTTTTGATGGGATGATCAAAGTTTATAGCCTTACCATATTACTTAATAAAGTGATGAGTGTTAATAATTATCATCTTTATGGATTAATTGAGACTTGAGGTCATATGAGAATGTAATTTTTGAGGTTATACATTCATTTGGAGATTGACGTCCTGTTGGGAGAATTATTAGTTCAAATTACAAGTTCTGTTATAACAGGTTCAACAAAAGCCAAATTACAGAAAGCAGCAAATAGAAAACTTTAAAACTGAAACAAATAGGAAACATCTAAGGAATCCTCCTCAGAATTTAGTGAACTTGGATAATCCCCAAAAGAGACTGGCATACACACATTCTAACAAAAGCCAAATTATAGAAAGCAGCAAATAGAAAACTTTAAAACTGAAACAAATAGGAAACATCTAAGGAATCCTCCTCAGGATTTAGTGAACTTGGATAATCCCCAAAAGAGACTGGCATACACACATTCTCATTATCTGGAACTGTTGAGGCACCTTGGGAGATATCGTTTGCATTGGGTAGTGGCATCATATAATTGGTGATTTCAGATTGAAACCAACTATCGACATCCTCTGGGTAAGAAGGTTTTCCATAACTGTTTCCATTAGGGTTTGTAGCGAGAGAACCATCAGAAAAATTTTGAGTTGCTAAAAAATTCTTAAGAGATGCTAACTGAGCTTGTAAATTTAGAACTTGCAGAAAACAAGACAGAATATTTTATTTAGGAATTTATAGGAATTAAGGTTTTAATAGAAAGTAAATGGGTAATGACTTGGTGCTGGAGAGCATAGATACGTGAAACAATGCCATAGATAGGATTTTCGAGTCTTGCATGTGCTTCATATGTTAGCGTAGCCACTGCTTCGCAACGATCATTCACCGAGAGATGAGAAAGAAGTCTCGATGCATTGTGTGCACCGAAAACTTTATGAATAGCGGAGAAATTGGTTACTCCATGTTCATGGCAGAAGAAAGGAGCAAAAATGCATTCCTTAACGCATTTCCTCTTTAGGAATTTGCAAGCTCCACAGGAATAATCTAAACTAGCCATCTGGGATTTGTTCGTTCAGCCTGACAGGGGAAGGATAAATAATTGGAATTCAAGGAACCTGTCATCAGGATTCACGCAACCTGTTGGTCTAAGCTTTAGTAAAAGAAAACGGCGATGTGAAATTGTCGGCATCCCTTTTTAATAATTTAGGACACTTACTGTTGGCAAGTATTAGACAGTCCTGTACTAAACGGTATCGTATGGATGATTAGTTTGTGATTCATAATTGATATTTAGTCTTACAAATTTCAAGAACGAAATTTCTTTTAAGGAGGGGAGGTTGTGAGATCCCTAAACTTTGTAATTTTATTATTTGTTATTATTGCCTAAATTAAACCAATTTATTTAAAATTTTATTTAATTGTGAATTTATTTTTACAAGTGTGTATTTTATTTTATTTTATTTTATTTGTTATATTTTCGGATTTGGGTTTTTATTATAGTGTTTTAATTGTGTGTGTGTGTATAAAGTGAATCGGGCCCAGCTCGTGTGAGATGAGAGTGGCCCGTTCAGTTGAGTGAGGAAGTGGAACATCCGGCGGGGGTTGTACGCATTTTGTATTCCAAAATTAAACAATGCATTTATTGAAACATATTTTAAAACCATTGGTAACAAATTTTGAATTAAAAATATAAATCATATTTTGTTCAACATTTATTTTTTATTAAAACCCAAACATACTGGTTTAGAAACTTAACCTATACATAATCGATTTTAGAAAATACAAAATGCGTACATGTTGTTTTGATTCCAAATTTATAAATTTGTTCCTTCCATTCTTTATTTAAAAATAAAGTTAAAAAATTATATTGATTTAAATTGTCATTTCCTAATTCAATGTGAATTGTAAAGTAATAAAATTTTCATATTTCTTCAATCGGGCACACGTGCAATGCACGTGTCTGCCCTTACTAGTATATCTTTATATATAATAAGCGCCAATAAGCAGGCAGCTGTATTTCAATTTTTTTCTTCCATTTTTATCCTTCATTTGTTATTTAAAT
This sequence comes from Cyclocarya paliurus, assembly GCA_029856935.1. Taxonomy (NCBI): domain Eukaryota; kingdom Viridiplantae; phylum Streptophyta; class Magnoliopsida; order Fagales; family Juglandaceae; genus Cyclocarya; species Cyclocarya paliurus. Next base: position 4,671,244 of record CM056949.1, on the reverse strand, counting down.
GTCATTTGCATCCTTGGTAGCATTTTGTCTTTTCTATATTTATTGTTTAATTCAGTTCTGTTTTTTTTTTCCCATTTTGTCCTTGCCTTTATATAATTAATGTTTAACTGTCAGGTTTGGTTTTTTTTTTTTCCCTGCACGATGCCATTCCACCGAATCTGAAATTGTATTTTTTTGTTCTTTTGCCGCTTGCACCGTATTATGTCTGCATGCCATTTTCAACATTCAGCTGCCATGTGGTAGGATCAGTGGAATAAAAATGTATTCTAATGTAAACGTGTCAAATTACATGCAGATTGCAACTCCCTCCTAAATTTTATTCCTGACCCTTATTTCTCTACTGCTTACATCGCATTAGTTTCTCTATGATCAGCTCTCCAGTCAGTTTGCATTTCATCAGCTTCCATCATATCGTCTTCTTCTGTTAATAATCTCATATCTGTTTCTAAATTTGGTTCTCATCTCTCCAGTTTCACAAGTATTTTTTCTTTGGAAAATTTTTTTTAAATAAAATATTCTACTAGGCAAAAACAAACAAAAAAATAGTTACGAAAACAATTTTTTCTTGTCCTTATACATGTCAGTATTGTTGTTATTTTCTCGTGTAGGCGACTGCAAAAAAATCGGTGATTATCGTTCTAGATTTCAATACCTCAAAATCAAAACGTTATGTTTTTGTTCCTTATTTTCCTCTGAAATATATGATGCGTGTGTGTCATCTAGAAATAGTCAGCATGCTGAAAATAAGGTAAAAAAGTATTCAATACAATTTAGATACCGGCTTTTATTTTACTGCCAAACATCAAAAATTACACAATAGAGGGGAAAAAACTAGAGATTCAGGAATCATTCATTCGGATCCATGCAACCCAATCAAATTTCTCAGGTTCAAATCTACAAACAGAGATATATATATGTGTGTATATATGAATTAACAAACAAAATTAATGGAAAGAACAAAAACACAGCAGAAAATCAAACCACTTGAAGCACTTCTTCGTATGTATGTAACCCAAAAAATAATTCTCAGCTTCAAATGTGCTAACAGAGATATATATATATCGTATCTATGTAACCGAAAAAATAATTCTCAGCTTCAAATGTACTAACAGAGATATATATATATCGTATCTATGTAACCCAAAAAATAATTTTCAGCTTCAAATGTACTAACAGAGATGTATATATATATATCGTATCTATGTAACCCAAAAAATAATTCTCAGCTTCAATGAAATAACAAACCAAATTAGGCAAAACATGAGAAAACCGAAAGAGATGAGGCTGTTTTCAGCTGCGTGAGGAAATAGACATTTTCATCGTCCATGGGCAGCCAAAAAAAAAAAAAAATAAATAAATCCTAATGAGATTTCGGAATATTTAAAAAAATCCTAAATCTGAAATTTGTCAACTCCGTAAAAACCCTAAATCAAGTGAATCAATTAGGAACGAATGAAACTTTGTAATTATTGAATAAATGTTAAATTCCAGAAATTAAAAAACATCTACATGTTCACATACTGATTATCGCCGAGAGAGGGGAAACCATTTTCTGAGATTGTATAGCCTCGGGAACAATTGGAAGTAGAGGATGGAGGTCACCGATTTATGGATGGAGGGTCGCTGTTAGGGTTAGAGCAAGGAAGAGAAGCTCCTCGAGTGAGGAAGTGGAACATCCGGCGGGGGCTGTGCCGATGCTTTCGGCGTCGTGAACTGCTGCTCCGTGGATAGAGAATGGCGTCGCAGCTTCTGGAAGAAGAACACCGATATGTTGCAGAGGAGAAGCGCGAAGAGCAGCAATGAGGTTGTCGGCGCAGCAGTTTAATATGAAACCCTAGGTTAGTTAAAACACACCGTTTTGTGTATTAAACGATGGGCTATTATTGCACACATTTGGGCTTTTACACGGGCTGCGCCCTTAAGTCACACGGCCTGGGCTTTTACACGGGCTTTTACAAAGGTTGACTATCACTTTGTCCAAATAGGTCATACACATAGGGCAGTCCAAAGACATAAAATAACTACAAAATCTAAAGTCCAATCTGGAGATATACCAGAATAAATTAAAATATACATCAAGTAAAAAATAATTTGAAACTAATAATAATGGTAATAATAATAAATTGAAATGAAATAGCTACTAAATAAAATAATTAGAAATATTAAAATTGAGGAACCTCAATCATTAAATTAGTAAAAAAAAGTACCCAAAATAAATTTGCAATCGTGGGTACAATAAAAAAAAAGTTATTAAGAATTTGTCTGACAAAAGAAAAAAAATTAAACAATGCCATATGGAAAAACAATCAAACGAGGAAAACACCAAATTGGTTGAAAAATTATAACGAAATATTTTATTCCTGATATATAGTCATCTATGTTTGGATAATATTATATTGCGTAAATAAATTTCCATAAAAAAATATTAACCACTTCAATTGTGATATAATAATGATATCATTAATAATAATAAAATACTGCTAATTTTTAGAAATTTAAAAAAAAAAACTTAAAAATGCCATATAAAAAAAGAAAGTTGCAACATTAGAAAGAAGGAATTTATTTCCCATATAGTTATTTTTTGTTCGATAAAATTATGGTTGTTCGAAGAATTTTAATCAAACAAATATCAACACCTTCAATTGTAATAAGATAATGCATAATTATTTAAGGTACATTGGCAATAAAAAAGAATTATCGCCAACTTGTCTAAAAAAATTATATATATTGCCAATTCTATATGGAGAAAGAAAAAAAAAACAGCAAATTTGTTCAAAAATTATAAAGAAATATTTTATTCCTAATATATAGTCATGTATGTTTGGATAATATTATATTCGTTAAAAAAAAATTTCAATTTGGCTCTAAAAATTTCTACAAAATCGTAACAGACAAATTAGTATTGAAAAATATTTCTACCATCAGTTTTGTTGAAAATACTAAAGTCACGGCCTTTTTTTTTTGTACTTTTGTCAATTCCTATCCAAATAATTGGAACTTGTGATACTGAGAAAACATTTTAAACATGTTGATCTAAAAATATTTACATTTCCTACAAATAAAAAAAAAACCTACCAAAGTCATATAAAATAACGAAGATAAATAAAAAATAAGGAATATTGATACACTTGTTTATTTTAATATATAAAAAAAAAACCTAACTATTCTGCATTTGAATATTTGATATACTTGTTTATTTATTTCTATTAGTTATTAAGTCAAATAATTAGATATGCTAAAATTTAGAGATTTGGGTTATTAAATTAGTTAGTATTGTGTAGCAGAATGAAATGTAAGATAATAAGTATATTTATTTCTTTGTCCTCATATACGAAGACATGGTACGGGAATAGAGTAAAAAAAATTGAACGAAAAAAAAAATTGCAATCGCTGATGCAATAAAAAAAATTTATTTATAATTTCTCTAAACCAAAAAAATTAACAATGTGATATCGAGAAACAAAAAAAAGAGGAGATAAACCAACCGATGAGTTTAAAAAAATTATAAAGAAACATTTTATTCCTAATATAGATTCATCTATGTTTGGATAATATTATACTGCTTAAAGAAAATTCAAAAAAAAAAAAAAACTAACAACTCCAATTGTAATATAATAATTACAGTATTAATAATAATAATGAAACCTCCATAATTTCTACAAAGCAGGAAAAAACTTAACAATGCCATAATTATTTAACGAACATTGGTAGATGACTGAAATCATAATATTATTTTCTTGCTGCTACTTTCCAACAGAACTGCTGCTTTTGTAATTATCTCCGCGTTCTTCATTCTGATCGTTATTGCTCTGCTTCATCTCCACTGATCGTTTATTTGTCCTCTACATTCAGGTATGTTTAACTATTATAAGTATCTGTTTTAGATAAAGATAATTGTACTGTTGTTCATTGTCTGTATGTTTGTTTGTTTTCTGTGTCTGCATATTTGATATATTTTTTTTTTTTTCTATTATTCATTGAAATTGCTGCGAAATTTGTAGCTCTTCTTTACAATGCCCACCGGTACGTTATTTTTAATTAACAAAAAAAATCCAAACTTTATACCTATCCTCGTCATTAACGTTTATCTAACACGCTTAAAAAATAACTTTTGAAGAATCTAGAAATAACGCCGGGAAAAGAAGTTGGTATGCTTGTCAGTCAGAGGAAAAGAAGGAAGAAATACGTCAAAATATGAGAAAAACATATGCAGCACGAAAAGAATATAGAAATAGGCAAAATCAAATAGAAACAAGATTCCAGCATAGTTTACCTTATACTCGAACAGATGATGGTATTATTTCTATAAGAGAAATTGGATCTTGTTCAAGTTCTCATGCATTTGACAACACTGCGAATAGAAACACCGTTGTTGTACCTAGCATGTTGGCTTCCGAGTTGGGCAATACTATAGCTACTCCAAGATTGAGAAGTTCTTTAAGACAAATATTGAAAACTACATTTTCGGAACCAAGTTACTTACCATCAGTTATTTCATGTCAATATTGTGGGGCAAAAAGAATTTATCATGAACCCAACGGCTTCTGTTGTGCCGACGGCACAATATCATTGAGTTGTAACCAACTTTTCGACGAGCTTTACCAACTGTTTACCTCTGATTCAACTGCGTCTGCAAATTTTCGTACATATGCGCGTACGTACAATAACAAATTCACTTTCACATCGTTTGGGGTTAAATTTGACAGGGAACTATGTAGAAGAAGCAGAGGGATTTACACCTTTAGAGTTCAAGGACAGATATATCATTACATTAACAACTTAATACCTGAAGATGGACATCCTTCATATTTACAATTATATTTCTACGATACTGAACATGAATTACAAAACCGTATAAATGATGCAGAAAGATTAGATGCTTCGATCATTGCCCAGTTAATGATTATACTTGAAGATAATCCATACTCTCATTTTTTTTCGTACTCTGAACAACATTCCAAATGTTCAACATCATACAATTCGTATAAGATCAGATGTTGATTTAGATCAACGTGTTTACAATGCTCCGTCAGTATCACAGGTTGCAGCTATTTGGATAGAAACTGACACAGGTACTGAACAAAAGGGCCGTGACATTATTGTTTTCAACAAAGTTGGTGGTAGTCATATTGTTCAATATTATTTTGGTTGTTACGATCCACTACAATATCCACTACTATTTCCTTTCGGTGATCCTGGTTGGCATCAAGGAATAAAAAAAATTGAAAAAGGTACAGTATCAGTAACCAACCAAACGTTAGAATCACGTCATATCCAATATTCAAATAGCGCAGAAGAATTTCTCCAGAATGAACAACAAGGTAATGATAGGTTCCTATTTATTTACTCGTATATTCTAATATCATATACTTCTCCTAAATTTTATCTTACATTATTTTTAGTTATGGAGAAAAAGAAGAAAGCGCCAACAGTTTCTTGCCGTGAATATTACTATTTCAAATTACAAATGAGAGATACACATAGATCAATTTTGTTACAATGTGGCCGTTTATTACAACAATTTGTTGTCGACATGTACATTAAAATTGAGACATCAAGACTAGATTATTTCCGTTCAAAACAACATGAAATAAGATCAAATTTATATCAGGGTATTGTAGATAGTATTTCAATTGGAGAAACTAGCGCTTCCAAAATTGGAAAACGCATTATCCTACCTTCATCTTTTATTGGAGGTCCAAGAGATATGCGAAAGAGATACATGGAAGCAATGGCTTTGGTTCAACGTTTCGGCAAACCAGACATTTTCCTAACTATGACATGCAATCCAAACTGGAATGAAATCTTAGAACATTTACATCCACAGGAAGAAGTTCAAAATCGCCCTGATTTAGTTGCGAGAATTTTTAGAGCCAAATTAGAAGATCTAAAAGTTGATTTATTCAAAAATCAAATTTTTAGCAAAGTTGCAACATACGTTTATACCATTGAACATCAAAAAAGAGGCCTACTGCATGTTCATTTTTTAATTATACTTCAGAGAGATTGGAGAATTTATGCTCCCGAGACTTTTGATGAAATCGTTTCAGCAGAAATACCTGATGAAACAAAAAATTTACACTTGTATAGCGCCGTTGTTAGGCATATGATGTATGGTCCTGGTGGAATTTTGAATCCAACCAATGTATGTATGAAAAAAACTGGCATTTGTAAGAGTCAATACCCCAAAGATTTTGCAGGTACAACAGTTGTTGGAACAGATTGTTTTCCACTGTATAGGCGTCGTGACAATGGAATTACCGCTAAAGTTAGAGGTCAAAATTTAGACAACCGTTAAGTTGTTCCATACAATCCATACCTTCTTTCTAAATATAACTGTCATATTAACGTTGAGATCTGTTCTACAATTAAAGCTGTTAAATACTTATATAAATATATTTATAAAGGACATGATCGGATTGCTTTCAATATTATCAATGAAGAAAATAACGACCAACTTGATGAAATTGAGCAGTTTCAATTAGGCCGATGGATTACTCCTCCTGAGGCAATGTGGAGGATATACGGTTTTACACTTAATGAAATGTACCCATCAGTGTATAGTTTGCATCTACATCTTGAGAATCAACATTTAGTATCTTTCCATGCACATCAAAATCTAAACACTGTTTTAAACTCTTACTTCTCCAATAGATCAATGTTAACAGAATTTTTTCATAGGAACCAAATTGATGAGAGTGCACGAAATTTGTTATATAAAGAATTCCCTGAAAAATTTGTTTGGAATTCTGAACACAAAATTTGGACTCCAAGGAAGAAAAAAACTGTTATAGGTCGAATTGTTACAGCTAACCCATTTGAAGGGGAAAGATATTACTTGCGAATACTATTAAATCATATTAGAGGGCCAACATCATTCGAAAAATTAAGGACAGTTAATGGTGTTGTGTTACCAACATATCGTGAAGCAGCTACCTCACATGGCTTGTTAGATAAAGATAGTAGTTTGGGAGATTGTTTAGAGGAGGCTTGTCTATATCAAATACCAAGTAGTTTCTTTTCTCAACAATTTTAGTATACTGTAATCCTACAAATCCAAAAGAACTTTGGAAACGATTTGAAAAAGAAATGTCTATAGATTTCCTTACAACAAACACGTCACCATCAACTGTTAGGAGAATGGTCTTACAAAACATTGCTTCCACACTTGAATCTATGGGAAAACATATAAACATGTATCATTTTGTCCCTGCTGATGTATTTGATGAGCATGATGAATTTTATAATACAGAAATTGAGGATGAACGAAGTATCATAATTCCAGAAGAAGATTTACTTGCATCGAATTGCTTAAATTCTGAACAAAAAAATGCATACGACTTAATAATACAAACCTTACTATCAAATGAATCTGGTGCATTTTTCGTCGAAGGTCCTGCTGGTACTGGCAAAACTTTTCTGTACAAAGCACTTCTAGCTACAGTTAGATCAAGAAATATAATAGCACTTGCTACTGCATCATCTGGTGTTGCTGCATCGATCTTATCTGGAGGTCGAACAGCACATTCAAGATTTAAGATTCCATTAAATGCAGATAAAAATAGCACTTGTAACGTCACCAAACAAGGAAATCTTGCCAAATTATTACGTCTTGCAAAATTGATTATATGGGATGAAGCACCTATGTCTACAAAATATTCTATAGAAGCATTAGATAAAATGTTGCGGGACATTAACGATATAGATATCATTTTTTGTGGCAAAGTTATTATTTTTGGGGGAGGCTTTCGCCAAGTATTACCTGTAATTCGTAATAGTACAAAAGAACAACAGATCGATGGCAGCTTAGCATCTTCTTACTTATGGCCTTCCCTACAAAAAATTAAATTAACAGAAAACATGAGAGCCAGATTAGATCCAACTTTCTCACGTTATCTGATTGAAGTGGGCAATGGCGATCTTTCGATAACTGTGGATGAAAATATAAAGATCCCACGAGAAATGCTTATTCCTTATAACAATGATGCTGAATCTCTAAATTCTTTGTTAGCTGCTGTTTATGGAAACATCTCCAACTATTCCAACAACTTAGTTGAGATGGCAACTCGAGCTGTTTTAACCCCAAAAAATCAATCGGTTGATGAAATAAATGCAATTCTCATTGATAAATTTCCCGGTGATATAGTGCGATATTATAGTTTCGACGAAACTGTTGATGTCTCTGAACAGGGCATTATGGAAGATTTTTTAAATACATTAACACCAAATGGATTGCCACCACATGAATTATTACTTAAAAAAAATTGTCCTATAATGTTGATCAGAAATATTAATCATTCTGAAGGTTTATGCAACGAAACACGGCTGATCTGTTGTAACTTTAGCCGTAATATGATTGACGCACAAATTTCATCAGGCCATTACAGTGGTAAAATGGTTTTTATACCTAAAATACCATTTTTACCTGAAACAAATGAAACTAATGGCTTCCCATTTAAAAGAACACAATTTCCTATTAGGCTTAGTTTTGCAATGACAATCAATAAATCACAAGGACAAACATTAACTTCTGTCAGAATATATCTACCGGAACCTGTCTTCTCTCATGGGCAACTATATGTTGTACTGTCAAGAGCTAAAACTGCTGAATCAGTTAAATTGCTTATAAGACCAACAACAACTTCTGATTCCGAAATTAATAATACAAAAAACATTGTATATAAAAATTTCTTGAGATTAGTAGATTCCCTCTAACGTAATGTAAGTATTTGAAATTTTTTTACATTATTAGTACTGGTAACGTTGTTCACTTGTTTTATTACTATTGTTGATTTGTTGTTATATATTATCATTTCTCGATTTCTTGAGTTTTATTTGCAGTAAACATGCGGACAATCTTTACATCCGTTAAGGATATCGGCCCACCACAAGGAACTGGAAAATAAAGATAATTGTCGCCGAAAAATCACCAAAGCGTCAAGCGCAAAATTCCCCGACAAAATATCAAAACTTGCTGCTTATAGATGTTAACGTATTAAAAAAATTCCTTTACGTACATATCATTATTTTATTTCCCATCCATCATTGAAAAAATTAATATTTGCTTTAATTTTTTCCAGGAAAATCGCGTGCAGACAGTCATTTTCGGGAGAGATATTGATTTACGTGATGACACGCTTCAAATATATCAATCCTATTATATTGGCAATGCCCTTGTAAAGGCAATGGATCCAAGGCATAAAAGGGAAGCGTATGAATTACAGTGGATAATCAACTCCAGAACTATTGTTGAAGACATTCAGGATGACGATGCACCACTTAGAGCACCGGATTACAATATCATTCATTTTCCCCAACTTCATCTGTACAAAGACACAGATGAAGAAATAGGTAACTATTATATAAATATGTCTCTATCTTTAAGTGTTTCTTTCTTCATACAAAAGATTAATAAAAATTTTATAAATTAGATATTTTGGCCATAGTAATCCATATGAACATGGCAAGAGAAGTGAACACGAGTCATGGCAAATCAGTGGTGCAAGATATATATGTGCTTGATTCAAGGTATTAATATATATAATCTAAAATTCATCAATTTCCTATTTTAATATCATATGATAATTTTATTCTTTTGAATTTAACATTATTGCTCATTTTTGTAGTCAAAAAGTTTTACGCTTGTCTATGTGGAATCGCTTTGTCAACGATGAGTGCCGTCAAATTTATAACATTCTTATGAACAAGCCAATTCTTCTTGCAACAAGAATCAGAGTCTCTTCGTATAATGGTACTTCTTTTTCATTAATATTAATATTAACATTTTTTATTTATTATTTACAATGTATTTCGATATTTATTCATATATATTTTGAATGTAGGCTTATCTTTATCGTCGAGACCAACAAGTGTTTTTACTATTGAGCCTTTCCTCGCATGTGCTGCTTCTTTACGTTCATGGTAAATTGCATACTTAAAATAAGTTATTACATTATTATTTAGATGCATTATACATTTTATGTTCTTTTCTGTTGATTTATTATTATATGTATCTAACAAATATTTTTCTGTCGTCCAATTTTTGGTTTTATTTATTTATTCAAATTTACAGGACAACAGAAAACAACAAACTGGTTGAGGATATAATTGCCAACAATTTTAATAGGCCCGGCGCTTCAACTTCAGCCATTTCTGCTGATGCATTAATAAAGATTTCTGAAATTGCTGAATCCTTGAAATCTATGACATCCATGGTATCATTTTATTGCCTAAAATCATATCTCCTATTTCTTATAAATAAGTTTCCTTATCAAATTTTTCCTTTCCTATATACTTTTTAAATATGAAAATTGGAAGTTGGTTGGGATGAAATGGAGATGGAGGACGTGAACTTTTTAATTATGCGTTGTGCTTTATAAAGAATGCATATTTTAGTAATTCATTTACTTCATTACTTTTTCTACAGTTATCCATATTTTGTATTGAATTCTTTTTGCTTTTATTTATATTTTTGTCATTTATGTTTCAAATCTGCAGTTACATCTAAAATAGTTGTTGTTTGTTAGGTTCAATTAGTGTACTAAGATCTAAGTTTTATTCGTACATTTGATCTCAATTCAAATCCATTGATTATCAATCCTGTTTAGAATAAAATTTATGATATATAATTGTGCATTATGTTTTAAAACATTGCATATGATTAAATTTAGACTTCCCATTATTTGTTGTGATTGAATTAATGTGTTCATACTGAACTTTTATCAATTTATTTTATTCTTTAGTTTAGGTGCAGCACTGGCTATTTATTATTGAAAACAAATTTTCAAACTGCTACTTTTTTAATATTACTTCTCGAATATGAAAATTCGAATTTTGTTGGCATGAAATGGAAATCAGAAATAATAATTTCTTAAATTTGCCTTCTGAATTTGGAACAGTGCGTCCAGTTACATCTTAAATATTTGTTCTTTGTTAAGGTTAGACTCTGTACTAAAATCTGCGTTTTATTTGTCAATTTACTGCCCAAATCTAATGCATTGATTATCAATCCTGCTTAGAGTAAAAAAAATTTTTAGATCAAATTAAGATAAAATACAAGAGTTTGTGATTTCTGTGTTATGAATTAGCAATACTGCAGTTGGTTAAATGTATATTGTTCATTGTTTACTGCGTTTTGTTCATATCATAATATTTACCTTTTAATTCCATTTTTAATTCTCTTATTCTAATGCAGCGGGCGACATTCTTGGTTAGAGAGAAATTTATGATGTCTGATCTGCATCAGCCATTTTATTATTTATCATGTGAAAACTGCAGCAAAACTACTGGGTACGAGAAAGATGAACAATTCTTATGTTATAATTGCAAGGAACTAACAACTGCACAAGCGAGGTAAATATTTTTGATCATATTGCGAAATAAACAATTTCTACATTCTAATTACAGTATCTTATTTGCTAATATCAATAATTAATTAATTATTTCTTATTTGTAGATGTCGAGTCTATTTAGAGGCCTTCGATGATACCGAGTCAACTACAGTGGTTGCTTTTGGATCTACAGTAGAACAAATATTTGACTGCACAACAACAGAACTCATGCAACACGCAGATGAGGTAATATTGTCACTTTTAACCACATTTAAGAAATGCAATTAATTTTCTTATATATGTTTTTATCATTGCAGAAGGACCTCTCGTGTTTGGAAAGTCTTGCAACTACAGTACAACAAAAATAGTGGATGATCGTTTTGGCCGCATCTATGAATGAATTTGGAAAATTGCGCCAAAACAAACTTAATGTTGTATCTGTTAATGAGGTTACTCAAACAACTGAATAGATAGTTTACAAATTTCCTTCTAAAGTTCATGTATGTGCACTTATAAAAGCTGTTATGTTGTACCTACAGAGTGATCATTTTCTAATAACTTTTTTCCATTTTCTTAATTTTTTCTCTCATCGCTGTCTTTCAATTTCTTAGTGAAAAATTTTAATATATTTTCTATTATACTTTAAAAAATTATGTCTGAATGCGAAAACGAAGAAAAAAAAATGAGCCCCGTAGATGGTGAGAATCCATTTGCCGAAAGCATCACTAACTTATGTTCTGATTTGAGTAGCATGGGACACATGGAATAACATCTGAATCACCAAGCACCACCTTCTAAGGCTAAATCAATCATCAATCTCAGGTATAAAACGACGCCGTTTTTCTGCGCAAAGTTGTCTTACACTTGCGAAAGGATTTAAAGAAGAAGATTGTTTTGATTAATAATGCAACCGACAAATTTCGCAATTATCACTGATTCCTTCTTTCACCCAAACCTAGGCGACACACTCCGCGATTCCAGGTGACAACTTCCGTAATTTGCTGAAGCTATGTATGTCGATTGCAGTTATTTACTCCCCCTAGAGCGAAACAAATGATAAAAATGGCAGCTGTGGATTTCGCTTGCGGAGCTTGCAAATTTCTGAGAAGGAAATGTGTTGAAGATTGCATTTATGCTCCTTATTTCAGTCATAAACATGGAGTAAGCAATTTCTCCACCATTCATAAGGTTTTCGGTGCAAGTATGTATCGAAACTCCTTTCTAATATGACAGTAATTGATCGTTCTGAACTTGTTGCCACAATTTCGTATGAAGCACATGCTCGGCTTCAAAATCCTGTTTATGGTATTTTTTCACATATTTTTGCTCTCCAGCATCAGGTCTTCACCCTTATACTTCATATTTTATTTCTAATATTTACAAAATTAATTTTAATTAGGTCATAATGAATGAATTATTTTTGACTTTGTTTTTTCAGATTTTAAATCTACAAATGCAAATTGCATCTCTGAAGGAATCACAGGCCGCCCAAAATTTTTTTTATAGTTCTGTCAATACAAATGAAAACTGTTACGGAAGACCTTCTCAGCCAAATAATGCCGAAATTTGGTCTCAACCAGAAATTTGCGATTACATGCTGCCACAATTCAGTACAAACAACATCTCCAACAATGCCTCGACAGTTACGTACGAGAAGAATTTGTCGATGGAAAACAACTTCGGAAATTATCAAAACTTATTCAACCTTGAGGAAAATGGTTTACATACCCCTTTACAAAATTTCGAAATCTCACCCAACCCTGAAGAAAATATGTTTGATGCTTCGTATTTATTTTAGTTATAAGCTTTTTTTTTTTTTTTTAATGTTATTGTAACTTGAACTTATAATTTAAACCTGTGCTTTGTTCGAGTTTTAATATTTAAAGTTGTAAATTATTGTAGAATTTAAGTTTCCATTTGTGCTTTCGAAATTTAAACTTCTAATATGTTGTATGGTTGCACATTTCTCTTTTATTACATCTTATTCTTTCCTAACATCTGTATTCTTTATATTTAGAATGTCGTAGAAAAATCAGACAAATCATTTTTTTATTTAAACATATTTTAAAACCATTGGTAACAAATTTTGAATTAAATATATAAATCTGATTTTGTTCAAGATTTAATTTTTTGTTAAATCCAAAGATACTGATTTACAAACTTAACCTATACATAATCGATTTTAAAAAATATAAAATACGTACTTATATTTTTTCAATCGGGCACACGTGCAATGCACGTGTCTGCCCTTACTAGTATATATATATATATATGAGAGGAATGCCTGTATGTGATGTTCTAGTGACTGCCTGCTATCTCTAAAATTCCCTTCGTTTGTTAATCGCTCACGATCTTTAAGATGTGATTTAGATAGTAAACTGAGATAATAAGAAATGAGATAAAATATAAAAGTTAAATAAAATATTATTAAAATAGTATTTTTTAATATTATTATTGTTTTGAAAATTGAAAAAGTTGAATTATTTTTTATATTTTGTGTAAAAATTTAAAAAAAATTGTAATGATAAGATAAAATGATATAAAATATTTACACTATCTAAACAGAGCCTAACTCTTGTGATTCCCTTCTATTACTATAATTTTTATACGTATATATTTTATTAATTCGTTTATTGCGAAATCAAACTTGTTTGGGTTAAACATAAAATCAGGACCAGAATTTATGTTTATACAAATCAAGAGGATAGGTTTGAACTTTCGCACTATTCATATATAAAGATAGAATAAAATAAAAACTTATAATTAAGCATCTCAATAAATTTTCCATTAAAAATTAACAAGAAAGTGACGCGTGGCCAAGTACGAACCAGAGTTTTTCAAATATCAAAATAAAAATAATATTTGATAATATTTTAATTTGATAATATTTTTATTCAACTTTTTATTTTTCCGTTATCAAAATTCTATAAAACATCTCAACTAAGATCATTTTATTATTATTCATAAATTATTTTATTATTATTTATATATATCTAATTTCATTTCATCTCATTATTCGAACGAGGCCTTAATATTCTTAAATAGAAATAATTCAATATCTCATTATTGATTATTGTTACCTATTTGAATGAATTAAATGAGTCGCGAGTTAACAAAAAATAAATGGACTTGAGCGGTTGAGCCAATTTTGTGGGTCCAAGCCTAATTTTGATTCGGACAGACTTTATTTATAAGATGTAGATATATATGGAAAATGTTAAATGTGCTTAATAAAAATTTATAAAAAATTTACTTCTCCACATGTTAATTACTGATATATTAAAAATTATGAAATTTAAAATTTAAAATTTGAGTTTCGAAAGAAAAGTAAGAAAATAAATATTGTAAATAAAAATAAAAATAAAATTATAAGTATATGTAACACTATAATATATATATAGTCAATTTATATACATCGAAGAAGAAGTATTACTATTTTTCAAGTTGGAATTTGAATGTATGCAAAATTTATATTATTATAAAAAAAAATATATTATTTTTTGAGAAAAATCAAAATAGGAGGGGAGAGGGGGGTCATGACTGAGAGCATCCACATTGACTTGTCCAAATGGAAAAGTTAGTTAAATTTAAGATAATTGATGTAAAAAAATACCCCATATTAGATTGGCCAAATCTAAAATATGATGAATTTTTATTACAGTAATTGGCTAAATATGAAGAATTACTATTGATTCATCAAAACTTAAAATATTAATTTCTCACTCCAAACAAATATTAAAATATTAGTTTCTTACTCCAATAAAAATACTATTTAGTTTGTAATTAAGAAATTTAAATAGAATTTTAGATGAGTTTAATCAAATATTTGTTGTTATTAGCATTAAATGACTTCTGAAAATATGATTTTTTTAATATTAATTTAATTAGAATATAATTATTATTAATATTAAATTGGTAGAATTATAAAATGTGATACAAATAAATTAAATAAAAAAATTATTAAGTTAATAATATTTTATTATTATAAAGAGAATGAATGACTAATCTAATGTGAAAATTAAATTTAAATAAAATAGATAAATAAAAAATATATGATATTAACTAAATTTTAAAGATCATTTAGTTAAGTAAATGAGATACTAGCCCCTTCTAGTTACAATTACAGTTGGCATGTTCTTTACAATGGTTTACCTTGCATCGAAAAAATAAAAAAATACAACGGTTTACCTGTTGCCGGTGTTAGCTCCACCCCACTGGCAACATGCTCATGTTTGGATAACATTTTTCAAAACTCATCGCAATTTTCTTATCAAATAATATTTAATTTTAAATCATCAATTCTTTTTATATAATAATTATTTAATCATTATAAAAATTTTATAAACTTCAAGATAAACATAAAAGTTAATATAATTTTTTCAAATTTTAAATTAAAATAATATTAAGAAAAATTAAAATAATTTTTTAATATTTTTATTAAATTTTTTCTATCTCACTTGCCGAATCTCAATAAAATATTTTTACCTTAAGTTATTTTATTATTATTTATAGAATATTTAATTACTATTTATATACTCTAAATTTTCAAAGGAGCTCTAAACCTCCATTTTTTAGTTTTATATTAAATGTTTAAGATTTACTGATCATGTCAATGAATATAAAACAACCTAAAAATAAAAAGTCAATGATTCTTTAAATGAGATAAGATGAAAATTTTATAATTTTTATTTTAACTCAATAGTCATATACTATACACCCATTGAAAATAAAATAAAAAGATAAAAAATAAGAGCAAATTAATGGTGTAGGGCTGCTAAGTAAATTTTTTTCTTTTGTAAATAATAGTGAAAGATTTGTGAATAATAGTGAAATAGTTTGAGTTATAGTGTTTTATTGAGTTTTGAAAAATAAAGAGAAAGTTAAATACAAATATTATAAAGTTAAAATATTATTAAAATATAAATTTTGTTTTGAGATTTGAAAAAGTTAAATTATTTTTTATGTTTTGATTGGAAGTTTGAAAAAGTTATAATAATTAGATAATGAATAGATAAGAAATGTTTATATTTTAAGAATGTTTAGGAATAAAATTATGAAAAATTTTAAGATAACAACAAGAGATAAAATAAAGAAAAATGGTACTTTGACACCTCATATATTTTAATTTTTTTCTTTACTTAATAGTCAATAAAATAACTATTAGTGTATTGATTTTTTTTCATATTTTTTAAAAATGTTTTAAATGAAAAAAAAATATGAAAAAAAAATTGAAAAAAATGAGAAGATAAATTTGTGTTGAGCGGCAACGGTCAATATTGTACAGCAGTCTAACACTACTCTAAAATAATTAATCTCTATTCCCAGCCAATCCCTAAGACCCTGTTTAGATAGTGAAAATATTTCATATTATCTCATATGATATTATTTCATCATTACTACTTTATTAAATTCTGACATAAAATAGAATACATAATTTAATTTTTTAAAATTATAAAATAATAATATTATTAAAAAATAATATTATATTAATTTTTATCTTAAACATCTTATCTCAATATTCAAACCGCATCTAAGGCCTTGTTTGTTTTCAAGATCAAAATCCAAAATCTTGAAAATTTTGAAAACTTCTCATCCTATCATTACAACTTTCCCAAATCTTCAAACAAAACAAAATAAATAATTTAATTTTTTCAAATCCTAAAATAAATATAATATTAAAAAATATATTCTAACAATATTTTATTTAACTTTTTAATTTTAATTTTAATTTATTTCATTTCATCTCATCTCTAAAAACAAACGAGACCTAAATCGTGTAGTTGGCAGCGTCATGCATTCATCACTCTTTAGAGCATTAGCATTGGTCTATGCATATGCATATGCAAAATTATCTCTTTTGCATAACCATTTGGCCATTCAAGCAAAACTCTCACATTGGCTTATGCATATTTGAGACCAAATAATAATAAAATATTATTTTTTTTATTATTATTAATTTTTTTCTAAAATCAAAATGTTTATATATATTTTGTAATTAGCATCCACTATATACATTTGAGATTAATAATACAAATGTAATAATAAAAAATATAATTTTTTATATATATTATATTAAAAATATAATAAAATGAAAAAAATATATATAATATATTATAATAATAAATGAATGTATATGTGAAGATTTGTTGTGTTGTTGAAGGAGGGAGAAGAGGAAAAGATTGAGAGAGAAAGAGTGGAAGGAGAGAAAAAAAATAATTAAAATATGTTTGACGGAATGAATAATTTGGATAATAACTGTTCACTGCTAGCCAAATTTATGCATATACATAAGCCAATATGGATGTTTTTTAAGTCATATTATACAAATATGATTTTACATATAGATATGTATAGATCAATACTAATACTCTTGCATCTGGTCCCCAACATACACGGTACATATCCAACCTAAACTCCTATTATTTAATTTTTCTACTACCACTCGTTTAAACCCCAAAAACCCAAAGCCCGCCACTCTCCCACCACCATGCCCCACCTCTCCCACCTTTTCCTCTGCCGCCGCTACCACCTCAAGAACTTCTCCTCCTCCACCACCACCACCACGACCACCAACACACCCGTGACTCGCTCACCTCTCTACCTCCCTCTTTCTCACCCCACATTCCTTATCTGGGCCGCCAACACTTCCCTTGGTAAAACACTCGTCTCTGCTGGCCTTGCCGCCTCCTTTCTCCTCTCCGAATCCTCTTCCGATCCTCGAAAATTCCTCTACCTCAAGCCTATCCAGACCGGCTTCCCTTCCGACTCCGACTCTTCCTTCGTCTTCCGTAAGCTCTCCCACCTCTCTCTCCGCCGCCGGCCCCATTCCCCCCTCTTCTCCTCCAACCACGTCATCAGAGCCTCCCTCCCCGCCGCTAATTCGGTTTTGGGCTACGGGTGCGGTACGAGTTGCGAGCGTGGGATGGGTAATCTGGGGTGGTACGAGGAGAGGAGGGTCGAGGGGGAGGGGGGAAGCGGTGCGGTTTCTGAGTTGGTTTGCAAGACTTTGTACGCGTGGAGAGAGGCCGTATCGCCGCACTTGGCAGCTGAGAGGGAGAGCGGGGTGGTGGAGGACGCGGTGGTAATGGATACGCTGCACAAGTGCTTGAGAGTTGAGTTAGAAGGTGGTGGAGATGTGAGGAAGGAAATGGATGTTTTCTGCGTGGTTGAGAGTGCTGGCGGGGTTGCGAGTCCGGGGCCTTCCGGGTCGCTTCAATGTGACTTGTATAGGTGCGCGATCATTTTTCCTTTTTCGTTTTCTATTCTTTTTTGGCCCAAAATTGAAGACGAGTGTTCAAATGGCTGAGTTTTGGTCGTTTTCTTTGTTGAATGGCGATCACCTAGTTGCCCTTTTCTTTTCCAAATTAGTTGAATGTAATAAAGTCACTATCTCGTGCAAATTTTTATATGGAATTGTTTTGAGTTCTGCCCTGCTCAAGTTATTTTTGGATTAAGATTTTGAATCTGATATCGGATGTCTTTCTGATGAGATTGACTGACTGCTCAAGACTACTGGTTGTGTATCGAAGCAGTGATCATATAAAGTGACGAAGGCAGGGAAATGCTAAACGAATTTTCATAAAGAGAAAAAACCTTAATGGAAAAGTGGTACTTTATAACAGGTGTCGCTTTGGTTGACGATATCCCATTAAACAATGGGTAGTAGCAAAACTCATTAAAATTTTGATTTGAAGTATTTTTTATTAATAAGTTGTAAATGAATGGTAGATAGGTTGTCATTGTATCATTACCCATTCATAATTCATCCTTTTAGTGCCGTATCCTAGACCAATTCGTGTTTTCTCCACAGAAAAAAAGTGGTTTGCACTTGCCTTATCGAATCTGAATTTCTGCTGTTCAATGCTTCGTCAATTTACGCTTGCTAAAATGGTTAGCCAGTATAGGCATATGAGATTTTCTTGATCCGATATCGGTAGAGTAGGCATCCTACTGTCATTCATAATACAATCTGGACAGAAGCTGGCTTGCATTTCTGGAATGCAGTGACCAAGCTCACATAAATAAGTGAAGGGGATTGAAAAATGGCGGCCAAACACCTTAAATGGGTTACTCAACAATGACCAATAACCAATGTGTCTAACACGGGCTACTATAGGCAGAAAATTATTTGTGTGTTTTTAAAGCTTATACATCTAGTTGTTCACCTATAAAAAAAATCTCTCTGTGACCCTTAAGCTCAGATCTTACACTTATTGACAGGCCTTTGCGTTTACCTGCTATTCTTGTTGGAGATGGGCGGCTTGGTGGTATTTCTGGAACCATCTCAGCCTATGAGAGTTTGAAACTTCGAGGTTACGATATTGCTGCTGTTGTTTTCGAAGATCATGGCCTTGTAAATGAGGTGCCATTGTTGTCTTATCTACGAAATAGGTAAAATTGCTCTTACTAACTTTTTTCCCTTTTTGTTCACTATATGAATTTTTACAGACTTATATGCGAACTATAACATGTTCATCACTATCTTCTTCTTCTTTTATCTTTAACATGTTCATCACTATCTTGTTAACATTCCTTCATCATCCAATATTTCTAATTTTTCATGTGTGCTACAAGGGATTTCACCTATTATCCTTTGTTTTTATTAAGGGTGCCTGTACTTGTCCTGCCACCTGTTCCTGAAGATCTGTCAAATGACCTGATGGAATGGTTTGATGAGTCTCGTGGTGTATTTGATTCTCTGAAGGAAAAAATGTTATCAGCTTATTCAGAGAGAATTAAGAGATTGCATAGCATGCCCAAGAAGGCGGGGGAGATTTTCTGGTGGCCATTCACTCAGCACAAACTTGTACCTGAAGGAGCTGTTACCGTGATTGATTCACGATATGGTGAGAACTTTGCGGTTTTCAAGGTTTGTGTCATAGCAATGGCCAATTGGTTGATATTCTACTTTTTCCTTTCATATTCTTCTTCTTATTTTTTGTCATTTACTTTCCTCATTTTTTGAAAGTGTTTTGTCTCTAACCCTGTCTTTGTCTCTCTTAATCATCTTATGCTGTGACTGATGACTACTGTAATAGGAAAAACTAACTTTGTTATGTTTCAATTGTAGGCTCATAATAATGAATTCATAACACAACAGTTTGACGCATGTGCTAGTTGGTGGACTCAAGGACCTGATGCTACTTTACAGGTCGTTCTCGTGAATAGCTTCTAAGCTCTTTTTGTTCATTGAATTGTGTACCCAAAGCATTGGAAGTTTTCTTCTGTCCAAACCATCCAGTTGCTGTGCTGACATGATTTCCCCATCATTTTATTAATTAGATGCTTGCCCAAAGCACGGAGCTATTCCAATTCATATTCTTCTGTGGCTGTATCTCTGAAGTTTTTAATGTGGTTTTTTTGGCTAGGTGGTTTCAGACCGAGCTTGCTAGAGATATGGGTTATGCTGTTGCAAGATTTGGCCATGTGATGTTTCCTGAGAATGTTTATGAGCCAGCCTTAGAATGTGCAGAGCTTTTGCTTGAAGGAGTCGGGAAAGGTTTGTCCCCTTTTCTTTCTTTTTCCATCCATTTTTAGGAAAAAATATCTTCTTTTTTAAAAATAATTTGAAATTATTAGCACACATATTTTTGAAAGACTGATGCTAGTGTGCCGCCCAGCTTTGACCACTGGGTGTGCCCACTAGTACAAATTCTATATTTTATTTTTTTGTTCTTTTCCTTTTCACATTTTCTAAACATCTTTAAACATTTTTAAAAAATAAAAAATACAGCAATACACTAAAAGTCACTTTCTTAACCATTAAGTAAAAAATAAAAATAAAAATAAATATATGAGCGGTCAAAATGAGGGGGCAAAGCTGGGCAGCATACTAGCATTTTCTTTTTTGAAATATCTTGATACTTGAGGCTGTCTCAAGTTATCAGTTGAATCTGTATTTTTGTAGATGACTCTCATCATGTATGTTTTAGTAAATATTTGTCTTCGATATACTGTCATCCTTATTTTTAATGTCAGTCAAAGACAATGCTGATGGTGGGAGAGGATCCAAGGATATATTAAGAGCAGCTTGTTTTTCTCATTTATTTTCTTGTAATTTCTTGTGTTATTCTTTGTTTCCCATGTAGTTGATGTATAGTGATGATGCTATGGTTGCTTTGCATTCAGGTTGGGCTTCCCGAGCATATTTTTCAGATAATGGATCTACGGCAATTGAAATTGCTCTCAAGATGGCATTTCGTAAATTTTCCTTTGATCATGGACTTCTTTCAGATTTTCGCAAGGATAACATGGCTGGAAGAGGTGTTGAGCTTGTGGTGGGCCTTGCTAATCTTTTTCCCCTTGATCACGGCTAGTTTTCATGTTCTGTGATAAAGCAGTTTTTAGATAGTTATATTCTGTGATAAAAGGAGTACTGCAGTTTTTAGTTATTTTGTATGCACTCAGAACTTTCCCTTAAAATTAGAAAAGATACGCTGTTAACTAAGGTGGGTTAATTTTTCACAGGTTTTAGCTCTTAGAGGATCTTATCATGGCGATACTTTGGGGGCTATGGAAGCACAAGCACCATCTTCTTATACAGGCTTCCTCCAGCAACCATGGTATAAACACTTTGTGACAAAAGCATGTATTGAAAAATACCAAATCTGTTTCTTCTATGTTTTGCATTTTGGAGATGTTGTAGTCAATAAATGGTATTAGGCCTCTACTTTTCTATGATTTCGTAAATGTATTTCCAGGCTTTAGATGATATCAGTCAACACTTGAATAACTCATGCATTTGTTGTACAAAAGCAGAATTAAGACATTGAAACAATTTGGTCATCATATAGTTTTTGCAAATATTTTGAGAGGACAGTTTCCTCATTCTTGTCCAGAAAAATCAATTATCAATGGAAAACAATTAATCATCAATCCTGTTCATGAATTTTATAGGTACACTGGAAGAGGCCTTTTTCTGGATCCTCCCACAGTCTATATGTGCAACAGTATATGGAATCTTGCCTTACCTGAAGGATTTCATTTCGAGACTTCGAAACTTGAAAATATAGGTAAACACATATGCTGTTATTGTTAATTGTCATTTCAGTGCCATCTCTCATGTCCATGTGACATTTTTTACAGCTTTCAATTCACGCGATGATATTTTTCATAAGAGAAGGGATGGGTCAGATCTTGCTGAAATTTATTCATCTTATATATCAAAACAATTAGCACAATATTCAGGATCAGGAAGGTTTAACCATATAGGAGCACTGATTTTGGAACCAGGTAAGATAAGTCATATTGTTAGTTTGTTTCAGCTTCTTCTGTTGTCTGTTGTCTCTGGTAAATTGTCATTTCAGTTGAACCTCTGAAACTGAAATAAACCTTTTCATCAGCTTCGTTCTAGTCTTGATGCTTTGTAACTTGAAAAGGATATAATGAGTCCCATTCTGATTCTGACTTTGATGTCATCTACTGGATTAAATTTTAAAACTAATTGTGTCAGATATACTGCACCAGTTTGAATCTTACACATATAATCATACACATATTACAAAATAAACTAGTTCTCGTTTTGTTCTGACAACTTGATCGCTATTCATTGAGAAAATTCTTTCTCACAATTTTATGTGCATTTTCTGAGACCACTGCCCAAAATTTTCAATTCACTGGCTCATATGATTTTTCGTATTTTATTGTAAACGGGGTTGTTTTATATATGAATTACCGTGTTCTGTGACTCTCAGCATTAATAATTCTATAGAAGCAGATCTTTTGCTAATATTGGTATCAGTGGATGCACACCTGCATACTGGACTGTGCATGGATGCGATGTTTTTGGTATTTGTATTAACCCCTAGGGGTCGGCTCAAGTGGTAAAGGTCTTGGTTTTAGTGGTATGTTCCCTCAAGGTCTGAGGTTCGGATCCTCTTGAGTGCAAACAATTTCTAAGGGCCATCGGACTGAAGAAACTTCTCATTGAATTACCCGAGGTGCACTTACGGGAAACTCCTTGTTGAGGGCCTGTGCACTCACAGGATTAGTTGGGAATTTGTTCTTGGACACCCGGTGATGCTTGGTATTTGTATTTGTGACATGGAAGAGATAGCGTAATGTTATATGCTTTATTTTCTATGGGCATACCTGCTCTTGCCAGGAAACTACACATTTTTTTTTTCATTCGATGTTCTGAATGTCATGCAGTTATACAAGGTTCTGGAGGAATGCATATGGTTGATCCACTTTTCCAGCGGGTACTTGCTAATGAGTGCCGACATAAAAGAATTCCAGTTATCTTTGATGAGGTCTTTACGGGTTTCTGGCGTCTGGGAAAGGAGGTTGGTTACCCTTTAGAGACATTACATTACCTTTTTCCTTGTTCTATTTCTGTCTAGATCACTTAATTGACTGGATTTCTTTTTCCTTGCAGACTGCAGCAGAACTACTTTGTTGTGCCCCAGATATAGCCTGCTTTGGGAAGCTGATGACTGGTGGGGTTATACCCTTGGCTACCACACTGGCAACAAATGCTGTATTTACCTCATTCCTTGCAGACTCAAAGGTAACTTATTGCACTGGGTTGCCCTGATTTCTTTTGTTTTTTTTTTTTTCAAAAAATAAAAAAATGTATAGATAATAATGCTATCACAGAAGGATAAAGTGTTTTAAGCAGTGAATGACCATTTTATTTGTTTGACTGCTTTTACCCTTTTGTGCCCTTTAAAGCTTTCTGTTGTTATGTACGAGGAAACAAAGACTTTTGTGGTCTTTGTATTCTTAAAATCCGAAATACCACCCGTATCCAAGAATCTGTGCTCTCCCTATTGTGTACACTCTTGTTCTTTGGAGCTCCTGATTCTGTTTAAGGCATTATAAAGTTCTTTAATCCTCTTCGTTCTGGTTATAGCTAATGGCCCTTTTACACGGACACTCGTATTCTGGACATGCTATGGGGTGTACAGCAGCTGCTAAATCCATAAAATGGTTCAAAGATCCCCAGACAAACCTCAATGTCAATTCTGAGGGAAGGTCACTAAGAGAGGTATGCTGATTTTTATTTGCTTGTTTTCTGAATTTGTATATTACAAATCTTTTGTGAGCTTATATATGTATACAATTATGCATCGTGTCACTCCAACCTTATATAGTTTACAATAAATGCAATAGATTTTTGCCATTGGTTTAAAATCACTCCAAACTTACCAAAAACAAGTTTACAGTAAATATAATAGATTTTTGCCATTGGTCTTTGTACAAAATAGTATTTCCTTCATGCCAGAACCACGAGGTGCAAGGTAAGGTTATGGTTAGTCCAGTATAGTTGTTTGATAATACATCATTAAATACATATTTATATATTAATAAAATAGGAATCCAATTAAGATATTAACTGTCTAATCATAGTCACTTGTTCTGTGTTCTTGCCATAAGTAAAATTTAAATTTGTAAATCAACGAATCTTCATAAAGATGGTGTAATCTTTTCCCATGCTAACTCTCATTAGATCTCTATAGATTGTACCGCCTCATGTTTTAAACTCATATGAATCTACCTTAATTTAAAAGTTTCAACTACCAAAGTTGAAATATATCCAGCTTCAATTTTTTTGTAGAAGCCTATAATTTTCTTTTGAGCTAGAGAAGCCCTCCATTTAAATTCCAAAGGGTCTGCTGTTTCTTTCAAGCTCCATTTTGTCAATGTTATTTGTAATTTCAATTTTGAAGTTTTATGGATGTACTCATCATGTTATTTGCTCCCTCGCCCTGCCCGCTCCCCCCAAGGAAACAAAGCGTCACACATCTTATCAGCGTATACCTTAGGTCTGACTGATAGCTATCAAATTCATTGATGTTCTCCTTATTGACTGTGCTATGATTTTTTTATTTATGGGATCCATAAACTTATCATTTGTCTTTGTAGTTATGGGACGAAGAATTGGTGGGACAGATCTCTTCACATCCTGCAGTTCAAAGAGTTGTTGCCTTGGGAACTCTCTTCGCCCTGGAACTCCGAGCAGAAGGCAGTAATGCTGGGTATGGTCTGATTAGCTTCTCCTTTGGATTATTTTTTAGCATTATCTTCTAGTAACTATCATGGTAGAACAGCGTGCAGACCACAAAAATTTCTCCATCAAATTAGCTAGAAGGTTTGTTATGCACATATTGTCCACAAACTTACTTGAAGCATCTTGTACTTGTGCAACTTCTCTATCTTGTAACTGTATAATAAGCAGTGCATGTTGACCCCATTTGGTTCACCATAGCTCTGCAATCATCAGTAGGATGTTCCAGATTAGGCAAGTAACCAAACAAGAGGATCGAATAGAATGCAATTTTTCAATGTGATTTCCATTGAAAAGCAGGAAAGCTAAACTAACTAACTAATGAAGGGTCTGGGATTCGCCTCGCCCTAGTACACCAGTCTAGCAATTATGGTTATTTAAAAACTATAGTTATTGATCTGATGATTTGAGGATTTACAAGCAAGAGTAGGCAGTATCTTGTGTAGTGCATGATCAGACTCTCTCAGTTACAATTCATTTGAAACACGTGGTAAAAGAAAGAAAGAATGAATGAAATAACTGATGAGGAGACATGATCTAATCAGGTGTTGTTTTACAGGTACGCATCGTTATATGCGAGCTCTCTTGTTCAGAAACTCCGTGAAGATGGTGTTTACACGAGGCCCTTGGGTAATGTCATATATCTCATGTGTGGGCCCTGCACATCTCCTGAGATCTGCAGCCATTTACTCGTCAAACTTTACAAAGGACTTGAGCAGTTTTACCAATCAAGGCGTATTAAAAATTCCGAGACTTATGGTAGTTGAGTCATTCTTAGCTATTCTAAATTCTACTCTTGCCGTGGATTTGGGTGTTTGTTATATGTAAAGGAGGTTTCACAATCAATAAATACCTATTTGTAAGGAACTATAATCATTGATAATTTGACATTGTCGAAATTCTTCATCCGTGCTTTTGAGGTATTTGAAACGTCGCTTCTTGATAAATATGGCAACGATGGAATGGAAGTGTCAAAAGATTAATTTGAAACAATAGAAAAGCCTTGCTCTCTGAGCAACTGGCTTCGTTAGTTCTTGAGTCTTATTTGAAGGGCATTATGTGTTGACATGGTAGAATTTGATATGTGAGATAAATTTAAAATTAATTAATTAATTTTTATATACAAATATTGCCAATGTTAGCAATACCTAGGTAATGCTCTTAATTTTGGTGGTTTTGAATGAATTACCGTCTCCCACCAATTGTAAATAAACAAAGATGCTTGACCCTATAGTCACAGAAAGTGAGGATCAAAGCAATCAAGGCTCCTCTACTCCTATTACTCCCTGGTCAAGTCCCAATTGATGGCTGGCCCCATTTTCATTTCTTTTGCATGCCAGCTTGGGTGTCAAATTTTGCATGAATATGAGATTGGCGACAGAGTGAAATGATTGGTATGGCGACTAATGTTGCACCACCTTGTCTGTGGAAAAACAATGAAAACGTGGAAGCAGCCTCTGAGACTCAAGCGAAATGTGAGACAGTCAACAAGAATTGATGCCAACAACTCCTTGACAGTAGTTGTAAAGATTTAATGGATTAATGAAAGAAGGATGAGACACGTAAACGAATCATCTTATTAATTTTCATCATCATCTTATCCTTCGAACATCTCCGTACTTTCATTTCGGATAATCGAGCTCCCGTTTCAGTGAAAAATATAAGCTGCTGCCGTTCTAGTTCTGTGAAAAGTTTTAAAATTTTCACGTGCTTTTGTTGCTTTTTGTCTTGTAATCTATTTACATGCATGTAAGTGGGGATGCTTTTGTTGATTGATGATTTTATCCACAAAAGTTTGCCTTTTTTATCTTATCTTTTTCATATATACGCGACTGAAGATTGCTGATTAATTACGATCTCTTCATTACGATTTAGACCGACAAAATTTATAAGTTTATATGAACATTTATTGGCTTTTCGATCATTTACCTACTTAAAAAGGGGACATGCTTGTTAACGTCGTGTTTCGTGTACTTTTGAGTCAGGTTTTAAAAATTCAAGTCTTTGGACTGTCACCTGCATATTTTAAGTAAATACGGAAAATGAGAAGCTTTAGTGGTGGTCGGAGAGTCTCCGATGCTAAAATTAGTATATATCTTTAGTAGTTTATGCGTAAGTTTAGAAAAATTAGAGAGAGTTTTCATACTTGAGGGCTGGCTTTTATACTAAATCTTGAGTGGAGATCACCCGTCTTTAACTCTAATGAACCTATGTCATTTTCACTGTTCATTTGTCATAATTCTTTTAATGCGGTGTGGTTAATAGGGATGTGACATTAATGCGACGTGGAGTCCGGGTAATGGTGCGATTAATACAGCATGATTTTCTGACTCACTTTATCCTGCGGACATTCTCTGTTAAACCGTTCCATGCCTGCTGTCAGGAGATCAAGAGTTTTTCATATTTTCTGTCCACTTGCCTGTATAAGTTCAAGGGTGTAGGGTGTCCTTGGGAAGGTGTTAGAGCGGCAGGTCCCATTTGACCTTACTGTCTGCTTTTCTCATGCGTGAGTTGCTTCATAGATAAGATTTGCTCATAAGTTGAGTACTCTGCAGAAGTCTACTGACTCATTTTAGGGGTTGATTATTGGTTTTGATCGGATTCTTTGACTTACTTCCTAATGGCCCCTCGTGGGCTAATAAGAGAAAAAAATCCCTTATAATGCTATTACTCTCTCTCTCTCTCTCTCTCAACATTCATTTTTAGTGTATTCTTGTAAAAATGTTACTCGTAATTAGAAACTATTTTATCGAATAAACTTGATTTATTTAAAATATAAGTTAAGATAAACCTCGTTTGAATAGTAAAAATATTTTATTTCATCTCATCATTACAATTTTATTAAATTTTCATATAAAATATAATAAAAGTTTCAACTTTTTTAAATCTCAAAATAATAATAATAATAAATAATATTTTAATAATATTTAATTTAATTTTAATTTATTTTATCTCATCTCAAGGGATTATCTAAATTGTAATTAATTGAAAGCTTTTCACAGTTTCTCTTACCTATCATGTTCAGATATTTGGCTTTATACAACCATAAGGAATGTACTTCATTCTGCCATTTATCATTGTGCTTTTTTTTCCATTTATATTAATGGTATTCTAATTAAGGTATATATACGCAAAACGTTTCGATCCCGAAAAAACTATATTCCTCGAAAGTAGCAATAATCGAAATTTGGTCGTTAGACGAGAAGCAAATAAGGTTGTTAGGGAGTTATTTTTAGGTATTCTGTAAATATTAATAAAAAAAATAAAAAAATAAAAAATAAAAAATAATAATAAATAATAGTAAAAAATATATAAAAAAATAAAAAAATATTCTAAAAATATTTTCAGTATTGAAACTAGACCTGCGTAAGCTAAAGCACTTCAGGTGACGTCAGTGAAACATGATTCATGTTATCTAATTGACGTGGCAAGTGCGTCCGAGGCTAACGTACGGTCAAGATTTCACACTAGCTTGCCCTTCGAACGGTCCAAAGGCAACGGAAAATACGGGAAATAGATCTAGCAATCATCTACGAGAAATAATGTAGTGCTGCACAGAACACGATGGTTCCCCCTTCTTATTTTCTTTGACTGCGAATGTAAATCAGAACTGAAAAGTCAAATGAAAAGTAACTCTAATATGTGAAACTCAGTGACTCAGAATGTGGACTACCGTGGTCTTGGGGCGCAGTTGATTATATCAAAGTCCCAACAGCCAACAGCCAGCAAAGGGCATACTGGGACAAAAAACAGGTCTTTAAGACCAAACCGAGACTTCAGATAATGTTACATTCCTTTCGATCTTCTCGCTCACCAAACAGTCCAAATTTCCTAACAGGTTTTCCCTCATTTTCTTGCTTTGTAGGAAAATTACAAAACCAAAAAAGAAGGAATTTATTTATTTATTATGTTTTTGTTTGGGGGGGGGGCATCAATCTCTCTTCAAGTGATTTTTATATATATTTTTCTGGAAATAGTTGGAAACTTGGGGCGTGGGGGGGAGTTGGAAGTTCGAAACTTTAGGGAATTTTCGAAATATGAGTTTAATTTTAAGGGTTTCGTCGATCTGTACTGAAGAAGCCATATTTTTGTTTTTGTTTGTGGAGTGATGTTAGGGTTGCCGAGTATGGTTTTCATCTCGGACTTTTTTTTAAATTGAATTTAGTGTGGTTTTGGGGTGTTGCAGATCTGGGAAGCGTGGTTATAAATGCAGACTCGGTATATGGAGAGGACGAAATCTATGAGCAGAGGGAAGAGGAGTTTGGAGGGGGGAGGAGGAGAGGATGATCAGCCGGAGCGCAAGCGGCCTGTTCTCGCAAGGTAAAATCCTTGTTCTTGATATGATTTTTGTGATTGAATTGCTTCTCTGTGTTTGGGGGATCTCTTTTGTTGATACTTCTTCTTTCAATATGTTAAGTGAACTATGAAGTGTAAAAAATCTAAAATGTTGCTTTAGTAGAAGAGTTCCATTATTAAGACAAGTGTGGCTCAAGATTTGTTAGTTGTTACTTAGGTGCACCAGAACTTGGTGCGGACATATTTTCCAAAAACAAAAACTTGGTGCGGGCTTGGCTTTTTAAAAGAAAGTGTGATAATTTGCGGCTTTGCCCTCAAAACATATCAAGGGCTACCTTTTCGAAATCCTACCAATCAAGGACGCGTTGCCTTGCGGGCTTGAGTTTCCTTTTTGAAAGAAAGAGTGATAATTTGCCCTCAAAACATATCAAGGGCAACCTTTTCGAAAATCCTACCAATCAAGGACGCGTTGCCTCATTACATGGGAGGCTTATATCTGCCCTTAAGAAGTGCCGTGTGTCATCACCACATGAGCCCCCACCACAGGACGGTAATTCTTTGTAGCTGTTGTCTAATTCTTTATAAGTTTCTTTCAGATATTCTTCACGTCTACTTAAAGTTCTCGAGAATTATTTGAGGCTTATAAATATTCCCTGCTACAATATGAAAAATCTAGACATTTAATTTGAGGTTTCAACCCAGCAAAATTTATTGGTAACTACAGTCTGGTGGGTCCATAATTTGTTTTTTCAACTTTTTGGATCAGTAATATGAACTAGGTGATAAAAGCTAAGACCTCAGTATCCAGGCAGTATATGAAGGAGTACCCTCAAAAGTTACAATCAAATTCAGTAAAATCTACAAAAGAAGGACAAGAGGCGTTTCCAAACACTTAGACCACACGTGCAAACTGTAAAGAATTTTAAGACGTTTAGCTTAGATATAGACAACTCAACTTCATTAAATGTGTGGTTAATCCCAGTAGGATCTTGGATTTTTGGTGTTGCTGAATCAATGCCTTGTTCCCCATCTTGTCGACTAAAAGACCTGCATATAAAACCTACTTATAAAAAAGGTGGCTGCAGAGAAAATCCAAATTGTGTTACATTTCAATGACATATATCTATGATTTGCTTTCCCCCACACGCGCTGGCGTGCCCACACACACTTGCAATTATGTATTTATTTTCAGGTACCTGATATGCATCTCTGTATGACTCATGTAGATATATATGTTAGAATGGAGTTTTTTTTTTTAATGTTTTGCTCACGTTTTGCATTTAATGTTCTGAAGCTAAATGTTGTAGTTCAGTTTTACTTAGTATGCATATTCCTTTTTATTTAAAACCATACATGTCATGCAGCGTAATTGTTGAAGCTCTAAAAGTGGATAGTCTGCAAAAGCTATGCTCATCTTTGGAACCTATTCTTCGTAGAGTTGTAAGTTCTATGGATTTTACATGGTGTTTATTTACAATCTATTTTTCTTCTTATGGGTTTGGGTTGGCTATTATTTTATCCTTAAATCATCTTTCTGATGTTTCCTTTATAGAATGGAAAACACTAAACCCACCGATAATGGGTCCTGACAGTGGGTCCTGATAGGTGTTTTTCTTTTTTCCTTAATGATTAAGGAAGTGTTTTCTAATGATGATGTGATTTTTTTTTAAATATTTAAGGGCATAAAAAAATGTATGAAAAAAAATAAAAAGGCCAAATGGCCTTCTCGGGAGATTTTGTCAGGCTACACCATCGGTGGGTGTAGCACAACTCTTATAGAATTATCCTTTGTTGTACTGATTTGTGTATTTTTTTCATTTTCATTTTCTAGACAAGTTTTAAAATTTGCATGCTTCAATCCATTGCTTCGATTCATTTTGTGTATTGCACATCTCGTTTTTCTCACTCGTTCAGTGCAATTGATGCTCAACAGGTCAGTGAAGAAGTGGAACGTGCTTTGGCAAAGTTGGGCCCTCCTAGAATTGGTGGAAGGTCTAAGATATTCTTGATCCTATTCTTGGCAGTTTATTATTTTTCTTGTCAATTACCCCCCCCCCCCCCCCCCCCCGCCCCAAAAAAAAAAAGGAAAAGAAAAAACTCTGTGAATTTATGTCCCTTTTTACTTTTAATTGGGGATTAGAATAGTTAATTTCTTGAATGTTTAGCTACAAGGAAAAAAAGATAAGGAAAGGAAAGATGATTTTTCAAATTATATTATAGTTTTGTAAGAGGCTTACCCACTTTTAGTTGTTAACTGATGTGTTGAGGGTTTGTATACTGATAAAAAAAGTTGTTGAATGATGTGTTAAGGGCAGATTTATATGAAGAAAAAGCATAAAACCGGTTCCAATATGCATGAACTCTCTTAGGATATAATAGAATGTCATACTTATGAAAAAATATGTAGAATGGTATTTCAGTCAGCAAGTAAGATGCTTCTCCACACATCTGTGTAGTTCTAAATACATGAACCATGTGTGATTTGCCCTTGACCCATTGAATGTTCCGTTAATATTCAAATCAAGGTGATGTGGGTGTTCATGCTCACTCAAGTCGAGCAACTTTGTGCTAATCTCTGCTTGTTTTGAACTTTTGCTTTTTTAGGAAGAGGATGGTACTCCAATTATTGACCAACCCTCACTTTTGGTGTACCTTTTACAAGTAAAAAGCTTAACTTGAGGATCGGGGATGATTTTTTCTATAAGGAGTTAAGTTGAACTAAAATTCCAGGAGGGTTGTAGGATGGTTTTCTATCGGTTAATATAAATGGTTGCATTCTTGAAATGGTGCTTTATTTATCTGCTTCATTGCTGTGAAAGCTCTATCATATTTCATGGTTCATTTTTATTACTAGCTTCCATCCTACTCAAGAAATTCAGAGAATGGGGCTTACTTGGTATCTTCTTCAAAATATTAGATATTTGGGATTTTGGCGCAATAACCTTTTGTTCAGGCTTTATTATTTATAACTCACTTCAGTGCATATATTTTCATCATTCGGCTTGAATGAACCTTTTTACATCTGTGGTATATTCGTCTAACACTCAAGGTTTCAGGTCTTCCCCAAAACAGATTGAAGGTCCAGATGGACGAAACTTGCAGCTGCTGTTTAAGTCCAGATTGTCTCTTCCTCTCTTCACTGGAGGGAAAGTAGAAGGCGAGCAGGGTGCTGCGATCCATGTTGTATTGATTGATGCAAACACTGGCCATGTTATGACATCTGAACTTGAAGCCTCAGTCAAACTAGACATTGTTGTACTTGAAGGTGATTTTAACAATGATGATGATGAAGGCTGGTCCCAAGAAGAATTTGAAAGCCATGTGGTGAAAGAGCGTGAAGGTAAGAGACCCTTGTTGACTGGGGACCTGCAAGTGACACTCAAGGAAGGTGTGGGGACGCTAGGGGAACTCACATTTACAGATAACTCAAGTTGGATAAGGAGCAGGAAGTTCAGGCTTGGCTTGAAGGTTGCCTCTGGATTTTGTGAGGGCATACGCATACGTGAAGCAAAGACGGAAGCTTTTACTGTTAAAGATCACAGAGGAGAATGTATGGTCATACTCTGTCATTTCAATTCTTCCTTCTCTTCTTTGTTTTGGAATGTTGTGTCAATTCATATTCTTCTTGTGTCAGTGTACAAGAAGCACTATCCACCTGCATTAGATGATGAAGTATGGAGACTGGAGAAAATTGGCAAGGAAGGGTCATTCCACAAGAGGCTAAACAATGAAGGAATATTCACAGTTCAAGATTTTCTTCGCCTTGTGGTTCGAGACCCACAAAAACTTCGTGCTGTATGTGCGGGATTTGTCCTTGAATTAAATCTTCACGCTTTCACGCTTTTTTCTGATATGTTTATATCTATTTCTGTAGATCCTTGGAAGTGGAATGTCAAATAAGATGTGGGACGCTCTCTTAGAGCATGCAAAGACTTGTGCCCTGAGTGGGAAGGTTTATGTTTACTATTCAGAGGATGGAAGAAATGTTGGTGCTGTTTTTAACAACATCTATGAACTGAATGGCCTTATTAATGGGGAGCAATACTTTTCTGTCAATTCTCTTTCTGACAGCCAGAAGGTGAGTTTGATATATGTGATGTGCTTTCTTTGACCATTACATCTTGTCATTACGTGCCATAAGTTTAATAGGATTTGCCTTTATACCAGTGGTGCTATAGCAGTTTTACTTGCCCCATTTTTCTCTTTTTCTTTTTGATGGGTTATTTATGTACACTGCTAGTGGGTGCTGAACCTACTACCTCATCTTCCACTCTGTCCTTAGAAGGGTAGGAAATGTCACGTGAACCAGATTTCAATGGTAGCAGTTTTGCCAGCCTTCTAAAAGTTGGGTCCAAAAATATTGCTCTGTTGGCATCCTGAAACCTATGCGTATATTATCTACTCTTGAGAAATTAAAAATTTCTCTGTAACTCCTCATTGCTATCTGCCAGATTCAATATTTTCTATTTTGTAATCGACTTAATCAAGATCGGCAGATTATCATTTTTTTTAAACTTTTGCGGCTTATCATGATTACCTGCCTTATTTTCTGCAGACTTGATCCTTGCTGCCTCGAACTTTTGTATTCCTTGGATTCGGGATGGCAGTCAATGATTAAGTTTTTGCTACATTGATCAGTCCTTTTGGCAAACAATGCTTTTGATCAGGCCTTTTGGCAAATAATTCTCTCATTTTCTTTTCATAATCTCTCCTTCCATCTCTTCCCCTCAACCCCATGTCCCCTCAATTAGGTCTTCTTTGTATCCTTTTCGTTCAGGAAAGTTCATAGCATGTTTCCTCTGATAGCTCTTTCACTTGGTTCCTGCTTGTATTAGGAAATTAAGAAAATAATATGTCAATAGCCAACTTGAGTTTGGCAGCTATGTTTTTTTTTGATAAGTAATCATAAATATATTAATAAAGATGGGCAATACCCAAGTACACAAGATGGTATACAAGAGCTAAGACCTATCTAGGTCGCAGTAAGGGCAACTAAAAAGTCATGAAAATTCAGGCCATTAAAATCTAAAGCAATGGCCCATAGAGATAAAGTTCTGAAAAATAGAAATTGAAGTTCCTTTGGAGACCGCTCCTTGTTTTCGAAAGTCCGATCATTGCGTTCTTGCCATATACACCACATAATACAGATCGGGATCATTTTCCACACCGCCTTGATTTGTTGAGAGTTTGGCAGCTATGTAACCTGATTCTTTGTAATTCTCTCCAATTGTTCTTTTGTCACATTGTAATCCTCGCAATAGAAATCTGGGAGAGGGCATGTGAATAACATTACCTGTTGTCAGATATGAAGCACATCTTAGATCAAATTTAGGGGAGAGCAGGGTTCTGTTTTTTGTTGGCTTTCTCTGCTGATGCATTGGTTCTAAGTCAACATCCCTTCATTAGATATGGTGTACTGCTCTTATTCTAGTTTAAGACTTGCTACACAGAAATAACTAGGAAGTAAACATTTACATAAGACAAAAGGAAAGAAGAATGACATCAAGTGTTGAGAAGCTAAGTTACCATGAGTGCCATGAGATGCTGTGATTTTAATCATGATATGTCCTGAATAAAGTGATGAATAAAGTGATGTAGAAGAGGTTATTGTTTTTAAAGTACAGGTGATTTAGTCTTAAGTAAATAAAAGCTAGTGTCACTTGCTGTGTTTATAAACTTGCTGGTACACCGTACACAACTTTTACAATCTGCAGTCTCTTTTAGTTTTCTCGGGTAAAACTAATCATCAGAGGTCCTGGTTTTGCAATTCCAGGTCTATTTAGATATGCTGGTGAAGAAAGCATATGACCATTGGGACCAAGTTATAGAGTATGATGGCAAGGCACTCTTGAGCTTCAAGCAGAATAAGAGGCCCATTGCATCCCGGAATGAACTTGATATTAGCCCATTTGATTACTCTGGTCCTTTGGATCATCAATTGCATCTACAAAGCCTGCCAGTTCCTTCAGAGCAGCCTCACATGGATTCTGGCTTACCTGCTGGAGGTAAGCATTGCTGGCTACGTTAAAGCATGCTTTTTTGTGTGGAAATAGATGTGTGGATTATTCCTTTATTTTGCTTTCAATTTTTTTTTTTTTTGTGAGTGGATTGGGAGGATGGAAGGAGGGGTTGGGATAACTTGTTTGATTATAATGACTAGATGTTACTGAAAATACAGTCAGCCCGGTAAAGATTTTATGAGGATTGCCTCAGAAGTTTTGTGTTGGAGACGGAGGATCTCTCATAGTGATGTAGATGTGCTGGATTGGTAGTATCCTTCTCTCCTGTCACTGATTAAAAAAAAAAAAAAATCCTTCTCTCTTGTCTGTTAATCTGTTTGATATGCTGGGGAAGCTATCCACTTCTCTTTTCAATTTCGTGGATATTATTTCCCATTCTACTAGAGATGTCATTATGCGAGATGTCTGTGGATGATTGGTGCCCACATAACAAATAAGCAGCTGATTGTACCAATTTGTAAGTTAGGTAGCAAAGGGTGTGTAGATGATGGTAAACTTTGTCTTTGTCTCTCTCTCTCTTTCTCTCTTTCTCGTGCATGTGCGCACACAAACACACTCACACTCAGACCCCACTTTGTACACCCTTGAATGTGTGCATTATTTAACATCCAACCAATTGAGATGGTGTAGGACCACTGATGTTTGATTTTGACATTGAATTGCTAACTTTTGATTTTCCTTCTCTGTCTGTTGCTTTTCTTCAGCTTTAGGGTACAATGATACTCTGGCAACGAGGTATTCAACCCAGTTACAGATTGTAAATTCAAATTCTCGTAGCCAGCTTGACAGCACTTCTTTTGCACTACATGACCATTTGATAAGCAACTCTCACCAAGCCCAAAGTGCAAGACATAATAACAGAGCTGTTGCACTGCCCCTTGGTCCACAATCATCTACATCAGGATTTCAGGCCAGTAACTCTACAACTCAACCATCCACTCTTAATCCTTTTGAAGACTGGTCACAAAACCGGGGCAAGGGAGTCGATGAGTTCTTTTCAGAGGAAGAGATTCGCATTATAAGTCATGAGATGCTTGAGAATGAAGATATGCAGCATTTGCTCCGAATCTCTAGTATGGGAGGTCATGCCTCCATTAACATGCCGGAGGATGGGTACACATTCTCATCATACATGCCATCACCGATGCCAACCTTTGATGAGGATCGTGGGCGACCTGTAAAAGCTGTTGTTGGGTGGTTGAAGATTAAGGCAGCAATGAGGTGGGGTTTCTTTATCAGGAAGAAAGCAGCTGAGAAGCGAGCACAACTTGTTGAGCTAGACGATGAATAGAAGTTGCTATAGGGATGCAGTTAGGTTTTCTCCTCTAACCTTGGCGCTGCCTTGCTCTTTTGCAAATCATCAATACTCCTAATGATTGCCAACAAACTTGTTGGTTTCAAAGTCTTGGGGATCTCTGTTGTAAGTACAGCAGGAGTTCTCTTGTACAGTTTGCATGTATAGTTTTTGTCAATCACCCTTCATTCTATTAAGATGCTTTCTCATCACCATACCTTTGGTTGTGTGAGTGGTATATCGTCGCTTTTGAGTTCCTAGGGGTAAATGTGCTTTTCAATTGATGGCCCCTTTCTTCTTGTTGACTGATTAGGGGAACATTTTTGGTATGACTTCAATTTGTTGTTTGTATCATTGTACAAGAATGGTGGGTTCTAATATTATGCTAGTTCTATCTGCTGATTTTTTCAAATTTTCCACTTCTTCAGATGAAAGGCCGAAAAAGATTGTTATTGAAGCTGCAATATCATTGAGTTAAATTGTATTATTTTACCTCAAAATAATTTGGTGTATGATGATATTCGACCGAACTTTAATTGGAGCAAGTTGAGCAACCGACCTGGCCTCAAAGTCAAGAAGAAGAAGAAGAAGAAGAAGAAGCAGCAAAGGTAAACGGCCCCAGCAGCGGATAATTGGTGTTGAAAGTAAAATTGTCTCAAAATGAGACTCCTGGCTACGGTATCAAACCAGAAAATGCAAAGACCCCCTCTTGGCATACATCTTGCGCCACTCGAGTCCTCCCTACCTCGTGCCTCGACCTCCTCTTATCTCCACAGCCTATACGGTTAATGATAAACAGTTAAACAAAATCAGAAGGCCAGAGAAATATTCTCTGCTGTAATTAGCCGAGGTCTCCGACTCCAAGGCGGGTAGGTCCTTGAGGGATTATCTGCTTCAGTAGATACTAGTTATCATTATTATTATTATAAAATAGATCAACCACAATCAGGGTTTTTTTTCTTTCAAAATATATATATTAAAAGAATGAAAGAATTAGATTATTTTATGTCTCGTAGATGACATCAAATTAATCGAATGGCTGTGACAAAAAAAATAAAAGAATTGGCACGGCTACTAAATAAATTTGAGTCTAGGATGTGGAGCATTCTGTAGGGAGGCCTTGAGGAAACCTCTTTGTGTCACTGCAATAGTTGTAAATCATGTAGTTCTTCTGCGCCCATTGCAACCTCTCCTGACTAGCTGAATCCAACTCCCGTGAACGCCAAGAATTACTGCTAGAGGTAGAAGAGGTAGAAGCGCAGGAAGATGAACCGGAGGACCAAACACAAGCATCTGCATTGAAGTTCATATAGGAAGTAGTGAAAGGAGCTTGTGTCCAATCTGTCTTGACAAGTCCGCCCCTTGTGGCCCAGTCATCAGCATTCCAGAGGCTGGAGTATATTCTCATTGGTTGGTTCTTTGGGAATGGTACACCGCTCGACTCCATGTTCTTGAACTCTCTGATGGGGGTGTCATCCACGGAGAAGCTGAAATAAGAAAGTATAATTGTCAATACAGAGTATTCACGGTGAGGAAATGGAATGGAAGGGATGCACGATTAAGACTGCGTTGTTGGGAAACTGGAGCAATACTCACATAATGCGCTGGGGATTCCAAAGGATGGAATAGGTGTGAAAATCCGCAGTTGGGTCAAACCAGAGATAGAACTGCTGCTCTTTGTTGCCCTTGCCTTGGCTGAACACATTGGTGTGAAGGATGTAAGGATCGCTACTCAGATTCCCCAAGAACTCAAAGTCTATCTCATCCCAAGTCGATCCTTTTGAAGATAACTGTGTGTAACGTAATCAGTTATATGCGTTAGCTATTGAACATTTAGTTTAATTTGGATAAAATGGAAGAAAATACCAGTAGCGGGTAAAACTTACATAATAGGCAGTGACAGTCCCGGCAGAGTTTCCAGGGACAAGCTTGAGCTGCATATCGATCTTTCCAAATAGATATTCATTCTTGGACTGGAATCCTGAACCAGAAGCTTTGTCAAGCGAGAGAGTAAGAAGGTCGCCGTCGTTGAGTATCTTAGCACGGCCATCTCCCCAAGTAATTTCAAAGTCCTGATGAAAGGGATTAGCCGAGGTCGTAATGATCATTGATGGAAGAAGAAGAATAAGAAGGGGAAGCAGAAGGTTTGACAAAACACTTGAAGAAGACGTAGAACCCATGAGTGCTAACCGTGCTATATTAATGTGTGACAAAAAATATTGGAGTTTTTGTAGTGTAAAGTAGTGAAGTTTTGAGGAGAGAAGAGGAAGGGTGTGCTTAGCGTTAGTCTGGAAGCTAGCTTTTATACCAAGGGAATGAGGACCTAAGACGACAGCATGGGAAGGGCCATAGGAAGGAGGTCGAGTCCCCTATACATATTACATGCTGTAGCCAGTTGTTGCCCATGTTGACATCGAAGTTAGAGAACTAGCTGTCTACTTCTTTCACGCATGATTCGGACATGTCTAAAGAAAGCGCGGTGGACAAGGACACGGTTTTGCACTGATTTTAAAATCGACGAAAGTGCAGAGTACTTACTGCTCAGGTCCAGTTCAGATCGACATGCATGCGTGCCTACCTCT
Source organism: Cyclocarya paliurus (assembly GCA_029856935.1). Taxonomy (NCBI): domain Eukaryota; kingdom Viridiplantae; phylum Streptophyta; class Magnoliopsida; order Fagales; family Juglandaceae; genus Cyclocarya; species Cyclocarya paliurus. Next base: position 4,631,714 of record CM056949.1, on the reverse strand, counting down.
TATATTTTCCTCATATGCCCATCATCAACAATTTGAGGGAAGTATGAAAGCTAAACGGTTCGATCGATGAGTTTGAGCAGTGGGAGTTGGGCTGGTGTCCCAAGGTCAGACTGTTTCGAGTTCGATACTAACTATAATTGAATCAAGGTCTCTTGCAATCTTAATTCAGACGGGTTGGGAGTGATGTACCGTACCCCACCCTAAGCAAATGAAACAAGCGACGCAAGTAAGAGCTTGGGTTTAAAAAAAAATTAAAATTAATTTCTTTTTGTTTCACCATATTCCTAAAAAAAAATGTGAGATATCGTACTTTACTTGTGTATGATCATCGATAGAAATCGATGGAAGGCATGTTCTGTTGGGCTCCGTTGGATCACTTCGGCAAGTTTCGGCTCTGGATTGCTAGTTAAATTCGTTTCTGCCAATCCCAAAATTGGTTTGAGTCGTTTGACCATCAAAATCTAATCAATTCCAATCCAAACAAACACGATTGAAGTCAAACCATTTTAATTTATTATTTATAAATCGGTATTTATTATTTAAAGATTTATCATTCTAGAAATACCTTAAATATTGCAATGTCAAAACATTCCATTAATCTTCATAATTAACAATGATGGTATCACGCTCTAAGCTCATATTTGTGGTTCTTGATTATATATACGAATTAGATGAAAGTCCACTGATCTCATCGATCCCTTAAAAAGTCTTTATATGATTTTAATTTAATTTAATTTATAAATAAATATTGGAGAAGCACTGGCAGTCCCCTTCGACTTCTAAACAATTTGGCATATGAACAAGTCAAGCTACAGTCCTGGGGATGATGAGATTAATATTTTAAGGCTGAATCATCAGAGAGTGGAGGTCCAGAAAGTGGCAGAGAAATTATAAAGACCTTAATTTATACAAACCATCAAAAGAAATTTGAAGCACTTACGTACATCACTCTGTAATCTGTAAGAGCATTAGCTTTGGCTTTATTAAAGTCATTTCCAAAATTTAGTTAAAAGTACATGTTTTCTATAAATTCAAAATCATTGAAATCATAACTCTATATTGAATTAGTCAAAATAATAATATAATATTATTTTTTTAATAATAGTATTTATAATTTTTTTCATATTTTACAACTATACTAACTATATGTTAATTAATAATTTAATTTTTACAATTAATTTCTTTCCTCAACCTATTTTGTAACTACAATAATCATGGATTTGATATTTTAAAATAAAATATCACTTTTAAATATGAACAATACATATTTAAATATGAAGAAATATTTAAAAATACTATAGCTCATATTTAAAGCTACTTGTATTTGACTACTTCGATTTCATATCTATTTCTTTAAATTTTGGAGAGAAGTCTCTAAGGTTATGCTTGGATGTTTCATCTTATTCAAAATTTTCATCTCATCTCATCTCATCATTACAACCTTTTCAAATTTCTATATAAAATATAATAAACAATTCAACTTTTTCAAATCCCAATACAACTTTTTCAAATTTCAATTTAATTTTTTCAAATCTTCAAACTAAAAAATAATATTTTAAACTTTAAAACAAAACACAAAATTCTCATCTCACCTCCCAAACATATCCTAAATCTAAATCTAAATCTAAATCTAAGCCCTCTTTGTTGTTTTTCATCTCCCAACTTGTGAGTGCTGCCCTGCCCACAAGAAATCTAGACAACTGAATCATATTTGCTTACGTGGCAGCATATGGTTGGTTGTAGAAGAAACCTGCGCGCAGCTTGGTAGAAGTCATTATTTGGGGTAGGTGGACAAAACCTAGGAAGCAACCATTTTAGTTTTTGTTCTTGAAGACCAATGCCGCCGTCCTAGAGCAGCATGCTAATATATATATATATAGATGATTATGAAAATGCAGCCCATTAATCCACTACTGTGTCTGTGCTTTTGCGTTCCAGCTGTTCGAATCCCACTTGAACCCACCCACCTAGTTTAAATTTTAATACACTCAAAGGACACAGAAGATTCCCGTTTGTGAAATATGTTAGATCGGTATAAATAGACGAGAACGTACAGTTTGTGAAATCGAACGTGGCTCACATCTAAAAACCACTTCTCTCTCAAACAATATCGATCAACATGGCTGCCTCTGTTTTTTCTTGTTACCCAAATGTCTTGCTACTGCTTGTTCTGACATCTCTCACGTTTGGCTCTCTGATGGTTGCCTTTGCTGCTAACTTTAATCAAGATGTTGATATCACATGGGGAGATGCCCGTGCTAAGATACTCAGCAAGGGCAAGCTTCTTTCCCTCTCCCTTGACAAAACCTCCGGCTCCGGCTTCCAGTCCAAGAACGAATACCTGTTTGGAAAGATCGACATGCAGATAAAGCTTGTCCCCGGAAATTCTGCCGGCACTGTCACTGCCTACTATGTAAGTTTCTTGTTCAATATAATGCTCAACTTCTTCTAGTTAACAAGAAGCTCACACGAATGCGTGATATCTTTAATTATGTGGCAGTTACGCTCGGAAGGTTCATCTTGGGATGAGATAGACTTCGAGTTCCTGGGAAACCTGAGTGGTGACCCTTACATTGTCCACACCAATGTGTACGCTCAAGGCAAGGGCGATAGAGAGCAGCAATTCTACCTCTGGTTCGACCCCACAGCTGGATTTCACACCTATTCCGTGCTATGGAATCCCGGACGCATTGTGTAAGTGATTAACTAAATCACAAACATGCATTCCAAGACAAGTTCATCATGAATTGGTTTTTTATTTTGGTCTTCGTTCTCTGTTTTTCCAGATTTTACGTTGACAGCAGGCCAATTAGAGAGTTCAAGAACTTGGAGGGTTTTGGCATTCCTTACCCGAAGAACCAGCCAATGAGGGTGTACTCTAGCCTATGGAACGCTGATGATTGGGCAACGAGAGGCGGGCTGGTGAAGACGAACTGGACTCAAGCACCTTTCACTGCTTCTTTCAGGAAATTCAATGCCAACGCCTGTGTCTGGTCTAATGGTGCGTCTTCTTGCAGCAATTCTAATGCCACCAATAACGCATGGCTCTCTCAAGAGCTAAATTCCACGGGCCAAAAGAGGCTGAAATGGGTGCAGACGAATTACATGGTTTACAATTACTGCACGGACACAAAGCGATTCCCTCAGGGCCTCCCGCCAGAATGCAATGTCACCACCAAGGCATGACGCCATGGATACAACCCATAGCCGGCCATGGATTATTTACACGCTCAAGTCATTTTCACTTCATCGACGTTACATTCTCTGTGCCATTTTGATTGTTGAAATGGACAATTTTTCAGAGTGTGATAAAATAAAGCAAGACGAATGAAAAAGATTTTAAGTAACCTGTGCCATAGGAGCCAGACTTAAATTATGCATGCTCATTTCGAATACCAAACAAGTGGTCGAAACATAACGGATGAGGCAACGCACGTCCCTTGACACCTTGGAGAGGACATTCTCCAAAAGTCCAACCCATCAGAGCCATGCAGATGCAAGCTTAATGATTGAGATGGCGTGTATATTTCCAACTTACCGATAAGTACTGTCAAAGCATTAAATTCTAACAAAACAAAACCCAGAAGATGGTCGCAATAATTAAGATGGTAATTTGCGTCTATTTCCAACTCACCGATAACGGTCGAAGCATTAAATTCTAACAAAAACAAAACAAAGCCCTTAACATAATCACAATTAAGACGGTAATTTTTCGTCAAAAAAGGTACCAAATTCAAAACTAAACTAATAAACATAAACAATCTTTATGTCCTACCATATTTATTAAGCGTTTAATGTTATCTAAAAAATTCAAATAGACAGTAATAAATATTATAGGATGCACTTCATATATCTATATTTCTCACTTAGGCTCATCAAATCCTGTTTAAGTAAGAATTTGAAGGAATTTTATTTCCCTAAATTATTCTGTTGATACGAATTCATATCCACTGAAATTTGATTCTCTAATTTAATGATTAGATTGATAGGAGTAAAGTGTCATTCAAAAGAAAGTCAAGTTTTGGACAGACGTAAATACAATTCGGTATTTTGCAATGGTTGTTGCTAAATTTCACTTTTGAAGTTAACTAGATACGACATGCTGCACTGAGACAACATGGTAGTGAATCAGCATCAGCATCAGCAGTTTGTAAATCAGAGAAGTTCATGAATTTGTAGTGACTAGGTTTGTATGGAGTATTGATCCAAATCATGGTGAAGCGATTGCAGCTTACATAGGAGTTTAAGAAGCATTCACAAGAAATATCAGAAAACTTGTCATTGAAAGGGATTCACTAAATGTTATCAACAACATTAATCATTTATAAAAATCAAACAATTGGGAATCAAAAGGAGTAGCAAGGGATACCATATTTTTGTTAAAAGAGCCGGAAGAATGGAGAGCAATCAAGATACATCAATCATAAAATTGATGCGCGTATTTAATAGCGCAATGGGCATATTCCAACAATAAGTTCGAAAAAATTCCTCCGATAGAAATACCACATCCATATTTATTAGATTTTCATAATGAGAAGACCCTCCTTTAGGTACTAGAAGTATGATCTCATTAAATGGTTTGGGTTTGTAATATAATCTACTCTTGTAGTAATGCTACTTTACTAATGAAGTCACTATAGAAAGGAAAAAAAAAACTATATATGACATGCCAGGCCGCTGGAAGTTACCAAAATCTGCCAATAGTACTGCTGCGCTGGAAAATCCCAGTCCTGGAAAATCAGCATTCGGCAAGCTTTGGCATGGAACGGACTTGAAGAGGCAATGGCCTCTATATAATGCCATCCAGCTGTCTACATCTCAGCCTAGCTAGCTTGGCATGGAATGGACTCGATGAGTGTAGCGTTCCAACACCGCCTGGCCTCCTATTCAGTATAAATCAAACGCTGCCTGCCTACGTACAAAATCGCTAGATCTCTCTCTCTTAGATATCGTTAAGGAATGGCTTCTGCTGCTTGTTTGTTGTGTTACAAAATTCCTGCAGTGTTGATGCTGGTTCATCTCATAGTTTCCTTTTTGACGGCTGCTTCTGCTGGTAACTTCTATGAAAGCATTGACAATACCTGGGGCGATGGCCGCGCTAAAATATTCAGAAACGGGGAGCTCCTTACTCTCTCCCTTGACAAGGCCTCCGGCTCAGGCTTCCAGTCCAAGAATGAATATCTATTTGGAATGATCAATATGCAGATTAAGCTTGTGCCTGGCAACTCCGCCGGCACTGTCACTGCCTACTATGTAGGTTCCTTATCAGACAAATGTACCGTCCGTTCATTTCACCTATACTTCATGCCTTAGACCTTTATGTTAATACGTGAAAATCAATTAATTTTATGATGCAGTTGCGCTCAGAAGGGTCGTCATGGGATGAGATAGACTACGAATTCTTAGGCAACCAGAGTGGTGATCCTTATATTGTTCACACAAATGTTTACAGTCAAGGCAAAGGTGACAGAGAGCAGCAATTCTACCTCTGGTTTGACCCCACAGCAGATTTCCACACTTATTCCATCCTTTGGAATACAGGACTCATTATGTAAGTACTTATCTAGCTGTTGTTTCTCCTAAAAGTATCGAATTTCTTGGTTGTCATCTGGTTTCTGTCTTAGCTTCTATGTGGATGGCGTACCCATAAGAGAGTTCAAGAACTTGGAGTCCATCGGGTTACCATACCCAAAGAACCAGCCGATGAGGATACACTCCAGTCTATGGAATGCTGATGACTGGGCTACAAGAGGTGGTTTGATCAAAACAGACTGGACACAAGCTCCGTTCACCGCTTCATATAGGAATTTCAATGCCAATGCCTGCGTTTGGTCTTCTGCAACATCTTCTTGCATTTCAAATTCCAAATCAATCAGCAGTGCTCCACACTCTCGGGAATTGGATTCCGCTAGCCAAGAAAAGCTCAAGTGGGTGCAGAGGAATTACATGATTTACAACTATTGCACAGACACAAAGCGATTTCCACAAGGCCTCCCTCCAGAGTGCACACTCGCCAACAAATCCTAGAATGAACATCTGTTCTGGCACGTGTAGCTTTTGTACATCGGTTCTTTTTCCATTTTAATCTACTTCTAGCCAATAGGAAATAAGGGATTGTGTAGTATGTAATATATGCCCCGTGATGTAATATATGATATTAGATTATCCTGTAAAAATAGTTTGTACAATCTACGGTATCTACCAATGGTCTTGCAGATGGCATTTGTACTCTTATCTCATAACAAATGTTCGATAATCAAGTTTCCATACTCCCAACTTGAGTACTACAATCTATTAAAAATGCCGAATAACAACATAATTGTTCTATCTATGATTTCAGAGACTAGAGAACTATAATTTCATACCATATTCAATAAATCACCATGCACCACGATAAATGGCACAAAGAAATAGTCGAGGTGGTATAGCAAATAAGTCATGCAGTGATTTTAAAAACATTTTAAACCTATTTAAAATATATTAAAATGAAATTTTTTTCAGAATTATAAATATTTTTTTAATTAAAAATTTTATATTGTTCCTGCACATCATGCATAATGCGGATTTGCGTTTAATTCTAACTTCTAATAATTTAAGGGGAAATTTTATTTGTAAAGTTGTGTAAAGCACGTCTTGAAAAACTTCATTTTCTCGATTTTGATTGGCCTAGAAATTCAGGAACTATGGTTCTAATTGAACCAGAGAGACCCTAATTCACATCGGTATCATAGAATTACTTGGCTTAAATACCATAATTTTAGGTACCATATGAGTAGGTCTGGCCATATTTTAGACCTTAGCTCTGTGGAACAATATACTACTGTTGAAATATGGAAGAATTGAAATCTTAGATCAAAATATTATATATAGATGATATGAACGGCCTAAACAATAATTATTGAACAATGAACAACCAGTGGTACTCACCACATCAAAAGATTTCTATTAATAAAATATTTAAATTCATTGGAAAATATAAAATGAGCATGTTGGATGAAATGGTTGTTGCTATCTATTACAATAACAAATCATTGGTTTAACAATGTTGTTGACATGACGACTTTATTTGTAAGAAAAATTTAAATTTAAAATTTTTATAAATCAAGTTTTGTCCTATCAATGAGATAGAGTGTATTTTACACTCCGGTTTACAAGTAGAAAAACTCCAATTTAAGTGGTTATTTTATTCTGGGAATAATTTGGGCGGCTTGTTTAAAGAGAAACGTTTAGGCTCAGTGTGAATTCAGAAATATTTATTCTTATTTTATTATTATAATTTTCACAAATTTTTATATAAAATATAATAAATATTTTAATTTTTTCAATCTCAAAATAATAATAATATTAAAAAATAACATTTTAAAAATATTTTATTCAATTTTTAACTTTCATTTTAACTCATTTCATCTCAACTTAGTGTCTAAACATAACCTTAGATATCATATAGTGGTCAATATCTTGGCATGTAGTTGTCTGCAATTAAAGAATTTTAGCTAAAAGAAGTAGAACCTAACCTTAGTTTGGATAATGGAGTATTCTTACGTATTATGAGAATACCTCATTTATATTATTTATTATTTTAATACGATTTTTTCTTATTTTTTATTACTATTTACTATTATTTAATATATTATTATTACTTCTTTAGTATTATTCAAAAAATATTTAAGAATAACTCACTACAAAAATGCAAAGCTAAATTAATGGACACATTTTATGAACACGATATTATAACTCGACCAGCTAACCAACAATTTTTTTTTTTTAATTTTTTATATTGCAGTGGCAACTTAGGCAATATTATAACCCAGTCTATTCAATTATGATTTACTGTCTTTAACACCTTTACTTTTTCAGCAGAGTTGGTACTGGGCCCAGTTCTTGAGAGAAATCATTTAAAGGGTAACCCCACTTTTGTTTTTTTGATGCCGAAGGGGTAACCCCACTTGATAAAGAGTGGGTGGGACCAAGGGAGATGCCATGCACAAAGGCGGTGATAGACGAAGAAACTTCGGAGCTTCGTCGTTGTTCGATCGATCTGCATTGAACCGCGTTGTTGGATAATCATGAGAAGCGTGGCGGGCCGGCGGCACCGAACCCAGTTTGGCCAGGTTGGTGTCAAGGCTGGCTACTGGGCCCCATGCCCATATTTTATGTCACAGCCAGCCCATTTACAACCCACATTTTCACCCATTATAACTCTTACCAATCATTTCAAATATCAAGGAACTTTCCCAAATACCCCGCTTCCTTCTTTTGTCTTCTTCCTTGTAGTTATATTCTCTCATCCTATTTATATTGCTCTACCAAAGGCATATTACTCGCAGAATCACAAAAACATCAAGCAATTCATAGTATCATAAAAGACATTTACTCACCACCTAGTTCTCTTCCATCGGCTTGCACTCATGGCTTCTCCTTTGCTTTCTACTTCTACTTCAAGTAGTTCATTGGTTCTGTTTTCCATTTGGGTATGCTCTTTAATGGTTGCTTCTGCTGCTAACTTCAACCAAGAGCTTGACATCACTTGGGGCGATGGCCGCGCCAAGATAGTCAACGATGGCGAACTTCTAACTCTCTCCCTGGATAAAACCTCTGGCTCAGGTTTCCAATCCAAGAACGAATATTTATTCGGGAAGATTGATATGCAGATCAAGCTTGTTCCTGGAAACTCTGCTGGCACTGTCACTGCATACTATGTAAGTCCCTTCACACACACACATACACACACTTGTGGCCAATAATTGCCTCACGAATTCGTGCATGTTAATATGCTAATATCTGCACATACATGCAGTTGCGGTCAGAAGGGTCATTGTGGGATGAAATAGACTTCGAGTTCTTGGGAAACCTAAGTGGCGATCCTTACATTGTCCACACTAACGTATTCAGCCAAGGCAAAGGCAACAGAGAGCAGCAGTTTTATCTCTGGTTCGACCCCACTGCTGATTTCCACACCTATACTGTCCTCTGGAATCCCCAACGCATCATGTAACTTCTAATCCTTCTAATTTTCCAAGTACTTGATATTTTTTCTACTTCCTTCAACTTCATTAACCAGATTATTATTATTTATTTATTTATTAGATTCTCGGTGGATGGCACTCCCATTAGAGAGTTCAAGAACATGGAGTCGATTGGTGTTCCTTACCCAAAGAACCAACCGATGAGGTTACAATCTAGTCTGTGGAATGCCGATGACTGGGCCACAAGAGGTGGGCTTGTCAAGACTGACTGGACGCTCGCTCCCTTTACTGCCTCCTACAGAAACTTTAATGCGAATGCTTGTATATGGTCTTCTGGGGCGTCATCTTGCAGTTCAAGCTCCTCGAGTAACGATGCGTGGCTCTCAGAGGAGTTGGATTCCACGAGTCAAGAAAGGCTTAATTGGGTCCAGAAGAACTACATGATTTACAATTATTGCGCAGACACAAACCGATTTCCCCAGGGTCTCCCTCCAGAATGCACTGCCACCAATTCCTCCTAGATAAAAGCAGATTATTTGACTTTATTTTTCTCTTTTGAAATATGAAATTCTTTATTTGTTTGTAATTTTATCACCACATAAGCAACATGTCACTATTTTTATTGTTTGAAATGGCAATAATTTCCTTTTGAATTATTAATTACAAGAATACGGTCAATGAGTTTGAACTTTGATATGCAGCAGCCATTTTTTGTGATTGGGAACTTCCAACTAAATTGGAATCAAAATATAGCTCATTTATTTCGATAGATCCATATTCTTGAATCTTGGCCAATAAATGAGCTCGTTTTTTAAAACAAAAGGGAGACAAATTAAAGAAAGAAAAGCGTCCATAAAAAAAAAACAAAGAAAAGCGATTTCCTTCGATCACATTTAATAGGATCTTATGCCATACAATAGTTTTAGTATTTTACAATGTCCGGACATGTTTCAGTAGGTTAGGGGAGAGAATACGCTTTCTTGGTCAGCAAATAAAATGCATATATGTCTTAGTAATCTTTATATATAACTCTGCCTAGGGTTAGCTCAAGGGTAACGCCACTAGGGATTGTGTGGAAATAATTTTCATTTCATTTTTTTTAGAACAGGACAGTACCTCAATTTTATATATACCCTTACTTATGGCGGAGGAAAACCGTGATTATAATCAGAGATCTGGGGGTTACAAATATTCAAGTAAGACCATAACTCAGGCCTTAAAAAAACCTAAACACCAAACCAGAAACAAGTGAAACCTAGGGGTTATAAATATTCAAAAAAACACAAATCCAGGTGTGTGTATAAATATATACTTATAAACAAAATAAACAAACCACACAATATAACATATACCCAAAAACCAGAATAAGCCAACTAAAAAAACCAGATAAACATTAAAACATGTAAGGCAAATAAAACAGGCCCAGAATCAGAATAAATCAAAGCTAAGTAGATCAAATAATAGGAAGCCCTAGTCTTTCTATACGCAAAGAGCCCCTAAGAGGAAATCGAATATCCATAGAAGACCACCATAAGTCGTTGCTTCCCTCCACTCCCATTATTGTCAGGAAATCTGCCGAAACATTCCCCTCTCTAAATATATGAAATACTTGAACCTAAACCCCCTTGATAATATCCATTACTTCAACCCAGTAGTCCTCTAGATAACAGTTTTCACATTTCTGTTCCTTTACCCACTTGACCACCAACAAAGAATCTAACTCCATATCAAGATGCACAACACCCATATTTTTGACAATTCAAAGACCATGTAATAAACCCACCAGTTCAATATAGTTATTAGTTCCTGTGCCAATAACAACCGAGAAAGCCATAAGTAATTTATCATCCGAATCTCGCAACACACCTCTAGCTCCTGCCAAACCAGGATTTCCTCTCGAGGCCCCATCAACTTTGAGCTTCAATCTACCAACTTGTGGACATTGCCAACAAATTAAGAGAGAAATAGGCCTTTTTAGCTGGACAGCAATGTTAAGCTCTCTTAGAAGAGCTTCATCCCGTGGAGTAAACAATTTCGTAGCCTTTAATTTTTTCCCAATTCTCGCCATCCAAAACTTCACTTGCAGCCAAATCGACTCCGACCATTGAAGGATCCATTGCATTCAAGCACGACAACGCCTAAGCCACAAATGCCAAGTAATAATAGAGGGTAATATGTCTAGAAACTGCCCCATTTGAGAATTTCTTGACGCCCTAATCAACCAGCTATCAACAATGTGTTTCCACGTAGAACCTAGCACTCTTCCTAACCCAACTTGAGATGCCGTATATTGCCACACTTTACGTGCAATTTCTCGAGTTGCAAGCACATGATTTAAGTCCTCATACCCACCATTTAAACAACAATTACATTTAGAAACAACCAGAATACCAACAGACTTCAATTTATCAACACTTAGAGAGTTATTAAAAGCCTTCCACATGGTGACCGAAATATTTTTAGGAACACAAGGGTGCCAAACCCACTTAGCCCCAAGGATTTTGGGAGCTCAAACTCTAATACATTGTCATGCACTCTTAGTTGAGAATTTTTCACTCGTAATCTCCTTCCATACAAGCACATCTGCACCATCCCGAGTCTTACCCAAGATCTTCATGACCTCTATAGCCTATTCACCACTAAGAAAACTAAATAATAGATCAACATCCCAACCATTCTCCACCCTACACCCCTTTACTAGTAATTTCGGATTTCCCACAACAGGAAAAACATCACCTAGGGGACCACCATCATCTCATTCATTTCTTTCACAAACATTACTCAAATACAAATACTTTCAAACTAATTATTACAACTTTTACAAACTAATCATTACAATTTTTTTAAAATTTTAAACAAAATACAAAAAATAATTCAATTTTTTTAAATTCTAAAATAAAAATAATATTAAAAAATAATATTTTAACTTTATAATATTTTTTAATTCAACTATTTCATTACTATTAATAAACCATCTTATTACTATTAACAAAATTCTCATATCATCTCATTTCTCAAACATCCACTTAGGTTAGTTACATAAGGCCCCACCTTATGGAAGGCCCCAAATTTAAAAGTGAAGATATTTTTTATGTTATTTTTTTTAGAAAAATGTAAAAACCATTTTATTAAATAAGAAACTAAATAATTTTTTTATATTTTTCAATGTGTGCAAGGCCCGATGATACTAAATTTAATAAATGAATAATTTCTATTTTTAAGAAAAATTCTAATTGTACTTAAGAAAAAATTATAAAAAATTTATTTTTACACATGTCAATTATTTATTCGTTGAAAATCATAGATGAAGAAAAAAGATTACAAACATACGGATGGTGAAGTCTCATTAATTAACTCATCTAAATGGCGTAACCATCAAAAGGAATAAAGCTCTTTTGGCCTGATTTTCCTTTTTAATATGGGAGTGGGGAACATATACTTGTTTTGAGATGAAGAAAATCTTGGACGGATTAAAATGTATCACCTTTCTCTTTCGGTTTTTTAAGGATGTCACTACGTAATTAGTGGATATATTTGAAACAACTTTGTCAAATATCGATCGATGTCCCAATTAATGAAAAGAATTATAGTTAGCAATAGTATTCTTATACTCGTCACATAGGGGAGTGTCTATCATGATTTAATCTCGAAAAAATGTGGGAAGAGGAAAGAAATGACTCAATTTGATATCATGACTAGTTGAGTACCTGCGCGATGACCGAATGTCATCTAAAAGTGATTATTATTATTAATATTCATTATGATAGATTAAATCAGACCCTAAAAGATAGAGTTAGCTCTTATTTATTTTCGTAGATAAGATGAGATAAAAGTTGAAAGTTGAATAAAATATTGTTAGAATATATATTTTTAATATTAGTTTTATTTTAAGATTTGAAAAAATTGAATTATTTATTATATTTTATATAGAAATTTAAAAAAATTATAATAATGAGATGAGATACAAATTTTTGTGAAAGTGAACGAGGCTTATGGAAGGAGCTCAAATATGAATTAATATTCAGAATTAGATAAGGTACGAAAGAGCCTTCTTGCAAGTAAGTTCATGCACCAAACCATACACCGATACCAATTTGTAAAGTTTTTGTTTAATAAAACGGTTCAAATTAAAAACAAAAATAATTTTCGAAATAGAAAACTTTTTTCTTCTCTCAAAATTTTTTTTCCTTTTACTTTTTTTAATAAAAAAAAACGTCGGTACGCAGTTTACTGCGTCTGAAATCCCTGGTACCTAACAAGAATCGGTAAAAAATTATATTATTTGATGGATTCGACGGTGAACAAATGGTCTCCAACATCATCAAGTCACGCGGTATTACAACCACTAACCAATGTGTGGGAATTTTTCATGCGACCATATCATGGCTTTTGATAACAGGGGATACCATACCACCTCAGAAGAAAAGGTTAAATACTTGAAACAAAGAAGGAAAAGTTGTTGATACTTTCACGTACCGATCATAATGGAGGAGTTGGTAAGGCGGTAAAGCAACTTCAAAGTTTCGTGTTCGTTTTCGTCTCTAATGACCAATTGGAGGTGAAACGCGTGTGCCGGCTGGATATTAATCACCGACGAGAGTTGAGGGTGCGTTTGGTTACACAACTCATCTCAATTTATCTTAATTCATCATTATACTTTTTTTAAATCTCAATACAAAATATAATAAATAATTTAATTTTTTTAAATTTTAAAACAATTTTAATATTAAAAAATAATATTCTAACAATATTTTATCATCTCAACTCAATTCAATTCAATTCACTTCAACATCCAAACCCACCCCGACGACGCAGACAGAACCCATCTGGCTCTTATGTGATGGCTAAAAGCAGAGTCAATGTCCAGCTGTTCTCACTTGTCACTACTATATCCCTAACACAAACCCTACTTAGACCACGCGGCAAGGAACCTTCTCAACCCTTCTTTTTTTATCTCTTTTTTTGCCCTTCTCTTTCCTCTTTTTCACCCCTATAAATGGCGTGGCACTTGGCCTTTGTTGCATCAGTTTCATCTATTCAAGAAACAAACCAAAGCTTCCCTGCTCTGTCAAAATAAATCACTTCTTGTACTTCCAATTCTTTAGCTATAGAATCAAATACCAATTACCGATGTCTTCTTTCTCTACACTTTATTCAACTGCTCTGCTAATCCTGGCATTGGTCAGCTCTGTGGGGATTTCTTCTGCGGGTAATTTCAATCAAGACTTTTACATTACTTGGGGAGATGGCCGTGCCAAGATACTCAACAACGGCGACCTTCTTACTCTCTCCCTTGACAAAGCCTCTGGTTCTGGTTTCAACTCCCAGAACGAGTATTTATTTGGCAAGATAGATATGCAAATCAAGCTTGTCCCTGGAAATTCCGCTGGCACCGTGACAGCCTACTACGTATGTTCTTGTTCATATATTTGTTGCTTTATTTTAGTACTACGTACATGATCATTTCACGATTGTATTTGCTAACAAATTACTCGGATATTGCAGTTACGCTCGGAAGGGTCGTTGTGGGATGAGATAGACTACGAATTCTTGGGCAACATAAGCGGCGAACCTTATATTGTTCACACAAATGTTTTTGGACAAGGCAAAGGCAACAGAGAGCAGCAATTCTACCTCTGGTTCGACCCCACGGCTGACTTCCACACCTACTCCATTCTTTGGAACCCCCAACGCATCATGTAAGCACAAAAATCCAATCCCATAACCCATAATCGGTTCTTACATCATGTTCTCATTACTTTCTTCCAGCTATGATACTGACGCCTTTCATTCGTTGCTTTCGTTCGGGCTTTTCAGCTTCTCTGTGGATGGCACTCCCATTAGAGAGTTCAAGAACCATGAGTCGATTGGCGTTCCATTCCCAAAAAACCAGCCGATGAGGATACACTCTAGCCTCTGGAATGCTGATGATTGGGCCACAAGGGGAGGACTAGTCAAGACAGATTGGACACAAGCTCCTTTTACTGCTTCCTATAGGAACTTCAATGCGGATGCTTGTGTTTGGACCTCTGGGGCATCTTCCTGCGGCTCAAGTTCACCTTCCACCTCCGCCACCAATGCTTGGCTCTCCGAAGAGCTGGACTCGGCAAGCCAAGAGAGGCTCAAGTGGGTGCAGAAGAATTACATGATTTACAACTACTGCACGGACGTAAAGCGATTTCCTCAAGGTCTTCCTCCAGAGTGCACTGCCACTAGCGAGTCTTAAATGCCACAATATTGTAGAGCTGTTGCCACTTTTTTGTCATATATTAGCTTCTGAAATTTGAGAAACACAATTATTTCATTCATTGTGGTTGTAATGACAACAATAAAATGGATCTCACCGAAACAGAGTTTGGATGTCAGTTTTACTGTTTGAAATGCATCAAAAGAGATTATTATCTATATTTGTGACATCAAATATATAAGCATTACGAAGTAGAAGTGATGTGCCATTTACTGTTTAATTTCGTTCTGATAACTGTGCAGGCAGTTGTATGCTTATATTGGTGTTTGATATGTTCAGGATAGCCTAAACAAATGGAGAGTAAGCTCTGAACTCTTTAAAAAATGGACTTCTCTCAGTGAACTCATTTTGTTTAAATGGAATATGGAATTTCAGAGAGCACTTTTAATATTAAAATTCATGAGAGGTTTTTTTTAAAAAAAAAAAATAGAAAAAGAAAAATAGGTGTGATCCTATAATTGTATTAGTTTATTTTGATTAAAAAAAAATCAAAACAGAAAACACTAGTTCTATAGAGATACTGTGATGTGAGTCTTAAGAATCTAAGATAATTTATTTTCTGTTGGTCCAAATTATGTTGGCTTCAAAATCTTAAAATTACTGAAACTTATTTTTCAAGAGTTTAACGAATATTATTTAAAGAGAAATATTTTAATTATGAAATTTTTTTATAAAAATAAATTTATAAATTAATATAATTTAATTTAATACGTTAAATTATAAAATTAATTTTATTAAAAATTATAACTAATATATCATGAAATTATATTATTTTATAAATTTATTTCTATAAAATCTCTGATCACTTAAAATAAATGAGTTCTGATCAAGTTGTACAAAATATTAAAAGCCAAAGCCCAAGTCCA
The DNA here is from genome assembly GCA_029856935.1 of Cyclocarya paliurus. Taxonomy (NCBI): domain Eukaryota; kingdom Viridiplantae; phylum Streptophyta; class Magnoliopsida; order Fagales; family Juglandaceae; genus Cyclocarya; species Cyclocarya paliurus. Next base: position 4,615,635 of record CM056949.1, on the reverse strand, counting down.
ATCCAAAACTAACCTCCGCAATGTGTCAGTTCCTTATTGCCTGGGCCATGCTCTGACCTTTTGAGCCCTGACGCGCATTCAAAGTGGGCCAGGTGGCCCGTAGTCGCCCATAGTTATCGAGTAAAAGCATGATTGCAACATAGTTATTGAAAGTACTTGGAACAAAAACAGAGTGCTAGCTGGAACAAAAACATAGTCATCGAATCCATGCATAGGCCCCTGTTATCTGCACCATTATCAAGTCAATTTACCATAAACACTAGACAATATTTTTAGACGCAGACCAGAAATATTTAAATAAAAAGTATTATTATTTTCCCTGCGCGATTCGGACAGAGCGAATTAAAGCGAAATTGTAGTTCGATGAGTTTCCCTAAAACTACCTGCTATGAATATGATAACAATTGATTAAATTAATAAGCAATGGGAAGGAAGGAAGGTGTGTTTATTGGAGGACCCAAGTTCGTGGTAGCCCACTAACCCTTTACGTTGCTACAACCATCCACTTTACAGCTCACTTTTCGCTTGCTCAAAACCATCCAAGTCTCTACCATCCCACATATTACTTGGTGGTATATGTATTAATATTCTATATATATATTCCAATTGCTTTAAGGCCGTAGAACATCAAATATGGGTGCCATTGCTTCAAATGCTTCTGCAGGGCTGCAAATCTTTCTTCTGTTTTGCTTTTTGGTGGCTGCTTTTGCCGGTCACTTTTACGATGACTTTCGCATAACCTGGGGAGAGGATAAAGCCAAGATACTTAACAATGGAGACCTTCTTACTCTTTCCCTCGACAAAATCTCTGGCTCGGCCTTCCAGTCCAACAAGCAGTATCTTTTCGCAAAGATTGATATGCAGATCAAGCTTGTCCCTGCCAATTCTGCTGGCACCGTCACTGCCTACTACGTAAGTCTCCTTCGTTTTGTTTCGTTTTGTGTTTTTGCCACCTTTTCTTTCATCCGGTCGTTCCAATGACTTAGAAGATACTCATGATCATGTCGTATACACGTGTGGTTTCAGCTGTCCTCACAAGGGCAATACCATGACGAGATAGACTTTGAATTCCTCGGGAACTTAAGCGGTCATCCTTACATCCTCCACACTAACGTCTTTTCTCAAGGCAAGGGCAACAGAGGAGCAATTCTACCTCTGGTTTGATCCCACTGCAGATTTCCACACCTACACCATCCTTTGGAATCCCCAACGCATTGTGTAAGAACTAAGAACAAATGATCTTGAAAACCTACCTGCCTTATTAATTATACTGATATGCGTATTAAGTTTTCTTTCTGATCTCTTTGCCTAATTCTGTATTTTATTAGCTTCTATGTGGATGGCATTCCCCTCAGAGAGTTCAAGAACCTGGCATGGATGGGTGTCCCATTCCCAACATACCAGTCAATGAAATTATACTCCAGTCTTTGGAATGCTGATAACTGGGCAACAAGAGGTGGACTTGTGAAGATAGATTGGACCCAAGCACCCTTCAATGCTTCCTATAGGAATTTCGATGACAGTAATGCTTGTGTTTCATATTGGGGTCCCACTACTTCTTGCACTACTTCAGGGACAAGGGGAGGCTGGTTTTGGCAAACGCTTGATTACAGTGACCAGGGAAAGCTCAAATGGGTTCAGGACAATTACAGGATCTACAATTACTGCCAAGACACACAGCGGTTCCCCCAAGGGTTGCCCCCAGAATGTTATATTTCCACCAACTACTAGCAGGAACCGGTGGAACGCTACGCTTCGTACGTACAACGTACGTCTAGCTCGAAGCCTAAATTGAAGTTTTGCTCTTTTCTTGGGTTTCCATAATTCCTTCCTTCTTTTAATTTCATTTTTCACAATATCATGTCGATTATCCTCCAATATATTCACACTCCAAGAAAACTGTTTAAACGTGGTTAGTTATTTTTTACGAAAATTTAATGATTATTTTTTGTCAAAATTAGTCTATTTTTATTATAAAAAATCATTTTCGTCGTAAATAATCCGTTATAAATATTCATTTTTCTTGTAGTGCATCAGCGTGCTTTTACAATTTATATACTTGCCATATAATAATACGTACATATACAATTAATGAAAGAAACTTTCATTTTCCATATTAATGTACGACAAGATTAATGTGCTGATCATCATCATACAGCAGAGAATCAAAACCATATTAATATTCCAATGTTATTTATGCAATTTACTAACATGCAGTTCTAATGATTAAAATCCCGTTTGAATAATAAGATGAGATGAGATCGATGATTTTAGATAAAAATTGAAAGTTGATTAAAATGTTATTAGAATATTATTTTTTAATATTATTATTTTAAAATTTAAAAAAATTGAATTATTTATATATTTTATGTGAGAATTTGAAAAGACTGTAATAATGAAATGAGATTAAATGAGGATGAGGATGAGATGAAATTGTTTCTGTATCCAAACGGGCCTTAATGGTTAGCTAGCTATATGGCATAATTCTATTGGTCCCTCGAAACATATTGCATGCTAAATATCGGTCCGTGTGAAAATTAATTAGCTAGTTCTAAATGACGTCGATGAATCATATAATACATGAAGAATCCTAATGATTTGTTTAATTAATTAGAACCCAATCGACATAGTTAACCTTACTACAATTTCATTAAGACCGATGAGTCGAGTTTCTTTTAAGCGACCGAGTACCATATTGTAGTCTCTGTCTTTCCTCGTCACGAGCCCTAGCTAATTAAATTAAATTAAATTGAATGAAATTAAAGATCTTATATTATTTTCAGATTACAAAACATATATTAATTCACTAATTGATTTGAATACAACATCAACCATTAATCAGTATATATGCTTTATATACGACCTAGCTTTTATTTCTCCCTTGATTTAATATACGCAACGCTGTGTGGTTTTTGGTTTGATGAATTTCATGGAACAATTGGCTAGTTAATTCGAGTCAATTCAAAGATTGGATCATTGATTCAAACGTTCATTAATTAACTCAGAGTAATGTTATATATACTTACAGTTTTATTTACATTTTTACTTACAAGACTCATTTTTTTAGTTTTCTTTTGAAATTTAAATTTTAAATTTTAAATTTCATGATTTCTAATATATCAATAACTGATATGTGGAGAAGTAAGTTTTTTATAAATTTTTTTTAAATAAATTTAGCATTTTTCATTAACCTAACTTGCTATATGAATTTAGTTAAGGCCTATATAGCTGGCCGTAGAGATCGTATTTTTGGAAAATTAAACAAAATCATTATAGACGACGTTTAAGAATAATTAACCATGCATAGATTTACAAACTAGCTAGGTTTCCCATGTACTACTGTAGATGTTTGGAACATGCATGATATGGCGCGCCGTGTCTTCGGCTCGTACCCTTGTCTAGTTTCGAGGAAACCGACCTCCAAGTCGGTAAAATTCCTGATCTAAAAGACTAGCTAGTGGTCCGTTCTTTCCTAATTAATAAACGAGTTTCATTCGATTTATTCCCGTAATTATAGGGATCCTTTCATGCTTATACCTTTCACGTACTTAAGAAATAATTTCCTCTGACACGCCTATAAACCCACTAATCTTTAATATATACAGGATCCGGCGATATTGTTTTCCCGAATCCTGAAATTTTATTGCGATCTTCAGGTTAATTACCAAACCTCTCACAATCTTGGTGCAGTATCTCGCTAGGGTTTTGTTATGTCAGAAATTGAGGATAAACACAAGCTGGGTGATATTCTGGTGACGGGAAACAGTGATGGAGACCAGTTTCCGGTCGGCATGCGAGTCCTTGCGATTGATGCAAACTCAGTCTGCCTCAGATATCTAGTCGCTTTACTTGAAATATGTCGATACAAAGGTTGGTTCATTTTGAGTAATTATTTTTGCCTGATATATTTATTCGATGGCCGGCCCCAAGGGACAATGTTCCGATTCATGTCTATGTATCTATGTATGCCCTTTTTCCCCTATATTTTTATCACGTTCCCATGTGCTGTTCTATTGTTTTTTTAGGTACGTAGTTTGGTTTTTCTTCTGCACCAGCTAATTAAAGTTGTATGAATGTGCTTTCGATCGTTATAGATCGAATTTCTTCGAGTAAAGAGTAGTGACGAATAGTTAGTACTTGCACCATACGACCTGATACTATCATATTGCGTACTTGCAAATATAATCAATGGATTTAGCTTTCTTGAGGAGGTTTATAAATATATATATACCATAAAATCCTGATCATAGTACTTCCTTTAATAATTTGTTCGATATTTAAGCAATCGATTTCTCACATAGAGCTTCTCATGAACACAATATATTGTTTTTGTACGTAGTTAGAGCGACAACTAAAGCAGAAGAAGCTCTTCGAATGTTAAGAGAGAATAAAGACGAATTTGATATTGTGATTACTGATGTCGTCAGGCAGGATATCGACGGGTTTAAGCTTTTGCAGATTATAGGCATTGAAATGGATATACCAGTAATTAGTAAGATCTAAACTCATGATCGATCCTGCTAGCTTCTTAATTTCTTTATTTGCTTAGAGCATATGCATGTGCACGAAGATATATAAACTAGTTTCGAATTTAGTACGTACGAATGACGTCGTATTGACAACCTATTACAATAAGCCATCACATTAAAACTTTTGTGTAGGCATGGCATTGTATCATGATCGATATATAGGTTGTAAATAACACGTATCCGTACGTCAAGACTACCTTAAAAGACATTGCATCTATATAGTCGATGAATTAATTATTAATTGTTAGTCTGATTGTAAATTTGGAACGTCTGCAGTGGTGTCTGCAAACGATGATTTGGCAAATATAAGGAGGAGTGTAACTAATGGGGCCCGAGACTACTTGTTGAAACCTCTTCGACTACAGGAGATGAGGAACATATGGCAACACGTCTACAGGAAAAAAGTTAGTAATCCTGATCGATCTTGCATTACGAAAGAAATAACAGATCGAAAATCATTGCCTACGAAAACAGTTAATGTCAAACTGAAAAGGGAAGAAGACGAGACAACTAACACTGATCAGTCTCAGAGTCTTTTCTCTGCGAGGAAGAAAACGAGGTTTACCTGGACCCCTGATCTACATCTCAAATTTGTTAATGCTATTCAGGAACTAGGAGAGGGTGGTAAGTCGTACAACAAAAACATCACACGCATCTGTACGAATGTTTTCAACACAAGATACATACTTATATATATTGTCGGTCCTTAATTTGTCGAATGCCTCTTAATTCACAGGTGCAGTTCCAAATAAGATACTCAGAACCATGAATGTTCCTGGACTCACTCGGGAAAATGTTGCTAGCCATCTTCAGGTGAGTTCAGGCCTAGACTACTATGTAATTTGTATATTCTTGGCAAAGATCTATGATTCTTATTGCTGTAGAAATTTGTATATTGATAATTTATAGCTAAGTTGAAAATTCGATGACAGTCAAACTAAATCTATCTAGCTTCTTTTTATTCCTTGTACCGATCGATCTAGAAATATAGAAATATATTGAAGAAGCAAAGCGCTGCAGTGATTGAAGAGGAATTACATGGCGAGCCTGATTCGAATATATCTAATGGAAATTCAAACATTAAGCTGAAAAGCTATGGCACTGCCTATCGAGCTATGAGAGAGGAATTAGTACCAGCTGGTAATTTCGTCGACCATCTTGGTAATATTATTTCAAGATCTGAAGCATTAGACAGACCTCCCATAAATATTTCTCCCACGGATATGAAAGAGAGAATTCTAAAACCAAGGGATCATGATCAGCTGGAGATGTTCCAGTACTACATGCAATCTCCCGGCCATTCTATGGGTCAAATACAGCAAGGCCGGATACATAGTCATCATCATGTGTACGAAAACATCCCTCCAACTCCATTGCCGACAAAAACCAACAACCTTCCTGTACTGGCAGATCACTTCAATTTTCCAAATATCTTTCCGGAAATCAAGCTGCACCATGGATACATGGGAATTTCTTCTCAGCCTTTTAGTTATAGAATTGGTAGCCAAGGTACTGATGCGGGTAGTACTCGACCTCCTTCTAGGTCTAGCCTTCTTGATCATGAAGCTCGTTATAGCATTGTTGACCAAGCAGCTGGTGCAAGTAGTACAAGATTGTATCCCTATCGGCCTGCTGATGATGGCTACTCTCCCCCCTCTCAAATGCTTGTGGATGCTTCAATTCATATGGATTCAACTTCCGATCAACATGCTTCAGTTCCCCGGCCCCTTCAAAACTTTGTACCTGGTACTTAACCTGTCTATCCTTACTTTCAACAATCTGTCACTTAATTTATAATATTTAATTTTTTTTATAAGAGAACGATAGATTTATGCTAAAATTATTATGAAAAATGCTTAATAAATTATAAAATCAATCTGATATATATATGATGTTCCTATCCAAATGGTTAATTCTTTTTTTAAGTTTCTTTTATAGATCTAATACTTCTTAATTGTTATGAAAAAACTAATTTAATTTAATTTTTTAATTAACATGGCACGGTCAGGAAGTAATGAGTACTGCAGCCACAAATCTCTGATAGAAAATTTTTGTGTTTCTAGAGTGTCCAGACTACATGCAATATGCGGCTATGTCAGATTTGAAGGGAAAAGGCAAGGCCGCCAACGCTTTCCAATATTTTCCAGAGCATCGAAACGCGGAAAGTGGTTCTCATCATTACAGCAGCGGCTTCACGGATGATGATCTTGCTGCCATTGTCAAAGAGGTAATCAACAAGAAAAGTGCTGACTCGCTCTATGATTCTTCGTTTTGAGAGTATTTTTATTTTATTTTTATTTATTTAATGCTTAAAGAAGTTATTATTAGTCAATTTGTAGTTTTTTTTAAAATGTATAGAGATTTTTAAACATGATTAAAGATGTTTAACCATGTTTAAATGTTTAACAATTTAACCCTGTTTAAAAATGTTTAGAGATGGTTAAATGTTTACAAAATAATGAAAATAAAAAGAAAAAAAATTACATTTTACACTGGAGGGCACGCCCAACAGCATAGTAGCAGGATGCAATTAACAATCGCTTTCAGCTTTCAACTAATATCCATGGCTTCCCTCCCTCTTGTTCCTTCCAAGATGTTACTTCCTAGGGTAGCATGACTTTATGATGCCCTTTTAATTTTTGAGCAAATTGCTTCAGTTTCATCTTAAATTTAGTACTTGTTATAGTCCCAAATCCTCCCTTTCCGATCCGTGATTGTGTTTCTTCTGTAATCTGTACCGCAGTTTACTAAAGATGATGCCCCCCAAAGCTGTGATCACGATCGGCTTTGACTGAATTAGCTGAAGCTTGCATCTTTCACTTTCAGAATCCGACATAGATAATTAAACTTCGAGATCATAGTGATTAGTTGCTGTGACTCTTGCAAGTAAGATAGCTTTTTGTGCATGATGATATTAGTTTTTTTTATAAATTTTAGTTTAATCGGTAGCTTTTTGGCAATGATAAAATTAATTAGCCATTTCGTTAGAGATTTGTATACATTTTTGTTTGGAAGAAAAATTACAGAATTTGTGCAGAAATATGAGTTTCAGATTGTGAGGATCCTGATGCAATTTATGTTTTATGACTCTAAATTATCTGCTATATTATATATATATATATATATATATATATATATATATATATATATATGCAGTTTTTAGATCTATATAATATATTTTCAAATTCCAATATCAAATATCAGTATCTTACACACGTATGGATAGTCACTGCCACAGGGTATATATTAAAATAGGAAAATATTCTAATCATAAAAGTATTACATAAAATAATCTTATAAATTGATATCGTTTGATATAGATTATAAAATTAATTTTATTAAAAAATAAATTTAACAAATCAGATAAAATTAACGTTATTAGTTTTGTATAATACATTTGTAACTCGTACTCCAATTTGAAATGAGTAATTCTACTTTTAGGCTGAGTTTGGATAGCGAGAAGTGTTGAGAAGTGTTGTGAATAGTTATGAATAGAGATTAGAGTGAGTTTGTGGGTCCCACTAAGAATAGTTTGAGTTGTTTAGATGTATGAAATATGTTGAGTTGTTGACTTTTGGATAGGTAGTTGAAAAATGTGTGAGTCCCATCAATGATTATTTTTTTTAAATGATGATGAAATGATGATTTTATTTATATATAATAATGATAAATATTATAATAATTTTTTTATTTATAATAGTAATAAATATTATAGTAATTTTATTTTTTATTTATATATAATAATAATAAATATTATAGTAATTTTATTTTTTATCTATATATGATAGTGATAAATATTATAATAATTTTTATTTATTTATATATGATAGTGATAAATATTATAATAATTTTTTTTTATATATAATAGTAATGTTGTGGTTCACTGTAGGGGATTCTTCATGGATGTGCGAGGACGACGGGGGTGATTTGGGGAAAAAGAATAGTCTCGAAAGGACGATGAAGATGGGACGTTGTCCTTGATGTAGAGTTTCTTTTTGTTGAGTCCTTCGTTGGAAACAGAGTAATATGGGTTGGAGGTGTTTTACAAGAGTTTTGTTACACAACCTCTTACTATTCATCCACACTTCACATTCCATATTTTTTAATATTTTTTAATATTTTTTAATATTTTTTTTAAATTTTTTTTTGAATTTTTTTTTAAATATTTCAAATTTTTTATTTACTATTTATATAAAAATTATTTAATAAAAAAAATTAAAAAAAATTTTTAAAAAAAATGGAGTGTGGAGTGTTGGGAGGTTGGGAAGATTTATTGGTTTTACAAATATTCAAGTACTCATTTGGATGCAAGAGTGTCTCTATCCGTACGAGGACTATCGAGAGTATGAGAGAGTAGCTGGACACCCAAACAGCGTACACTCGACCGCTCAAGGGCTCAAGGGTGCGTTTGAATGTTGAGATGAGTTGGGTTGAGTTGAGTTGAGTTGAGATGATAAAATATTGTTAGAATATTATTTTTAAATATTAAAGTTGTTTTAAAATTTAAAAAAGTTGAATTATTTATTATATTTTGTATTGAGATTTAAAAAAATTACAATGATGAATTGAGATGAGTTTTACAACCAAACTAACTCTAAATCTCATACACCCCACACCAGCTGAGTTGGCTTTTTTTTTTTCTTTTTTTTTTTAACAATTCGCTGCTGCCCACATTCCTTCTCCCTCATGCTTCCTTTTTTGCTCTCCCCCTTCCCTGCCGAAGCCCAACCAAACAACACATGGACCTGCAACAAAAAAAGCTGCAAGATGAGAATTTCTCCTTCCCGCGTTGATCCTTTAAAGAAGTTTTTATTCCCATTAAAAGCAAAGCTGCAAGATGAGAATTACCTTCAAAGTTTCCGCCTTTTAGGGATGAGAGTGGTTCTTTTGGAGTTACCTACAAAGTTTACACCTTTTATAGTACTAGTATTAGTTTGGTCAAATGTATTTTTAAATTTTAACCAATATCACACATTTTTACATTTACCTATTCTATTTACATTCAATTAGTCATTTACTCTCTATATAATAATAAAATATTATTAAATTAATAATTTTTTATTTAATTTATTTGTATCACATTTTATAATTCTACTAATTGAATATTAATAATAATTATATTCTAATTAAATTAATATTAAAAAATTTATATTTTTAAAAGTCATTTAATGTTAATAATAAAAAATATTAATTAAACTCATCTAAATTTCTATCTAAATTTCTTAATTACAAACTAAATAGTATTTTTATTGAAGTGAGAAATTAATATTTTAATATTTTCTTGAAGTGAGAAATTAATATTTTAATGTTTGGTGAATCAATAGTGATTCTCCATCTTTGGCCAATCACTGTAGCAAAAGTCCATTTTATTTTAGATTTGGCCAATCCAATGTAGAGTATTTCTAGTACATATTATCTAAATTTTAGCTAATTTTTAACTTTAGCCAAGCTAATACTAGTGCCCTTAGAAAAAGTAATCCATATGCAGAAGCCCAAAAACAGAGGAAAGCGACAAAACAAAGAGAAACTTCTTTTCTTTTCAATGCCATGGAATCGAGATTTAGAGCATAGGCTCACAGATAGGAAAACCTGCTTATTTCTTTGTTCTCATTACTTCGTTTTAAGTAAAAAGCTCTAGGCGTGATGAAGATGAAAACTTTATACTAATAGTTTCAGTATTCTTTTCTGGGTAAGGTCCAAACCAGTCGATTCTTCTACATCTTTTCTGGGTAATGAAAACTTGGGGCAGAGTCGACGGGTAGTGGTTTTGGGAGGGGGAAAGAGATTCACAGAAGGAGTGGGGAGAAGATGGATTCGATAGAGGGGAGAGAGAGAGAGAGAGGGAGAGGGGAGGAAGTTTCGTTAGACCGTTTTTAAAAAACTGGGTTTGCCACATCACTGGTGTGGGGTGTTGGAGAGCAGACCGGTCTAAGAGTAGACTTAGGGTGAGTTTGGATGTTGAGTTGAGTTGAGATGATAAAATATTATTAGAATATTATTTTTTAATATTAAAATTGTTTTGAGATTTGAAAAAGTTGAATTGTTTATTATATTTTATATTAAAATTTAAAAAAATTGTAATGATAAGTTGAATTGAGTTGAATTGGGTTGAGAATCCAAACGCAGCCTTACTCGTTCGAAATAAGTGATGAACTAACAGGCCATCAGCATCTGTAAAGTGTCTGTAAAGTGTTATTCTTGGCCCACTTCCCAACGAGTTCCGAATTGACCGTATGGTCTAATGTGATAGTGGTGTTACTCTACCACAAAAATTGCATTTCATAATATATTTTTTTTATTTTTTTATTTTTAATTTTTATCATTTAAAATATTTTTAAAAAATATAAAAAAATCAATAGGTTAATAATCACTTTCTTAATTATCAAATAAAAAAAATTAAAATATATGAGATGTTAAAATAAGCGTCAAAATAACATTATTCTAATATGAAAGCCTTTTAATTATTTCATTGATTTACAAGTTTTTGAGATTTATGGTATATAGCAGTTTCAACGGTACATGATTAACATGCTTAGTTCTAACACTTCTACAACAACAGGCCGTGTTTAATCTGAATGGTGTTGTGATTAAAACAAGAGACCATAATTCATTTTCGAAATTACGGATTGAGAGGAATAGCGAATGATCATACATAACCTGTAGCATAGCTTTCATAAAGCAAATACAAATACTTAATAATTAACACGTCAGCAACAAACAGAACTGGAGATAGAGATAGCTCGCTCCCCAGTTACTTTAGACAGTAGAAAATTGGAAACACAACTACGTACCCTCCGAAACACACAACTGAATGTAGAAGAAGACCCAAAATAAAAATAGATCAATGCAAAGCAAAGAGAAATTTAGAGAAGACAAGATTTCTCTGATTACCATCAATTACTTGTAGAAGAACGAACCCCTTACCAAATATCTCATCAATAAAGGGCGGGCTTGTGCACCAGAACAACTGAGTTGATCACATCATTAGTTGGATGAAAGATAGATAGGACCTCAAAGCCCACCAAATCATGCTCCTCAACAACGACATACAAGAATGCTCGAGCCCCTTTTGCACTCCTCACCAGCAAAATGCCTCCTTGCTTCATGTACTTCCTCACGTGTCCAAGAATTTTCGCTTTCTCTTCACTGCTCATCCCCACAAGGGCTGCCAAAACTATGCAATCATAATCCCCAAGCTCCTCTCTGACATGCATTATGTTGCGTGTCACGAACTTCATCCTCTTTTCAAGCTCAGCATCCGAAGCAACAATCCTGCTAGCAACCTCATTTGCCTTCTCATCGATATCAAAGTTGTCAAAGTGAGCAGATTTCATGTGATGGGTAGCCATTATGATGGAGGTGAGAGGCATTGGACCAGACCCCACGAAGGCGACATTTTTGGGTTGCACGACCCCATTTTCATTAAGGATTTCATGTTCCATGTTGGCTAATTTGACGTAGTTTGCATAGTAGGGGAAGAGATTTAGATTGTTTAGTGGTTGAGGAACTTTGGATATGAATGTTGAGAACTCAAGCTCTAGAAGGCCTTCAGCACGGCCACATAGATCAATCAGACTTTTGCGCATGATTTGAACATCTTGGGGTAAAGCCATAATGTCTATGGATGATGGGAGAATACAAAGTTTGACAAGATGAGTGAAAAGGCTATTGACTTGCTTCGAAGGCCTAAGCGACCCGAGCTTGGATATGCTTTCATGGAGTTACGTAAAGCGAGCTATAAGAAGCTCAGTGGAAATTTGGCTTTCGAAGCTAAAGTTTTGGGGGGAAGCCATTAGTGAATGTATTGTAGCCGAGATTGAGGTAATAAATAAGATTATGTTTTGCGCTGGCCATCTTGTGCTAAAGGGTCCCAAGAATTTAGAGGCAAAGTGGAATATTTATTTATTTCATTTTGTCATATGTTAGTATTGGCCGGATGATGTTAAAGCCCTCTAGATCTCTAGTACTGGTCAGCAATGGGTGGTGTTCCATGCATGCCAGGGGCAGGGGGTCTAAATTAGTAATGAGTACGTGCAAAATATTATCTGGACAGTTTGCTTCTATAGGCTATGAAATATTAAAATATCTTGGGAGTATGCATCTAATTTGATGAAGATTGCATTTAATTCTTCTACAAATTTTTTAAGTTAAAACATATGATCAGCTTTGCAAGAGAAGTACTCTGAAAAATTGATTGCCAATAGCATCACTGTCCTAATTGAAGAAATTCATAGATCTAAGTTATCTCATAAAACCGGTTCTGTAAAAGAGAATTGTTCATTCGTTGTAAACATACTCAAGACATTGTTCATAGGAAATATGGAACGGGATAAGTAGTATGAACCCTTATTCATCCTGTAGCAAGCTCTGAGACTATGAAGAAATTTATAAGCCTAACTCATCTCATAAAACTAGTTCTATAAGAGAAAATTGTTCATTCTTTATAACCATGATACCCAAGACTTTGTTTATAAGTAATGTGAGATTATTCTTTAACACTAATTAATTAGTTAATTTACTAATAATTTAGAGATACGTAAATGGATAATGGAGCTAATTAAATAAGATTTGTTTGAAAATGCTGGATTTGATTCGTTTCATACGCTAGTTGTCTTTGCATTATTGTCAACGGGGATATAGAATGAAGTAAGCAGATCCAATAAGAGGTTCGTGTTCACACTCTAATTCACGATCGATGAATTTGGACTCAAGGCTCATCCAGGCATGGGAAATGCCTGCAGCTGGATTCTGGAGGACCAAGCAGAGGGCCCGATGTCTAATTATTTTAATAAAATATTTTATAAATATATAGCATCATGACCCAAAACACGACAAACATGTCCGGTCATAATGGTACCGCACCCAACATTTTGAACTATTGTACCACATACAAATTTAGAACAACATTAATGTTCCGGGTCATCAGTTCAACCTTATACACAATTTGAATCGATCGGGTCAAACTTCTTCATATACAAACCCTGATTTTTTTCTTCTATTTTATATATTAAGGCTGCGTTTGGATGTTGAGTTAGATTGAGCTGAGTTGAGTATTAGTGAGTTGAGATAGTAGAGTGAGTTCTATGGGATCAACCTAAGATGAGTTTAGATGTTAAGATGAATTTAGGTGTATTTATGAAAAGTTAAAAAAAGTTATGGGTCCTACATGTAAAGAGGTATTGAGTTGAAAAAAATTATGGGTCTCACATGTAAAGAGGTTTTGAGTTGAGATGAATTTAATGATTTAAGAGTTGTATGTTTAGATGTTAGAAGAGATCTAAAAATAAACCGAACTCCACTGAGCTAAATGCAATCTAACAACCAAACGAGCCGTAAGACTAACAAGCTTTTGCTTGATCTCTCTATATAGATCTTCTTTAACATTTTATTCAAACTGAATGGTTCAAGGCTGAGAGATAAATAAGTTATGACACCAAATCTTTTGGAGAGTTATCAAATATAGGACTAGATGTGAGAAAGTCTACATACTAATGTTGCAAAATTAAATTCACAAACTGGTGTGATTAGATTTGATATATTAGATTTATTTTATAATAAAAATTATTTTACGTACAACTTGATACACCACAACGAGTCATATCAGTTTATAAATTTTATTTTTCAAGTTTATTTTGTGAACCAAACATTTATAAAGGAGAATTGTTTAGTTTTCAATATCAATATTACTAATCACCGTTAGGGTTGTAATCAGTCCGGTCTGGTTCGGTCATGTCTAGGGTCACGAATTGAAAATTTTAGTCCATCCTTTTTTGGACCAGACCAAACCGTTTATTATTGGCCCAATTGATCCAATTCGGTCCATATGAGTTAGGAACAATTTTTTCCTCTTTTCTTTTTTTGGTAGATAGATTAATTAAATTAGTAAAATCAAAATTAAGTGAGCTCTTTAATGTGAATTATGTAACAAATTCATTAAAAAAAAATTAATTATATTTATATTTATAATTATAATTAATATTAGATTTTATTACATAATTATATAATTATGTAATAATATATGTTAGTTAATTGATAACATATATTATTTTACATTTTATGTAGTCAATGGTTATATATTAGAAAAAATTATATAAATAATAGATTATATATAATATAATATAATATAATATTTAAAAATTTTATATGTAAGTAATTCAATCGGTTTTGGTTCAGTCCGGTCTAAAAAAAACATATCCTGGGATCAGATCGAAAATCAAGTTTTAGAGACCCCATGAACCAAGATCGAGTAAGGTGAATTGGATCCGGTCCGGATGAGACCGAATCACGTAGAGTACTGTTACATCTACAAACGAATTACATAAAAGTAATCTCACAAACTGATGCGGTTTCATCAGATCCGTTAGATCTATTTTATAATAAAAGTAACTTTATAATCTGACGAATTACATTAAATCACATCAATTTATAAGATTATTTTTATATAATTTTTTTGTGACTAGAGTATTTCTCAATCACGTATATTGTGTACTACAAAGGAAGGTGAGAAGAAAGGGTTCCAACGGCATGGATTCCCCACAGCATTGGAGATCGGTTGGGTCGAGGCTACTTATAGTTATACTGTAAGCATCGGACTTTGCGTACGGCCCAGTGGACAACGTATTTTGGGGCAACCTTAAACAAGACCTTGTCCACTAGCCCAATACCAAACCTCAGACGCTTTTTGTTCATAAATTGAATTGGTCGATATAGATAGGTACGATACGAACCAGGGAAAGATCGATGAACCGGATTTTATTCGCATTCCCCGCTGTTTATTTTAAATATATATTCTCCCAAAAAAGAAAATTTGAAGTTATTCTGTCCCATACTAACTAGGTATGAATTAATTAATCTAATTTCCATTTTTTAACTCACTATATATATAAAATTAATTAAACAGAGCAACTTTTTAATGAATATAGTAAAATGATACACATGCAATCATTTTCACAACTTTTTATACAATTTTCTTTTAAACGAGGAATATTTTTTAAAAAATAATATAAAAAAAAACTGTACGGATATAATTACTCTACATGGATATTACGACAACCGCCTCTGAAACGAATTAGTTAGTTTGTAGGTATGGATGAAGAGTTGGATGAGGATACACATACAAAATTATTGCTCAAAAAATTGAAAGGACGTGCCAATCACGTTGGCCATTACGTGTGAAATCACCTAATCTTTTTTTTCGCCCCATTGAATTGGCTTAAGTTATCTCAACTTGGACTTAAGATCACATCAAATCAAGAGAAAGGCAGGCATGGTGTATATGTTGAGGGTGTGAGTTATTAAGTGGTTACGTTATCTCGAGGGGAATTAGGATAATGACTTGACAAAAATGGACAAAAAAACAATTGACTTAACCAAACAGTAGATTCTCATAATCTTCACAGATTTAAACCCACTACAAAGTGATCTTGATCCAAGAGTAGGCATGCATATGCTCTTTTGTTTCTTTTCTTTTCTCTCTTTTATTGGTTAAATTTGAGTGGTGGGGTTAATATATATATCTATATATATATTATATACGGATGATTCTGGCCAATAAATTTTATGCATTTAGGACCTGTTTAGATATTTAGAATATCCCATAGTATCTGTAAATAGTAGTGAAATGATTTGTGAAAAGTAATAATTGTATTATTTTTTTGTTTTCCCTTTAGAAATTTGGAAAAGTTGTAATGATCTAAAAAATATTAGATAAAAAAATTAAAAGTTTGAAATTAAAAAAATATTTTGTATTTAAGAATTCAATATTTAAGAATATTTGAGAATATTTGAAAACACCTGACAACCAAACGGATCCTTAATTTCTTGTTGCTAAGGTGATGGATATGTCTATTAAAAAATTACTGAAGCACTAATTAAGCACACTGCTGACGTAAAAGTCTAAATCAATTTACATAAAATACATATATATATATATATATATATATATATATATTTATATAGCGAGAATTTGACTATTTCGATGAATACAATAACCTTTACAATAAGTGATATTTTACAAGCCAAACTTGTTAATTATTCTTAAAAAACTAACCAAAAACAGAAATGCTTGACACGTGCAGAAAGCTTGTTGTACGTATTTACCAAAAAAAACTCTAATTAATTAACAACAGCTTGTTTACGATTTATTTAGTCGTTAATTCATTTATTAAGGGAACTATTTCTACTAAAAATTATTAATGGAAAATAAGTTATTTTCAGTCATTTGGTTTAGTAAAATTCTTTATAGTATAAATAAATAAATAAATAAAACTTGTTTGCTGACATTGTTATACTTGTATATTCCCATTAAAATAATTTTTAAAAAAAATAAAAAAAAAAGCAATTATTGTCCCAGGCCATAATACATTACCCATCGGCAGTCTCCGGCCTCCGAAGAACTTGGAGTGGTGGTGGAGATCCGGTATCCAACTCAACCTGCTGGTGGCTGAGACGCCAGTACTCCTGGCCTCCATGATTAGAGATCAGAATATTATTAGTGCATGTGGCTCCGAAAAAAGAGTTCCCGGTGCCGTCATCAGTCTTAATTTGTTTTTGCCTATATATAGTCATTATCAGTTCCTGGTGCCGTCATGATCAGAATATTAGTGCGTGATGAAAAGAGATCAATGCGACCATTGAGTGACACCAAAACTGTCCAGTTGAAGTACAGCTAGCGCCATAGGATGTTGTGTAAGATGAATTCTCAAAGGGTTCCTTCTTTTTTTTTTTTACTCATTTCGTACCTATATATTCAATTAAGAATTACAGCTTCACTCTTTTTTTTTTTTTTTTTTTAAACTTATATTATTATTTATTCTGCTAGGTCGTTTCCAAATTAAGCACATGAAAGAGTACTAAGTGAACGACAGTAGAACCGTGTAGAAAAGAAATTAACTCTGTTCAACCAAAAATATGACAGTAACTATATATATTTCAAAGATCTGTATCAAATTAAAGGAGAAGAAAGAATGGATTTAACGTCGGATTTATCGGGAGACTGGAGGGGCAGGATCATATTCCAATATTGTATACGATGATCTATCTTGTTG
The DNA here is from genome assembly GCA_029856935.1 of Cyclocarya paliurus. Taxonomy (NCBI): domain Eukaryota; kingdom Viridiplantae; phylum Streptophyta; class Magnoliopsida; order Fagales; family Juglandaceae; genus Cyclocarya; species Cyclocarya paliurus. Next base: position 4,598,060 of record CM056949.1, on the reverse strand, counting down.
ATATAAGAGCGTCACGGGCGAAAGCATATATAACAAGCTAACAAATTGAAATCAGAACACTACTCATGCAAATGGCGGATCTCTCAATCCTAAAGCGTAGAGCCACACGGAAAACTAAGTCCAAGTTATACATATTTAAAGCCTTCTCGCAAATTCCAGCGCAAGCTGCGACATTATTCAAGGATGAAAATCCTTTGCTTAATTTCTAACTCAAATGTCCGTTTAAATTCAACAATTGTTTGCAAAAAAAAAAAAAGAGAATCAAGCAACCGAAGCGAATGAGGTTTCGTCGACTACTATATATATATATATATATATGCTTGCAATTGTGATTAATTATCCAGCATAATGTTAGTGAATCCACTGGAGAAAATATATATATAACTCGATCGTACCGTATGTGGTGTATATATATATATATATATGTATATATGCGGACTCTGAAATGAATTGGTAGACCATTTTTTTTCTTTTTTATGCATAAAATGTACGTATAACAGCATGTGTGATAAAGAAGGGTCATTAGACAAGAATCGGGGATATTTTTGCTGGAATAAAAATGCCTAAATGATAGAGTAAGTACTGAATCTACAAAGATCCATCAATCAATCATTAATTCATTTCTCTGTTTCAGCATGCCTGCCTTTTAAGGTTCTTGTGGAACAAAACAAAATGTTATAGCATACTTCTCTATACTATAACATTGACCTACTACTGCATCTCCTTGTTAATGGATGGCTCATATATATATATATATATATATAGAGAGAGAGAGAGAGAGAGAGAGAGATCGTTGAGAAAAAAGAGGGCAAGTTTATCTGACACTAGAAATTCAGCATCTCCTATTGTGATAGGGATCTTTTCAGTGCAGCAGCATTATTAATGCATGCATCCCTTCAGGTATAGTACTATCCTGATTATAAATCAGAATGCATCATTGTGTATCATATAAAAAGGGAAATCAAATCTCAAAATGTGAGTGCGATTTAAATTCATAGCCTTAAAGACAAATCCAGCTGGTTTAACTCTTCTTGGACGTTTTCAGGCATGTAGCCCTTACTCCTCCAAGAGCCCGCCCCTTCTCTTGAATAATAGTGATCCATATCTCCGATCCCCCCATTACATGTATCTGCAGCAAACCTACTAGCATTTCCATGATGTTCAAACCCGACTAGAGGTGGCTGAATGTGGCGAAGGTGACTTGAACCACTATTATTGGATATTCCTGATGATGATGACCGATGGTTTGATCCTCCATGAGCTCGGACGCCGCCTGAACTTAGCTCCCTGCTTTTCTTGGCCAATGTTCGTTCTAGCTTGTGAGCATTTTGGTGACCGCCAAGCGCTTGAGAACTATAAAACTTCCTTTGACAGTAGTTGCAAGAGAATATCCGAGGTTCGGCCTGATTACCCTGTGACGAGGACAAAGAAGGAGACGACTCGAGGAAAAGATCTAGATTGGGCTGATTGTTGGGCAGGCTGAGATGAAGAGATGTATTGGGTTGAAAAGCCATGAGAGAGAGAGAGAGAGAGAGAGAGAGAGAGAGAGAGAGAGAGAGAGAAGAAAGTATATAAGGTAGCTAGCTAGGTTCGAAAATGAAAGAGTAGAGATGAGAGTAGATATAGGGGGAGGGGGTTTGTGTTGCAGTAAATTGGCTTCAAAGGTTCACTGTTCCTGCACCAACAACAAATAGTATTAAGGGTGGAAGGATGTTGGGCCGCCCTCGAGTGAGCGAGTGATCAGAGAGATCGAGACATAGAGCTGCAAAGATCAGTGGGGAATCGAAGGGTTGTCTGCTCCATTAATGGCAGCAACAGAATTGCTTGTCGGTCCATGAAATACTTCCATGGTATTTGCTACATATATACAAGGGGGGAAGAAATGTCTTCCATTGAAACAATAAAATATAGAGCTGTACAGATAAACAAATTATAAATGCAGAGTTATTAAATGTTTTTATTTTTATTCGTGCTAATTTGTCTTTTAGTATTTCCTATGACAATTGTAAACTAGCCCAACTATTAATCATATGTCTAATCAGACAGTTTTGATTCTTACAAGCAAAACAAAAAGACCTAGTTTTGACCATGCAGCTTTACTGGCTACCCTTAATCAGCAAGCTGGAGTTCGAGATCATGCTGTAATATTATCAAATTTTTCTAGAATTGGCAATAGATGGTGAACAAGATAAACCATCTTGACTTGACAAAACCTGCAACAAGATAAGACACCATTTACTTGCGCATTTGACACAAATCATCCCGTAATCATGCACTGAACCACCCATGATCTTATTTATATATATATAATATTATTAAGATCTCTAGATTTATAAAGCCGAATTAGTCCGTGGTGCAGATCAGTCATACGGTACTACACCATACTTGCATGATCTTGATCGAAGATCATAAACGTCTCAGTGGTCAGACTGACCAAAGACAGTACCCAAACCAATCTCATAAATTTTGTACAAAATATCATGTTGTTCCAGTACTTCGCTCGAGCGATTAGAAAATAAAAGTTCAAATATTGGCTTCTATATTTTAAAAAAAAAAAACAGAGAGAGAAAAAATAAAAATTCAATATTTACGTAGATTTCAACTGAGTGTTAAAACTAAAAATATCTAATAGTTTGTGATCGAGAAAATAATATTTTTTTATATTTCCTTTCTTCTTAGTTTAATACGACATGGAGCAAGAAATTTGGCAAAGTGAAGGAGCTAGGAGATCATTGCTGCATCATCCTCATATCTGCACTCATCAATCAGGCACAAGTTACGGAGACTCCTCAATTCTGCCAATGCAGTTATTCCTTGTGATTATATATATTCATATATAATAATGAACAAGTACTTTCGTACAAGTTCTTGAAAAAAAAAATAGAGTCATTTACAGTACAAACACTTTGAAAATAGAGAAAGGATAACTGTAATTCTTTTTACAACTCTATTTAAAATGAGAATATTTATATAAAATGATATTATTTTAAAAATTATTTTATAAAAATATTTCTCATTTAAAACTAATTATATAAAAAATGGTAAAAGGAGAAATAATATTTGTAGTTATAGAGTACATAAGTGTCGCGGACTGATTTTGAAAAAAAAATAAGTAAATATAGAACACACATAAAAAAATAATTTTTTAATAATAGACTCACTTTTTTTCAAAATGAATATACGGTGCTTGCAAAACAGATTGTATGTAGCATTACTTTTTTCGTTTAAATAATAAAAAATGAATATATATTATAATAAGAATTTTCTTTTAGATTATTCTACAAAAATGATGGTCCGAATGAGAGTAAAAAGAATTTAAACTTCTTTTTTAAAAAAAAAAATTGCCAAATAATATCACATCATTGTCCATAATGCCTTGGTAGGACCCATGCACATACATTCCTATGCAATGTCTCAAATCGTTTGTCTTACATCACAGTACCCCCATACGAAAGTTCTTGGAATATTGATTAACTGAGCCGAAGCACATGGCCACCGGATATACAACTGTGGATTAGGAGACAGACTAAATCCAAAATGCGCCCCCAAACAAGCACTACCATGTTTATTCATATCAATTACGTTACTAAAAAATTCGTGTTGAAACATGATTATGGGATCATAATCTTACAGGTCGGCTATTGTTGCGCTGAGCCCTGTCTGCCATACACAAACACAACACAGCCCACAGGAAACTGCTCCTCACTGTCGCCCAGCTTCTTTATCAGTCAACTGATCAATGGTGCCAATTATCTGCTTTGAGTCATAATATTCCGATCGATCGATTGATCAAGTTGGCCGGGATACATAGATTCCTTGCTGAAAAACCTATAGCTAGCGCATATGATTAGCCAATGGATCTTAATCATCTTCGTACATACGTTCTCCGCAATCCCATGTGGACATTGGGATCATGCAATCATGACTAAACAATGATGATCAGTACATTAGAAATTAGTAAACAATTAAGACACATGCAAGTCGACGAACCTTCAAACATCAACATTCTTTCTGAAGAATAATTTTATAAAAGTTAATCTACATGACGCCGATATAACACATACATTTATTTGTATGTTAAGTTATTATTTGAGAAATTTTAAGGCGAGTGTCATTTCAATGTATAGAAGAATTTTTATAAAAATCATGTGTAGATATATTATTTTTTATATATTTAAATCGACACAAGACTAGTATAACTTGGAAGTGCGTTTGTGTTGTTAAGAATATAAAATAAGAGTAATGTTACTGATCATCATATAATATGATTTTAGATGATTAGAAATTATTTATTATATTTTACTTATAAATCATTCATCAAATGCCACATCATGAGATGATGAGAGGATGATAAAAAAATGAATGATGGATAAATTTTTTCATAAAATAAATAGTAATTAAATCTATATCTTTTCATTATTTGTATTTTTTTTATTTCATATCATATGAAATAATGAGTTCATTTGAAAAAAAAGTGAGACGATGGTGCTCCTAATTCGCGACTTGTTTACAGGACTAGAACAGATAAGATTACTAGGTCTCAAGTGCAGTCCAGAAATTAAGCTTGAGCCACTTCACCATGTCGGTAATAAAAAGCTGCAATATTGGTTAAAACTTTTTAAACCACCTGCAGGCTGCAGGTTATTTTAGTTTTTAAATTAATTTCTTGGGTTCCTTCAAATGCGGCTTTAGTCAATTCCATTGGTTACAGTTCAAACAAAACTGGGGGAATAATTAACTTGGAAGATAATATACGCATGCAAAATGTTTACCGCAAATATTACTATATTTGTATCCCAAATTCTTCTCTGAAGTGAACTTGGCGTGAGAAACATTGCAAGAGGTCATTAATTAGAATACAATGAACATTTGACATCACTATAGACAATGCCATCTACCGAAAGAAGCAACACCATAGCACTTACGTACGGTACTATATATTGGACTAAGTACTGATCAATATATACTGTAATTTGAAGCGTTAGGAAAGTCGCAATCCAAAGAATTAAGCTAAGGGAGAAAATGAGAGAGAGAGAGAGAGAGAGAGAGAGAGAGAGAGAGGGAGAGAGAGATCAGGACTCAAATGGGAATTAAAGTGCATATATCATTTAGGTGGGCATGTAGATGAGATGGGGGCACCTGCTGTTTGCGTTATCCTAAGAAGCTGATAGTGGACATGCATGCTTGCGATTTTGTCGTGTTTCATAGAAATAAAATGAGACGTCGGAGGACTACAGTTTATGGGACGTGTGATCATATGGCTCTCGTTCGAGCTGCCTACTAACGGAGAATGACTTTCTACTATGCTTTGGTCATCAACTGGGGTTCCACACCTCTATATGCAAGCTCAATGGATATACCATCACTATCTCTCTCTCTCTCTCTCTCTCAAAGTGCTATTACAGTACCCAGTTCTTCTTATGTTTTAAGGTTGAAGTGACATACATGAGCTAGCTCTAATGGATATAACCTCATCCACGGCCCTTAAAGTCGTTGAATGACCATGCGTGGCCGGCCTTCACTAGCTAATTTTGAAACTGATCCGCTTTTGTTCTCTTCTTTCTTTCTTCTCTCTTCTTTTCTCCCCCCTCTGCCTTTTGGAACTAGTACTCCACTATATATTGAGGTTGAGACTACAACAACGTCCATGATTTCCCATATATAATCATTTGTTGCAAACTTTTTATCCTAAAAATAGCTGAGATGAACATAGCATGTGCACCTCAAAATATTTGGGGAATATTTGGAAATAATTGCCATCTCTCCCCATCTCATCTGATCATTTCATCTCATTTCCTTCTTAAATATCATTCAAACACAAAAACTTTCAAACTAATATTTACAATTTGTCCAAACTTTCAAAAAAAAAAAAAAAACAATTTAACATTTTCAAATCCCAAAACAAAAATTATATTCTAACAATATTTTAACTTTATAATTTTTTATTCCACTTTTTCTCTCATTTTTCAAAACTCAATAAATACTTACTCAAACAATCTCACTATTATACACAAACCATCTTTCTACTATTTACAAAATTTCCATCTCATCACATTCTCCAAACATCCCATTAATGTTATTGCATGTGAGATTCAATATCAAATACCATGATCAGTTCTTTTTCTTTTTTTTGGTCTATCTCTCTTAATTGCAAAAAGTTTGAAATAGATGATCAATGTAGAAATCCGATCCGATCCAACCCACTTTTTGAGTGCACGCTGTTGCAAATTAGATTTTCAAAATAGGTTAATAAATATACCGAATGGAGGGCAAATGAAAGTTATTTATATCCAGATTATTTAAAAACAAAAAATGTTGCTTCAAGAAGCACATATATTGGTTCTTCAATAGCCATGCATGCAAGATCAGCAGGATTTTGGTACTGATCAGTACATGGTCTGGAAGTTAATTTAATATCTGATGAGTGATAAAAACTCTTTATGCTCAAAGGATCTCATAAGAATAGGTACTAATTGCTCATATTAATGATCAAGTGTTCCTCGTGATTAGAGAGTGAAGGGAATCATTTAATATTGTAGTCATCCAACGACATTGCACTGTCAGTCCCGCTTCACGTACGATGATTAGCGTCCCTCGCTTCACAAACTAATATCCCCTGCATCTATGTTTTATTCATTTTAATTTGGATCTACGGCCTGCTAGTTGTAGTATTAGTTAAGGTTAATTTGTTGGTGAACATGATTGATCCAATTTGATGGTTTATATGTCCATATATATATATATATATATATATATATATATATACACACACACATACATACATACATACATGATGAGTGCTACAGTCATAAATGAATTATATAAAAGTAATCTTACAAACTGACGTGACTTCATCATGTGGTTCATTGGATCTAATTTAAAATTAGAGTAACTTTACAATCTGATAAACTAGATCAAACCACATTACTTTTTGGGATTACTCACTACAAAAAAAATTGCTTATTTACTGTCAGTTATTTCTTACAAAAATGACAGTTTACAACTAACATAAGTTTATTCTTGTTATAAATAGTCATTTTTATCATAAATAAATCGTCATAAATACTCATTTTTTCTTATAATAATTTTTGTATTATTCATTCGTAATTAAAATATTTCTATACACGCACGCTCTATAGTTTTATATTTTTTAAAAGACTTGCTTTATAATTTGCATGATCCACAAGTAAGTATTGAATTTGCATAATTACGTTGTAAGAGCATTCACAATGGCTCATGTAAAATATAAAAAAAGTTGATCAAAAGACCCTTCCACTGGATTTTGTATTTTTATCTTTATTTTACATTTTGCTACAATAATTCTCTAGATGTAGAGAATACTGTTTATAACTCTAAAATTTTTTAAATTATTTTCTCTGTCCTTTGGAATCTAAAAAGCTACAATAATCCTCTAGAAAGCTAGAAAGCATCTGCAAAGCATTCAGGGCCGCTAGTGCAACTAGTGGCATCCTTGCTAGTGCATACAATCCACTGCTGAGAACATTCCATAATTTTGAAGTGCCCCCAACATTCTATAATAGTGGTTTGGAATTTTAATTTGGATTAATTTGAAATATGACATAATTATATAATATTGTATATGCAAAGATATTACAAATATCAAAAGATATGAAAATATTGCAAATTCATTGATAGTTAGAAGAAATATTTGAAATGAATAAAAAATATTTAAATGATATAGAGAAAAAATAGATAAGTTGATGTATGACCTATTGTAAAAAGAGAAATTCTATTTGCAGTCTTGAGTGGGGGACTGTATTTGCAGTCTCATCGATGAATGAGGATAAAAGGGAAAAAACATCATTTTAAAAAAGATATTATTGTAATTTTTAAATTTTTTTAAAACATAACTGTATGGGCTTGCATGAGCAATCCCCATGTGGGGATTGTATGTAGACTAACTCTTGTAAAAATCATTATATAAAATAAAAAAAGTGAGTTTTAGTAATGTATTTTTAAGAATAGGATAAAGAAATGATTGGTGAAGCTGCACTCTGATGGTAGTAGTTTAGGGAATCCTGGGCTGGCTGGTGCTGGGGGTGATTTGTGATAGTTGTGGTAGGTTGCATGCAGCATATTCTGTGTTCTTGAGTGAGGGGCCTAATAATTCTGCTGAATTGAGAAGCTTGTTGGAGGGGGTTCGAAGTTGCTATCATTTTGGTTTTGGTAGAGTTGAGATTGAGACAGACTCTCAACTTATTGTTTAATGGATAACAAAGGGAGATTGTAATATTTGGTATTTAGAGGATTTCTAGGAATAGTTGTAGGGTTTCTTGGGTTGCATGGAGTATCGTTTGACATATGTTTTTCATGAGGGTAATGCTATGGTGGATTTTCTAACCAAGTGGAGAACTGGGGTTTAAATATGGATTGGACTAGTAATAGTGAGAACCTGACCGGTCAAATCAAAGGTTTTCTTCATATGGACAGAATTGATTTTCCCTATTTGCGGCTCACGTAGGTTTCCACTGGTAAGTTTTGTTTGCATTATTTGAGTTGATCTTATTTGCTTGTGTGTGATCTTTTTGCAGGTGCTTATTGTTTCATCTTTTTGACAATTGTCTTGGTCTGGTAATTTTCTTTAAACATTAATAATATTTTGTATTGTGGTTGGGTTTGTTTGGTTTTTTTTATACTTGAGGTTTGGTTTTTGAGTATTTGTAACCCCTTAGTATCCAACTGTAACCATGGTTTTCTTTTTCTACATGTGAGGGTTATCAATAAAATTAAGATACCGTCTTCTTCAAAAAAAAAAATCCTAGTAATGATGTTTTTCATCAGTGCGACGTTATCATAACCACCTAGCTTGCTAGGGAATTGAGAAACGAAAGGTTAGATGTTACCTCTCTAGCTCAGCTCTCTCTGTCATTGATCATTATCAATCTAATCAGACTTAGCACCCTCCTAGTCCCACCATTACGGTGCATATTCACTACCATTAAGTGCCTTAATCACAGCTCTCTCTCTCTCTCATTGTGTGGTTACAGAAGCATCTTTTTGTCGCATCAAGTCCACAAATTATGAAACAGATCTATCCAATCCCTCCTAGGCGGAATTAAGAATATATTTTGGGATTTGGGAAGCTAATCAATATCATAAATTAAATTTATTTTATTATTATATATTTCGTGTTTTTCTCATTTATACTGTATGATTTAATATTAATTAGAAATGAAATTTTAGATATTAGAAATATTGTCAGTATATTTATCAGAATATGAATGTGAGCTTGCATAAATAAAGTGAAATGCAATAAATTCCAAATAAATATTTCTATCTTCAACTTAAAAATTGTGGCCAAGCAAGCATGCATGTGGACCTGTTGCTTTGCTTTTCAAAAATAAAATTTCAAAAATAAAATTTCACACCACACATGGCCGATCAACATGTGTTTTGTCATTTTTATTTTTTATTTTAATGCTTAAATATGTGTTGTTTAAATAGAAAGACAAATGACAAATCACATTTTGGTAAGATGAAGATGTGTGATGTAAGGCTTCCTTATAGTATTTTTCTTTAAAAAATGCATAAAAAGAAAGAAGATACTAAGGTTATGTTTAGGAACTAATTTTTCTCAGACTACCCCATTACTATTCACACATTATTTGAGATACTATTTGCATCCAAATGGAACCTAAAAGAGTAGGAAATTTACCTGAAATTAAATTAAAAAATATATATTATCTGTTGCATTTAATTATTAACTTTAATTTATAGGGTCAAAGTTTATGATTTTTTTTATAGAGTAGGAACTAAAAGAAGTTTTCCATAAACCTTATACATATATATATTAATTTTAAGGGAGAAAATGTGTTTAATTTGAAAATTAATTTATACAGGACATCACCAAAATATTGAACATTTTTCTCTAGCATCTGGCTCGATCAAGACCAGTAAACTCAATTCTCCACATATGCAGTTACATGTCCATATAATTAAGACTAGAAAAAGATGTGCGTACGTACATGCAAAGCAATTATATATTATATATAATTTGAGGTAAAAACTTATAATGTTATATATTTCGTAAGGAAAAAATAAACCGAATAAACCTAAGCAAGTATGATGTGCTGAATTTGGCACCGCATCTGACCATCTTTTAGCTTTTAAGAGCGGATGACAATTTGCAAGTCTTTTTTCTCTATGAACCGAGAGAGAGAGAGAGAGAGAGAGAGAGAGAAGAGAGAGAGATCAAGACAAAAGGGCAACTTCAAGTTGAAATGTCCCTAGCTTGTGTTTTGTGAGTGTCTATGATAGGTGGCAGACAAAAGCGTAACACAAGTTGACATTTAAATTGACACGTCGGCCGGTGGAAGCTGAGGTGTCCCCACTCTGGTCCTTAAAGTGGGGATTGCAGATAACTCTCCTTGTTAAAACCAAGCATGCTGTTGGGTCTTGCAACGCTTTTTCTGCAACAATAACTATCTTTTTAAAAACACAGCGAGATCCATCTAGTAAAATTTCAGTACACTTTCCATATCTTTTAAAAAGCATGCATGCTTCATATATCTAGTGTTGAACGTTTTACATGCGCCTAAAGATATGGGTTTGAGTATTAAGATCATCAACATCATCACCACCCTCTTCCCCAAATCTAAAGGTATCTAATATATTCAGCATTTCCCTCGTGGAGATTCCAATTAAATATGCGCTTTACATATGGTTTTAACAAAACTTGAAGTTTGGATTAACTTCAACACGAAAAACCTCACCGTCCTATCAAGTCCAATTATTATTTCCCCTCTAAAAATTATGTTCTGTTCTTGAAGATAAGATTCTGTATCACGGAAAAGCATTGCTATTGATCATGAACACTTCCGATCGGGGGATCCATGCATGCCCAGAAAGTTGAGCCCAAAAATCCTTGATCAGTACAAGTTTAGTGGGCTTGAATTGTGCGGCTAAAGATCTAGTTGACTTGCGTATTAGAGCACTCTTATTGGAATAGCCATATTCAAATAAATTCACTCAAATGGCTAATAAAACATGAAAATATGTTATATTGGATTGGACAAATTCATTTAAGAGGAACTTTCAGCTACAGTTAATCCAAGCCTTCGGTCATGACCAAAGTAATTATTTACTATTATTCCGTCTCTCTAGTATTAATTTTTTCTCTTTCGACGTACCAAATTCTGTTGCTTTTTCCTTGAGTTTTTTTTTTCCCTCTTCATTTATGCTTCTTTGCTCTACCCTCATGAAATGGATTAGTTTGATTGAACATCACCATGTTTGTGGTTATTAGTATTAAATGACCATTGGAAATATTATTTTTTAACCAATAATTTAATTAGAATATGATTACTAATTAACGTATAATTGGTAGAATAGTAAAATATGATAAAAATAAATCTTTTTAAAAATTTTTTTAAAAAATTTAAATTAATTTTATTTTATTATTATATAAAGAATAAATAGATAATCCAATGTGAGAATTAGATATAAATGAAATAAGTAAAGTCAAATTTATGTCATATTAATTAAAAATTGGCTTTAGTTTTAACTATTCTAATGAGGGAACATCAATTACTTTGCCAATGACCCAAGCCCACACTAAGATTAATGATGGTAAACTACATCTGGGCTGGGCTAATAAAATCGACAAGCCCAACCCACAGCCAAAAATACAAGCTAAATAATCGAACAACAATTATAGAAACGACAGTAATTTATTAAAGTCACTCCGTTTTGGACCCTAAGAAGTGGTTCTTTACACAGAGCAACCAATATAAAACAAAAGGGCTATGGAAAAAATAAATGGATGATAGAAACTAATTAGCTAGGTATCGTTTCTGCCGTCCATTTAAGTTGCAATACCTGCTGCAAGTCTTGCCTTTAGGTCTTTCCTTATGATTTTGCCTGATGGAGCTTTAGGAATTGCATCCGTGAAGAAAACTCGGTTGATTCTCTTATAGAACACAACCTGCACAAATAATAAAAATACAATTAAGCTAGCATTCCAACTCAATATTATATATAAAAAAATTAATTAAATTATGGATATTTAATTGACTATACTGAATAAATCCCACGAAACTATTATTTATTATTGATGTTTACTAGAACTAAGAAAATCGGTAGGTCTAATCATAATTATTGATGTCCACCACTTACAAATAGATAATGAATAGAGAAAATCTGGGGAGCAGTCGGGCTAATAAATATAGAAGAGCAGCCTACACTAAATAGCTGACACCTAGGCTTTTCATCTAGACTCAATTGAATTTTGCACACCTAATTAATTTACAGTCAAACTCAAGAAAATATAGATTGAATTTTCTCCAATTGAAAACAATGATTTTTTTTGCCAAAGAAAAATGCCAAAAAATGGAAAAATTGCTTTGAATACCGTCAAAAAGGAAAGAACTTGCATCTCTTCACTGAAAGCAATATTACGAGGTTTTTATTATCTGTTGATTCCATTACAATCCGTGCCGGCAGTTCAAGTTGCTATCGGGATTATTTTTTCAGTTAACATGTTCGTTTGGGTTGGGATGGAGTGGAAGATAGGGGCAGCGAAAAAGAAGAATAAAGAAAAACACAAAGTACTCTTGGGCGAAATCGGTAAGGCTGCTTTTGATTAGAAGTGTTTCAGCATGATGAAACTTATTTCTCTTATGGTGTATTTTCTTACATAACAAGCAGTGATTGGAGGGCTGCTATGTTTATTAGCCTGATCGTCCTGCAGCGACTTTGTAATGAATATGTTACATTTATAGGTCTGAAGGATAATATTATAAAATTATAAATTATAAATTAAAAAAAAAAAATCTCAAATTTCTCCTAATCAAATGAAGATACTGCATGGATCAAAGCGGTACTAGCGGCGGCCTCAATAATTAAAACTAATGCACCTGGTGGTCAGGGTCAAATTGTTAGACCCTCACGTAAAATCACTTCTAAAGTTGCACCTTGGCCATATGCACACATATTGCTCGAGCGGAGTGTCGAGCGGGTGTCGAGCGGAGTTCTCGGGTTGCATACTCGCTCGAGCGAGTTTCGAGCGTAGCTCTCGGGTTGTAGTCACTAGAGCGGAGTCGAGCGGAGTGTCGAGCGAAACTTGGCTCGATCCAAGGTTGAGCCACAGTCAAGCCAACCTCAAAAATGGCATTTTCAGCATGAAATCAAGCCAAAGTTCGACTCCCATGCACCACCTTAGCCGAACCATTGGCTCAAGCATGTCACGGACATGTGGTCCATGCCACTACCTTTATTTATTTCATTTATTTTAATTATTTTATTTCATTTATTTCAAAGGGACCTATTGGGGGTTTCCAACTTGTTTTGCTTATAAATAGGACATCTTTTTCTTGCTTTAGGATCTTTTTGGCAAAAACCCTAGAGGAAGAACTATTGTTTGAGAGATTACCATCGGTGCTTAGCACTTTGACTTTTTGGGTGAAATTCGTGAATCCCAAAGAGAGGATCATTCCATGCAATTCGTGAATTGGAGTGATTCAACTATCTTGTCTTACAACTTGGTGAAATTCGTGAATCCAAATTGTGTTTATCTTTATTCTTGTTACTTTTATCGATATATGAGGTTTATTCAACATTTGTGCAATTCGTGAATCATTTGTTGAATTTATTTCATTGTTCATTCAAGTTCATCTTTTTGTTCTTGAGTGTTCATCTTGTGTTCTTGGAGATCATTGCATTTTTGGCTCATTCAATCCATTCCATCCTCAATTTCGACCACCATCATTGTTTGTCAACTTTCCATAATTAATTCCCTTCTTCCACCTAGCCCTAGCTGAATTCCCACTTCCATTTGAATTTGAATTCAAATTTTGGCACTCTTGCCTTATTTGAATTAACCCTAGCCGACCACCTCACTTCCTATATTAGTGTTTCCATAATTTGGAAACCCTAGTTGACCACTTCAAACATCACATTCCTACCTTAGCCGAAACACTCTTCACATATCAATTCAAATTCAAATCTCGGCTACACTAGCCTTATTTGAATTGGTCTTTGCCGCCCACTCCACTTGCCATACTAGGGTTTCAATACTTGGAAACCCTAGTTGACTCATTCCATACTCTTGGCTGACCATCATTCTATCCCAAATCATATCCCTAGTTTTTAGGAAATATTCCTAAAGACTCCCACTAGCCATACTCGACTAACCCTAGCCGCCCAATACTCTTGCCCTAATTCCAAACCCTAATCCACCTTACAGCTCAAACCCTAGCCACCTCATCTAAATCCTAAACCTATCTTCCATCTCCCAAACCCTAATCCAACTCATCCACATCTCTTCCAAACCCTAGCCACTCATCTAAGATTCCAACCCTAGCCCATCACTTCCTAATCTCGAAATTCCCCTTAGCCACCATCCAAACCTTAGCCTATCTTTACCATTCTAACCCTAATCATCATCCAAATTGTCCCAACATCAAGGGCAACCTTCAAGTCATTCCTCATTACATCAAACCTACCAAATCATCACTTAGAGCACCCGAACTCAACATCTTTTTCATCACTAAACACAACACCTTCATCAACCTAGGAATCCATCATCACCATTATACGTGCAAGGCCAAGCAAGAAGACTTGACACTCGGTCACCATCACTACCAAGGCGAGCTCGTAGACTTAGTGTTTAGGGACAAGACCGGAATCCCTAACACAAATGCCGTGAAGCTAATATTACAAATGATAAAAGAAATTTGTAATTATGAATTGTACATTTATTATGTAATTGTTTTGAAAAAAATAATAAAATATGAGATTTATATAAAAATAATAATTTTTTTAATAATAGACGTCATTCTTCTTTAAAATAATTATGCGATATTTATATATTTTACATTTATACGTAGAATTGAGTTTTATTATATAATCTCCTCTATATTCTACATTTTACATTTTTTAAAATTTTTTAATTTTTTTTTAATTTTTTTTTTTTAATTATTTCAAATTTTTTATTTATTATTCATATAATAAATATTTGATATAAGAAAAATAATAAAAATTAAAAAAATTAAAAAAAATATGATAGGTAGAAATCGTGCGAATACTTGAAAGTTGTGGATATTTTTTCCGTGGAATTAACCATTATAAAATTATATCAGTGGAGTGTCACGTCTCATCATCTCCAAGAAATGTAAGACAGTAAAGGAATCTAGAAAAGGTTGTACCACGTGTCTTTTTTTAATAACACAATGTTATAATAATGTTTCAGGTTCACCAAATGTTTCTGCTAACAGAGTTTGGTTGTGATTGGCTAACAACCTAGTAATACAATTTGAAATATAATAATTTTTTTATTATATTGAAATACATAAAATTCAAAATAAATTTTAAAATAATATTATTTTATTACATATTTATATACAAATTGTTTTTAGTAATAACTTTGTCATTTTCCAATAAGATTTTCCAGTTAAAGGTTTCTACCTAAAACATGTAGGTGCCAAGAAAAAGTTGCAACCATATTATTGCAACATGAAAACTATAAATCAGCAGTAGATATTTTCTTTTTTAAAAAATAATGTTATTTAATCATCTAAAACTTCCACTTAAATTTTTCTGTACTACCATGTGATATCACATGGTTTATTAAAAAATTAAAAATAAATTACAGATAAAAAAAATACGTAAAAATAAATTTTAATTTTAATTTTCATCTTTTTATATTTTTAGACTTTCTTTTAGTTTGAATATATTTTTTTGTATTTTTCATAAACTATACGGTATACTACATATATAGTAGTATCACGTCAAAATGACCATGTGAATAATAAATTTCAGAGAAACTAATAGCATTACTCTTTTTTTAAAATCTCGAGAGTAGATCATAAATCAAAACTGGAAAAAGAAAAAAAGAAAAATACCTGTGTTGAAATATATTGCTTGATGTCATCCTCATTGATTTTGGAGCCATTATTTGACTTTACTACAAATGCTACAGGAACCTCACCTGCAGCCTCATCTTTCATGCTGATCAAAGCAGATAAAAAGGATATTATAATATATTAATTCGACGTATATAGATAAGAACCTAACATTCAACTGATTAAGCAACTAACTGATCGCTTAAATAACTTCGTGAGTTTTATTATAATCAATAAATCTCTCCAACTTCTCAACACTCCACATTCTATTTTTTTTTTAAATTTTTATTATAATAATATATACAGCATAAATGGCAGTACTGTGTGCAATTAAGAAAGCTGCTTACGGGACAACGGCGGCATCGGAGATGTTAGGATGGGCGATCAGCATTGCTTCGAGCTCGGCGGGGGCCACTGGGAACCCTTTGTACTTTATCAGTTCCTTCAATCTGTCAACAATGAAAAGTTCGTCGTCGTCGTCGATGTACCCAATGTCGCCGGTGTGCAACCATCCCTCTTGGTCTATGGTCTTCTTTGTAGCCTCTATGTCATTCAGATAACCTGACCATAATTTTTTATAGTTCGATTATTGACCCCATTTTTTCTCAATTAAAAATTTTAAAAAGCAATAACGGACTATAAAATAATTGTAAATGAATCGTACGATTAAAATCACAAGTGAATTATGTTTTAAGAGTAGTATCGACAATATTACAACTAAATTATAACTAAATATTTAAAAATTTGTTATTTATTTATTTATTTATTTTGAGTTTCTCTATTGTTAATATTTTTGAGTTAAAGTCATAAATTAATTTTTTAAATGAAAGTTTTGTTTGAGTTATAAACTTATAATTTAGTTGATTATCACATGGACGATCTGGACAATTCAATTGTCACCAGAAAAATAAAATACTAAGTGATATTAGGAATATGATATAAATAATTAAATTTATTTATTTATATTTAAATATTTAAAATAAATTATAATTTTAAATGATATCATAGTAAAATTTCTGAATTGGAATATAATGATTTCACATTTTATCAATTAAATATTTCAAATATTAGAAAAAAAAACTTACCATACGATCTATGTACCATAGATAAACAAATAAATATACCATATAGCTCTTTTGTCGACCATTTATTATCAATGTGACTATTATTGCCAACAGCATTTGAAGGAGACCAGTGGTACAATGAGAGCCACAATTCTGTGAATCATTGGAGGGAGGAAAACTCACGTGTCCCAGAAGCAATAATGGGATCTGACGGGACATCCACCTTAGATTCCTTAGCCCTTACCAATGAAAAAAGAAATTAATAATGCGGAGTTGGTCGACTCACGCCCATCATCACCCATTCTTGAACGACACCGATAACATGTAATATTTTACTTACAAGTAAAATTTTAACTTTCTCGTTTGATAACTCACAAGTTAAGCCACCTTATTTTAAACAACATAAATACTTAACTCTAAAATAAGAATTATATCCAATATAGAATTAGTCAGTCCAAGATTTCTAAGCCTATTTATCCTAATTTTATATATTGAAATGCATACAGGTCCTTAAATATATTAAAGATACACGGTTACCAAACCCACCACGAGTAATATTAGATACAACCAAAAAGTGCACAAGATTTTGACAACTTCAGACTACAAATATCATTTATCAATTTAGGGTTGTTTGAATTGAAAGATGAGTTGAGATGGTCTGTAAATAGTAAAATAAGATATTTTATGAATATTATTTTTTAATATTATTATTATTTTAAGATTTAAAAAAGTTGAATTATTTATTATATTTTGTGTACAAATTTGAGAAGATTCTTTTAGAATTTGAAAAAGTTGAATTGTTTATTATATTTTTGTGTAAGAATTTGAAATGATTTTTTTAGGATTTGAAAAAAATATAAATTATTATATTTTATATAGAAATTTAAAAACATTGTAATAATGAAAATGAAATGAGTTGAGGAGAATTTTGAAACCAAACAGTCCCTTAGAATACCGTATAAAAATATATTATTATATATTAATCGACGTTATCGTTCTCCGCATGTTTAATAACATGACATATCAGCACTAAAACTTACTTTTTATAATATCGGATGATAGCATTTTCAGTGATTCTTTAAATTAATTAGTTTTTTTTAAAGAAAAAGACATAGAATATAACACAGAACTGACAATTATAATAACTAAAAAATAATAAAATTCAAAACTATAGAACATTGTTAACTTTGATTAAATAATACCTTTCATGATCTGGCTACCTCTGATGCAAATCTCTCCCGCTCGATTACGGGGAAGCGAAGCACCGGTTTCTAGATCAACGATCTTCATCTCAGCGTTTCTTACGACCGTCCCACACGCACCTGATTTTATGGGGAATGGTTTCTTTGCAAATGCCAGGCACATCGATAACGCTCCTCCTTCAGTCATACCATAACCCTGCACTCAAATAAAGTCTAATTTGTTTTTATAAATATTTTTAATTCATCTCATTTAATTATTATAATTTTTTAAAATTTAATACAAAATATAATATAATATAATATTATAACATATTTTATAATATTATTTAATTTAATTTTTAACTTTTATCTAAATTTATCTTATCTGTAAAAACAAATCAATTTCTCACATGATTATAACGTACCCATTTTATATTTACTAGCTACAATTCACCAGCAAAAAAAAATTGTGTATGATATAACAGATTTCTTCATATATTTTTCTGTGGATTAATATATAGAACACACGTCACTTGCATTTATTTAATGCTACAATATGTACAGGGCTCATATATATTAAATAATGACCCCACTCCGCACCAAAATAAAAACCAAACAAGTGATCTACATCATTTCCCCGATTTGAAGTTAACAAAATAAAGATATATCTGGTGGTATATCCCTGTTTGGTGGTGGGTAATTCAATCAACATCATCTATTACAAGAACGGAGGAAAGTACTAATCAGTGGTAGATCATACAGTTTTTAAGTTTTATGTACTTTTTTTTTTTTAAATCATCATTAAAATAATATTTTTTTTCACATGAACCTCATAATTATTTATTTATTTTTAAATAAAGTGTGCATAACTAGCGCGTACTAAAACAACAAATATCATTTCTCTAGAATTAAAAGCATTTTCATTACATTTCTAGGCAGAAAATATAGTATTTAATTGGAATTTAAATCTCTTAAGATTTCTTCGGAATCCTAGTATCATACCCGTGAATTCCACTAAATTCTAGTCATTGTTTTTAAATTCACAAAATCAAAACCATTTAAATTCTAATTTTTGTGTATACTGCTTAATTAATATTGAAATTCTATGAAATTAAGAAAATCTATATAACGTCAAAGTACTCCATAGAATGTCGATTGAACTCATTTGCCATGCATGAACAGGATCAAGGACAAACCAATTAACTACCTGTCCAAGTTGGGCATTAGGCAGCTTTGTTCTGACGGCATCCTCTAACTCCTTCCCCAAGGGTGATGCTCCTGAGATCACTATTCGAATCGACGACATGTCGTACCTATGTGCGTCGGGGTTCTTCACGATCGCCGAGACAACTGGTGGAACGAACGGCGCGATCGTGACCTTGTATTTCTGAATAAGCTCCAACAGTTTTACAAGCTCGAACTTCTGCATTATCAGAATCTTCGCTCCTACTCTCATACCGCAAAGAAAAACAGCGTTGAGCGCATATATATGGAACAACGGCAACACGCACAGTATCACATCTTCGCTGTGAAAGTACAAGTTTGGGTTTTCGCCGTCAACTTGTTGTGACACGCTTGTGACCAACGCCTGGTGCGTCAACATGACCCCTTTTGGAAGACCCGTCGTCCCTGACGAAAAAGGGAGCGCCACTACATCGTCCGAGTTTACCTTCACGGCCGGGATATCGTTCTCGTTGGCTTCGGTCAGCTCGGAGAAGTGCAAGAAGCCCTCCGGCGGAGAGTCAATGCACACGACCTTCAGGTCGTTTTCTTTTGCGAAGACTTTCAGCTTGTCTACGTACGCAGCTTGAGTAATAAAGAGTTTAGAGTTTGACGCCCGTGCTTGCTTTGTTATCTCAGCAGGCGTGTAAAAAGGGTTAGCGGTCGTGATCACTGCGCCGATGTGGGATGCGCCGAGGAACGCGAACATGAATTCGGGACAGTTTTGGAGTAAAAGCATGATTACATCTCCGTGTTTGATGCCCTGCTTGTGGAGGCCAGAAGCGACCCTACGTGAGGCGAGCTCCACCTCGGCGTAAGTGTATGTGACATTGTTAGCGCCATTGACGAGACAGGGACGGTCACTGAACTGGGATAGGCGTTCGAAACAGTAAGTGTGGACTGGGAGATGTTTTGGGATGTAAATATCGGAGAGTTTCGACCGGAAAATAAATTCTTGAGGTTCTCGGTTAGAGTCCATCGGTGTTGGCTTTAGGGAAAGGGAGGGGAAGAAAAAGATAAAGATTCCCGGGAAGACAAAGGGAAGGTGAAGATTTGGTTTGAGCTCGGTTTGTGGTCTTTGTCTGGATCGTCGCGACTTCTTGTTGAGAGCTATAGTGTGTGTATATATATATAATATATTATGGTACAAGTCACAATAAGGTGATGCGACCACGCATATGGATGAGATCTCTCTTTAGCAAATCCAACGGTACTCCTAAGCTCGTGCCTCCTACTGATCGTGGACCTGGACAGTGGCCCAGTACGAGATGGTGATTGTTTAACTCCCTTGTACTCTTAGGGATTAGGCCGGATGATTAATTTGTGAATATCAGATATATTAGAGCAAAATATTCATGAATTTTGAAAAAGGAGAAAAAAATAAAAAATATAAGAAAGTTAAAATATTTTTATAATATAAATTTTAATATTACTATTGTTTGGATATTCCAGAAAGTTTAATTATTTTTTATTTGATAATTTGTAAAAAATTTGTAATGATTAGTTTGAAAGTGTTTGTATTTAAATATTTTTAAAAATAAAATGAGATGAAATTTTTTTCCAAACATCGCTTAATCATCAGCGAATTAGAACTTTGGACTGTGCAAAAAAATTTGAATTGATTCGAGCTCAATATACGAATATTTTGGAAAACATAATTGAAGGGACAAAAATAGCAACGAAGATATATCATCACAGCTCATCAAAGTGCCATTATCAGGGGACAAGTGGAAAAAAGTAAAAGAAAAAGAAGAGTATTAGAAAAAGAGTAACACTACATCCATCAAAAAAGTGTCCCGAAAGTGTGCACGGTAAGTGCATTTCATTTTTTTATTTTTCTTTCTTTTTTCATGTATTTTTTTTAATCATCATAAACATTTAAAAAAAATAAAAAAAACTCACAACATTATTAAAAAATATTTCCTTAATTACTAAGTAAAAAAACAAAAAAAAAATTGCTTCAGGATACTTTTTCGGTGGGTTTAGCATGTTTGTTAGAGAAAATGAGAGGAAAATGAAAAATGAGATAAAAACAAGCTAAACACACAAGAGGAGACATAAAGCAGTCATTCCTTACTACTCTCAAATACTAGAATAGAGAGGGATCAGATCAGATGAAAAAAATGAACTTCCAAACTTTTGAATAACAATTTTACAAGAACACGGAGGTAATCTTCAACCTTAAGATGAGAGCTCCAAGATATTATCTTCTCCCTGCAAAAGGGATATTCAACCTTTATTGTATAGAGAGAAATGAGAGACTATAAAAGAGTGTAAAATATTCATATTGTAGAGAATTTGCCTGCCAAACGACCTGTGGATGTAAGTCATGTGTTAAACCATGTAAATTTATGTATCTCACTTTCTACTTACATTTCCAGTATTAATTTTCTATTTACTATTATGAATGTATGTACGGGCATTGTATAATCGCTAAAGACCGCCATCATGTGCTTTAGATCACTTCATTGAGACTTGGACCACGTCAATGGGACGGGAATGACTTTTTTTCTTGTTTTTGATCTGTTGTTCGATTTTTTACAATAACACTAACTATTCTCCCGAGTTTAGAGTGAATGATTGGCTTTAATTTTAAGCATGAATTAAATATTACTTGAGTTGATTAGTTTTTTTTTTCCTTCCAAAAGGTAAACTTCATTGATAAAATATTCTTAGTACAGATAAACTGAAATTGTAAATACATACAAGCTAATAAGAAACTATGAAGGAGAGTCTTTGCCACTGTGAAAATCCAAAAGACATAATGGAATTTTGATCAGGGGTATTTTACCATACAAATTGTTATAGGATTCTCATTGCACAGTAGAATGCGTGCATCGGTTCTAGGATCGATGTATCTTTTTTGCTTTCTAGCTTATAAATCTTATAGCATTATTCTTTTATCTCTTATTGTTCATTTTGTGATCCATTTTGAATTGTGTCATGGTTGTGTCAAGGTTGTTATCACAACCTGCGAATCTCCTTCTTTGATTATCTTCTTAAGGTTCTTTCCTTTACTCCTATGAAGCCTATTAATGTCTCACCCTGGTTTGGATTGCAGTTGCTCGAAAACTTTGTTACCATGGACACAATTGTTTCATTATGATCCCTACATATTGTTGTTATCGTGCTTCCTGTTGGCATCACAGCTACATCAAATGAGATTGAGTAATGTTCCAACGGAGGGGGTACCATCTGGAGGCCACTACCTAGTATTTTTCATTCCCAAGCCATGCTGTGTTCTTTATAAGCTTGATGACTTTAGGTACAAAAGGCCAATAGGTATTTGTCTCCTATATATTTCTTTTTGTTATCTCCTATTTCTACTCGAAGGTGTGTGGACGTGTTGGTTGGATTTTGAATGGTTGGTGCTTGGTTCCCCTCTTGCAAATCTCACTCCTGGAGATAAGATTATACACAGCCTGGAAAACAATATGTTATTGACGAGTGCTTTTAACTTTAAAAAATATGAGCTTCAAATGGAGGCATCGAAATTATGTAATCTTTGGTTGGATTCAGGCCCACAATCACACTGGCCAGTAGTTCTAACGAAAAACTTAACAAATTATACAACTAATATAGTGACATTGTTCATGATTTTTATTTTTTTTTAAATGAAATGAAAATAAGATAGTAACGAAGTTTGTAGCATTACTTGATATTCGAGTAGGAAATCTATCGACAATACTGATCTTTAAACCCATCGATCCATTTCTCCCGGATCCCGACTTGACTGCAGCCTGCAGTTCTTTTTTTATTTTTCCTTTTTTGTTGGTCTAGTAGTAGCTTGCAAGTGGGCCTACTGATACACGATCCACTATAATTATCAGTGTAGTCAACCCAGGGTTAGAAGCTAAAATTGAGGCCAACAATTCGTAAGTAAGTGTTAAGCTGGGGTTGTGTGTGGGGCTGAAGGTCTTCAATCGGTATTTCTGAACGACCAAGTCCACACCAGGGTTGATAACGAAGTGACCAGCTGGAGTGGGCCATTATAAAAAGAGAAGCCCACCCCTTTACCAAAAATACGTGCTAAAATAATCAAAACAACAATAAATATTTATTAAACCGACCTCATGAATATTGAACACAAACCGATTTTCTTTTTTTAAAGTTTCTTTTATTCGGTTGTCCATAACATTAACATCATATAATATCTACGTAAACAAATTCGTACAAAGCGTTGCCCTTTATCCCTCTATGTTGGACCCCTAGCTAGTTAGTGGTTCCTTCCACAGAGCAACAGAGCATATATATTACAGATTAGGCATTAAAAAAATCAACATTGTAAAAAGCAAATAGGCTTTCATATTTCATTTCTCTCCCGTCCCCTCGAAACCTTCTATTTATTTTCTACTTGGGGTCGGGGGCTAATTTTCTAGAATTGCAGCGAGTCTCGCCCGCAGGTCTTTCCTTAAGATTTTGCCCGATGGAGCTTTAGGAATTGCATCTGTGAAGAAAACCCGGTTGATTCTCTTATAAAAGACAACCTGCCACACATACAACACGACACGACAGTCAACTTGAGAAAATAAATATATATAATTAGCTAGGAAATTAACATGAAGTTAGGTATTGGCGACAAGAATTGGAAAATTAGTTAAGAGTTAGGTGTCGTTGTCACCTAGAAATGCACTGGGTTGCAAGTTTGTAATTTAAAAAATAACTGGAGGTGGCTGGCTTGCTTCTGCCACGTTGGAAATTTTTGATCGATCCGCTAAATATATATAATATATATAGCATGCATGGTTATAGGTTCACCTAATCATTTGAGGTGGACAGCTAGCTGCATTCTGCCTAAAACAAGAGTACGACGGTCGAATAACCGAAAGGGTATTGTTAATTTTTGTTATAGATTTTGTCGTCCTCGTTATTTCTTTAAATTATATATGGTTAAGCTTTTTGCTACGTGAAAGGTCTTGAGAATAATCACGATTGAAATCTTGAGCAATAACAAAAATAAAGAGAGAAAAAAAGAACATGATCCATCACATACCTGTCTTGAGATATACTGCTTGATGTCATCCTCACTGATTTTGGAACCATTTGACTTGACAACAAATGCGACAGGAAGCTCCCCTGCTGCCTCGTCTTTCATGCTGTTCAAACAGAATTCGAGGATGAGCTTGTATAACCAAACATTCAACAAAGTCAAGCAGTAATGTATACTGACCAATTAGCCTAATTAATTAGACAGACGCGTGAAACACTGCATGCCAGAGCTAGCGTAGGAAAACTTACGGGACAACAGCGGCATCGGAGATGTTGGGATGGGCGATCAGCATTGCTTCGAGCTCGGCGGGGGCTACTTGGAACCCTTTGTACTTTATCAATTCCTTCAATCTGTCAACAATAAAGAGTTCGTCATCACCGTCAATGTATCCAATATCGCCGGTGTACAACCATCCGTCTTTGTCTATGGTCCTCTCCGTAGCCTCCGGGTCATTAAGATAACCTGACCAAAATTTTAATGGTTCAGTTATTAACATGCTTTTCCCCATAAATATATATTTAATAAAAATAAAATAAAAAACCTTTCTTTTAACTCTACATGAAATTGATAAGCCAAACTTTGAGATTATATATCCTGATTTCTTAGTATGTGTTGTTTCATTAGTAGTTATTAAGTATTTCGGGAGTAAGGACACTTGGCATTTCTAGCCGATTATATCACTACAATAAAATGAATATTTATAACAAGTTATTTATCATGAAAATAATTATTTGTGACGAGAATAAACTCATTTTTTTAGTGAAATAATAATTTTGACAGAAAATAATAAATAACAAATAAACAACTTTTTTTTTATAATGTATGGGATGACTTACCAATTAAAATTGATACATGAATAAATAATAATTTTAAATATATAACATATAGTAATAGATTTCGAAATTACTGCAATAATTTTAATTATTAATTAAACGTGAAATTACTGCCACTTCGTTTGTATTTCGAAATTACCTACTAAGTTTTTGAAATTTTTTTGAAAAATTCTACTCAACTTCTAGTCTGCTTATTACACACCATACTCTTGCCTACTCATCAACCCGTTTCGGTTCGCCTTTTTCCCTCACTCCTCAATCCTCATTCATCCAGATGAAGACCGAAACCTTCACTCTCCATTCTCTACACAGCGCCTTCCAGACGAAGACAAGCCCTCAATCCTCACTCACCCAGATGAAGACCGAACCCCACCCACTCTCCCTTGTCTATGCAGCACCCCAAATAATGGCCACTTCTCTCTCCTAAAAAATCCATGCCTTTTTTGGACAGTTGCTTTTGGTTTTACGAAATAATTTTGTTTTTGTTGTTTCTGAGAAGAAAATGAGGAAGAAAAATGTGATTTTTGAAGTGTTGAGTTAGATTTGCTATTGAGAGAATTGTTAAATCACTAATCTCCATGAATATAAAAGGAGATAGGATTTCTTAGCTGTAAAATATAGAGAAACGATTTACCTACTAAAGATTTTCTGGCAAGTGGGAACCAATTATGTGAAAACCAACCAAGGTGGAAATGAATTCCTAGTTCATTAAAAATAGAAATCGGTAGCTACCAATGAAAAAAGTATGATCATTATTTGTAAGTGGGTGGCCGGTTCCCCTCATGATGAAGACAATGCGCGCAATCAATTAGTATCGTCAACATCCCGGTGTACTGGCTTCAATTATCAAAAAATTTATTCAACGCCTTTTTTCTCATCATCGTATAATGTAATATTAAATAATTAGAAATTATTTATTATATTTCACTTATAAACTTATCATCTAATAGTAGCATCTCAATTATTTCTTGGCCCTTCCGTAATGCTGGGGACTACTTCCCATTTCTCATTGGGCGATTGAAATATTTCCCAGTTCTCCATTGTTAACATCGATCCACATATTAAATTTAGCAGTAATATTTTAATTTGCCTTGTTTATGACGCACCAAGCTGCAACCATCTAAGCATAATGTACCCGACGGTCCAAGAACTAATTCCATATATTTAAGGCCTATATATTACCAGGTCAATTATAAGGGTGAGTTTTTGTTGGGATATTTAATAACATGACAGATCTAGCTAAAATGTATGACCATGATATATATATATATATATATATAATGCAGGTGGGGCGAGAAATTAATGTATTATACCTTTCATGATCTGGCTACCTCTGATGCAAATCTCTCCGGCTTGATTTCGGGGAAGCGAAGCACCAGTCTCGGGGTCAACGATCTTCATCTCGGCATTTCTTACGACGGTCCCACACGCCCCAGATTTAATCTCGAAGGGTTCCTTAGCAAAAGCCAGACACATTGCTAGCACTGGTCCAGCCTCAGTCATCCCATAGCCCTGGTTCACAAGTTTCGTGGACCCATTATTTATTAGCTAGGTGGCCCAAATTGACCACGACCATTTCTCTATTTTATTTATGTCTATTATATATATATATATATATATATATATATATATAATACAACAGATATCTTAATTGTTATGTGGAACGCAGGTCGGTTTTTTTGGGTAAGAAAAATATAGGCCTGATCACAATAATGGCGTGATCTCTTCTTCACTACTTTAATAATTAGAAACTTCGCGCGCAACCGTTATTGGTGTGGATCAAATGACAACCACCTAGCTACTTTGTTTTTTTGTTCTTCAGTACTTTTTTTACTGGTAAGATGGAAAACCGACTAGTTTTAATTTCCCTTTATGCAGCTTTTTTCACACCAAAAGCAATACTAATATATATATATATATATATATATATATATATATATATATAATTAAATTATAAATAAAATCAATTTAATTTCAAGCATATTCTTATATGTACTAGTTGCCATGATTATGTAGTAAGGACTAGCTAGGAGTACAAAATATTGTAAGTGGTAAATTATGAATTTTACTACCTGTCCAAGCTTGGCATTAGGAAGCTTAATTCTGACCGCATCCTCTAGCTCCTTCCCCATCGGTGCAGCTCCTGACATCACTGTTCGGATCGACGACACGTCGTAATTATGGATGTCGGGACTCTTCGCTATCGCCAAGACAATCGGTGGAACAAAAGGTGCCACCGTAATCTTGTATTTCTGAACCAACTCCAGCAATTTTACAATCTCGAACTTTTGCATAATTAGAATTGCCGCTCCAACACGAAGACCGCAGAGGAAGACTGAATTCAACGAATAGATATGGAACAGCGGCAATACGCACAGTATCACGTCCTCACTATGAAAGTACAAGTTGGGGTTTTCACCGTCGACCTGTTGTGCCACGCTCGTGACCAATCCCTTGTGCGTCAACAGAACCCCTTTGGGAAGCCCTGTTGTCCCTGACGAATACGGAAGCGCCACGACATCGTCCGAGTTGATTTTCACGGCAGGAATATCTTTCTCGTCGGCCTGTGTCAACTCAGAGAAATGCAACAAGCCCTCCGGCGGAGAGTCAATGCACACGATCTTCACGTCGTTTTCTTTTGCGAAGTCTTTCACCTTGTCAACGTACACAGCTTGAGTAATAAGGAGTTTAGAGTTTGATGCCAGTGCTTGTTTTGCAATCTCAGCTGGCGTGTAAAATGGGTTAGCAGTCGTTATCACTGCGCCGATGTACGAGGCACCGAGGAATGCGAACATGAATTCGGGACAGTTTTGGAGCAAAAGCATGATCACGTCTCCCTGTTTGATGCCCTGCTTGTCGAGGCCGGAAGCAACTTTACGTGATGTGAGCTCCACCTCTGCATAAGTGTACGTGACACCGTTGGCGCCATTGATAATACAAGGACGGTCGTTAAACTGCGATATGTTCTCGAAGCAGTAAGTATGAAGTGGGAGGTGTTTGGGGATGTAAATATCAGGGAGCTTCGACCGGAAAATGAATTCTTGGTGGTCTTGGTGGGGCTCCATCGGTGTTTGGCTTTTGGGAAAAGGAGAACAGAGGCTTTCCAGGGAGAGAAAGAGAAGGTAAAGATTTGGTTCGAGCTCGATTTTCTTGTGGGGGGGTGTTTCCCTGGTTTGGTTTGAGTTTGGATTGGGAGGTAATATACTGCAGGTAGGTGATGGCAGGGGGAGATGATGTCAAGGGGCAGAACGGTAAGAACGAGGTCCGAAACGCAGGAATTGGTACTGTTAAACTAACAGCACAGTCGACAAAAGTCTCTGAAAGACCCATGTGAGGTTTGACACGTAGATATCCTTATAGCTAGTCAAAGTTTCATGGCTGATTTTGCAGTTTGGCCATGGAATTAAAAATGGGTATTCCTTGCGATTGGTTGTGCATAGTCATACGTAACACTATATTGCGAGGTTTATCTAATCTTTATTGATTGGGACGTTGGGGTTGGTGAGGGATATGTATGGGAATTGATTGGGGTGGTGGGAGAGAATTTTGTAATATAGAAATATACAGGACAGGAAGAGGTCAAGGAATTTGACTGGAAGCCGAAAACACGTAAGGTTTTGCACCTAACGCAAGAGGATCCGGGGGGGGGGGGGGGGGTGTGCGGTGGACTCACCCACATGACCATTCACCTACTACAGTCTACATACAACTGCCGCGCGGGGAGTTACTATACTTGCTTTCACGCGGCTTTCTGCGATGGAGCCTCAAGTCTCGAATGCCGACCCCTTGGCATCATTCTCACCTACTCTCTTTTTGGTTTTGTTTTCGGCTTGGGCGCTTGGCCTCCCAGATACGGCCAGCTATGGTTTTACTAATTTGATTCTGATAAGCAAATAGATCATAAGCATTCATTCAAGCTGAGAATAAAGTAGAGATATTAGCATTTATTGATTTTCAATTATAAAGTTAAACTATGAATGCAATATAATATCTATCTTTACACGTCAAACCTGTATTAAAGTGTCGCTTGTTCACGTGTTCTGTAGAAAATCATTTATATAATCCTAAAATACTAAGTTCTAAAAATACTAATCGAAAAAATATGTTACTTAAGTAAAAAGGATTAACTTTTACTTTTTCTAAACGAATACTGAAAAATTATCCGCCTAAAATTGTATATAATATTGCTATTTTTAAATGACTTAGAATGCCCACAACAATAACGGCATTTCTCCGTAGTTCTTTCTTCATCAGTAACGTTGATGTTGATTTTTGATAGATGCATGTTCGGGAAACGGTGGTAACAAATTAAGCAATTGCGAATGTCAATTTGAGATTCCATTTCGGGGCCGGGGAAAAAAAACAAGAAAAATAAAATCATTCCTTTTCGACAAACGGTGATTTTTGTTGTTGTTGTTGTTTTTTTTTTTTTATGCCTTTTTTTCTTATACACTGTGCGTGATTGTCCAGACTCATAATGAGAAGTACTGTTCAATTCAAGTTTGTCTATTTGGTGTCAAGATCTTTTTTATATAACCCCTTAATTTTTCACTAAAAAAATTAAGAATTGAATTCCCGCACTCCATGTATAAAAAAATAATAATTTGCCTACTTGATGTGTCTTTAGTATAAATTGTATTTTTTATTTTTTAAATGTATTTAAATATTTAAAAAATATATTAATATACTGATAATTGCTTTCTTAATTATTAAATAAAAAATATTAAATATATATATGAGCAATTAAATAGATGAAGAAACATAGCATAGTATCATTTTCCTTGTTTGATAAGTGATATAACACAAGATAAGGTCCGCCTCTATCGGCAATAAGCGCAGACTGCAAAGCAGATGAAGACAAGAAGTTGTGAATCCCAACCATTTGAACTGTGAATTAGTTCTTTGTCTTTCCGACCATAATTATCATAAATCCAACTTGGAATCTTTTGGAATTACCAAAATTGTATCCTTTGGCTAGCTAGCGTCTAATTCCACCAAACTCGAACTAACTAGATTTCTACGTAAACAACATGAGTTTAGTATAAATATTCTATGTAAAAGTTAAATATATAAATTTTTTATAAAAATAATAGACTTAAAAAAAAAAGAGTGAATTTTTTACATTTTTTATAATAAAATATAAATTAGCCAGGGTCTAATTTAGTTCTTTTACATTTTTTACATATGAATTATTATTCATATTAATAATTCTTTGCAATGGTTTAAAGAGAGAGAAAAAAATTATAAAAAATTATTATTATTATAGAAGCTATCGATATTCCGAAGGAAATGGAGGAGATATATGTGGATTAATAATACTACACAATCTCCTCAATTTCTATACATTATATTTTTTAAAATTAAAATTTTTTTTTTGAGTTTATTTTTTAAAAATTAATTCAATTTTTTTATTCATTATTTATGTATTAAATATTTGATAAAAGAAAAAATAATAAAAATTTAAAAAAATATAATATATAAAGATTGTATGAATAATAAAAAGTTGTGTAAATTTTTTTTTACGTGGATATGGATTCTTCCGGAACCCAATTAACACCATTAGCTGGCTAACAAGTTAGCCTAGCCCCAAGCCAAGCCGCCGTAAGATACGAAGAATCACTTTCAGCTTCCCCACGTTGTAGGATAGGGTGTAAATAATGGAAAAAAATTATATAAAATAAACTTATAAATTGATGTGTAATAAAATTTGTTAGATTTATTTTCTAGTATAAATAATTTTATAATCTGACGTATCATATTAAATTATATAAATTTATAAATTTATTTTTATTGAATTTATTTGTGCCTAAAGTATTTTCTAAACAAATAATACTAATCAACAAATTCATTGGTTTGTGATTCATTTGTTTTAAGTGATATTTGATTATCAAATCATTTAATATTTATTATTATATAGTATTATTTTTTACTTATATTTTAAAAGATGAAAGGATTTGTTTACCAATAAAAAAATTAAGAGAAAATTATATTTCAAATATAACTAAAAATTTATTTGTCCAAAAAGAAATGTTACTTACCATCCTCACACCACACATCAATATATAATTTATTATTTTTACCTTTTAACTTAAATACATATATACATATCAATATGTGTTTGTTTAAATAAAAGGACAAAAATAAAAAATAACATATTAGTATATGGTGTAAGAAATAATAAGTAAAAACTTTATAAATTTAACCCCATACAAAAACTATTCGACTCCAATTAAAATAAGATTTTGGGCTCATTTGAGTGTTTAGAATATTTCAAAATATCTAAGAATAGTAGTATTTTTTGAAATATTTATTTTAATTTTCATTTTGATTTGATGTCTTTGAATTTTAAAAAAATATTATTTATTGATAAATTGTAAACAAAATATAAATGGATTGTAACTTTAGGATTGCTCAAATTTAGCCATCCACTCCTTATTCAAAATTTGTTTTAGCTTTTAACAGGATCCGAAAGAAAAACGTTGCAGTCTCACCTACCACCAATTCGTTTTGATTTGTGTACACACATACATGGCCCTAGTTTTTCTCTGTGTTTTTTTTTCTCATTTTTTTATTTAACATCTCATCAGTACCGCATGCCTAGTGACCCAAATTGCCACGTCCTCACATATGTTTTCCCAAAAATATTGGTGAATTAGTTGACCACACGCTTTAACTTTGCTGGTAGTTGTTGTCAACGCCCGACCCATGTCACGAAAAGGCAAAAGCAGATTGCTCTCAACGACAATTTACAAAGAATTCCCTTGCTAGCTTTTTATCGTTTCTACCACCAAAATAAAAGGAAAAAAAGGTCCACCTAACACCCTTCTCCTAGCTAATTACTTGTATTTCTGTACAAATTAACAACCCGCCTTCTCATATGGAAAAATGCCGCACCACATACAACAAGAAGTAACTTGTTTGCATGCATTCAAGACTGCTGCTTTGAACAACCCTCTCAATAATTCGGACTGGACAATTGAAGGGATCATACGAGATTCAAGACTGCTGCTCAACAATTTTGAAGACTGGACAGCCACAAAAATATATCGGGATCAGAACCGATGCGTGCGTCTTATTGCGTAATGGGCGTCCTCCAAATCCAAATTTGGAGAAATTCCCAGTAATTGGATCCATCAATGTTTGTTGGAATTCCACAGTGGAAAAGATCCACCTCTTTGTACGTTTTAGTTTCCCTTTACTTTCTGTTATGTTTTGAACAATGCTTCGTAACTGAATCCTTCTCTTAATGAAGTTTTCTTTGGAAGAAAAAAAAAAAAACTTGTTTGCATGCATTTAAGCCACTGCATAGGTTGATTAGGTCAATTTTCAAGTATTCAACATGCACGTTGTAAACATTAATGGGTTTATCACATCATTGCTTACCATTTTTATTGGTGGATATCAGACCCAGAAAACGACAGTGACATTATATATTATCTGCCCTAAAATTAAGTATAGAATGGAACCTAGGAAATAAATTAATAGAAGAGAAATTTATCTATGTGGTAGTAGTTAGAGGCTAGCCATCATGATGCATGTATATATATTTTCCCGACTCCAACTAATCTTAGTCAATCTTAGAAAATTGAATTCAAAAAAACCCAACTAAACCACACCAAACATTGTCAAGTTGATTTGGTTCAATTTTATGTGGCTCTAATCTGTTAATTAAAAAAATATCAAACTAGAGAATATTAGCTAGCTAGACAATTAGGTTATGAAGACAATATTTTATATATATATATATATATATATATATATATATATATATATAAAATGATTCCATAAAAGTATGTATTCTATATTGGTCTGCTTAAGAGTTCATAAATTTAGGTTTTAAATTCCACTCTAATCGACAGCTAGCAAAAGTTGAACACATCATGCCATACGAGTTAATGTTGTGGAAGGAGATACATAGAATTGATCATTTTCTATTAATATCATATTTTTTTGTGGCGGTTGGGGGCTGTTAGGGACTAAATTGATTGGGTCCAACCCTTTGAAAACCTATCACTAATAATAATGGAAGAGATAAAACCAAGAAATAAGGAATGAAAAAGATAAGGTAAGGAAAAGATAAATCAAAAGAAGTTTGCTTAGACTTAAAAAAGGAAAAAGTTTCATAAGGCAGGTTGGACTCTATCACTTCAAAGAAGAAAACAGATATCTATAAAAGGAGGAGATCTCTACAAAAGAAGGAACCCTCCACAGGCTTGAGATGACTTCTCTATGTCTAGACTAAATTCATCCATTGTATTGAGTGATATGTAAAGTCAACATTCTCTAACTCACAAAATCGCCTTCGAAAAACCAGATAAGATCTCCTTAACTTTTTTTTTCCTATTATTTATTTTCTTAACACTGTATCAAAAAAAAAAAGGAAAAGAACACAGGAAGCAAACTACACGACATGGTGCACGTGCAACATGCACAGTGTACGTAAGGGATCATTCATCAAGCAAAACTTGCAGCCACTAGTGACTCACTCACCAGTGATACAACAACGGTGGAGATACAATGACGGCGAAGACTTCTACCGGTGGTCATGACTGGGCTTACATGCCTTGTTTGTTGCCAGGGAGGTGCTTCTCACATAATGGCATGCACGAATATGATGAATAGAGGTGAGCAAGATGTTGTAGGCAGCGTCACCTCATTCGCTACCCAGCGAGCCAACCAACAACCACCACAAGGCTCACCGGCGGCCTTTTTCACCAACACAGTGATTCTCTACCACCGCATAACCTCGGCGATAAGAGTGTAGCCGGAGGATGTCTCAACCGCTACACCCACAGCTAGAGTTACGTAGTTGAGGCATCCTCCCGTTACACTAATCGCCAGAGTTACGCGGTCAAGGCATCCTCCCGCTACACTCTCATCGCCGAGGTTATATGATCGAGGCACCTTCCCACCACACCTATCGCCAGAGTTACGTGATCGAGGCATCTTCTCGCTACACTCTTATCGCCAAGATTAAGTGGTCAAAACACCCTCCCGCTGCACCCATTGCCAGAGTTATGAGGTCAAGGCATCATTCTACTACACTCTTGTCGCTAAGGTTACGCAAACGAGGTATCCTCCCACTACACTCATCGCTAGAGTTACGCAGTCAAGGCATCCTCTTGCTATACTTTTATCTCTGAGGTTACGCGAACGAGGTATCCTGTTATGATCTTATCGCCAAGGTTAAGCATTTGAGGCATCCTCTCAATACATCCATCGCCAGAGTTATGCGGTCGAGGCATCTTCCCGCTACACTTTTATTGTCGATATTACACGTTCGAGGTATCCTCCCACTACACCCATCACCATAGTTATGCAGTCGAGACATCCTCCCACTACACTTGCATCACCAAGGTTATGTGGTCAAGGCATCCTTCCACTACACTCGCATCGCTAGGGTTATGCGGTTAAGGCATCCTCCCACTACAATCTCATCGCTAGTGTTACACGTCGAGGCACCCTCCTACCAAATGCAACCTAGTGTCTCTACTCGCCACAAGTGCTGCCAGCGAGTTACCTTCGAGAATGAGTCGATGGGTTCAGCAACTACCAAAGATGGATTTAGGGGGTCGACGGGCTCCCTGGCCACTTTGCACATTTATCTCATTAGTAGATAGTTTTATTATATTTAGTTTAGGTTAATTCATGCATATTATATGTTGTTTTAGAATAATGTTATTTTCTTAAGTCTATACTTAAAATGAGTAGTAATACATAATATGTTTTTTTTGTAGGGTTTGAGAATAATTTGGATCAAGTAAAAAAATAGAGAAATCACAAAAGGAAACCGCAAGAAGTTCAAGTTCGAAACTTGCTAGGAGACAGTTTGGACATACTTTAGTATTTTGATCATACTTTAGTATTTTCTTAAGTCTACTCATGGGTCCGATTGATGTGATTCTTGATGTGTTGGAAAGCTATCTTAAAATGCTACAAATTCTTATATGATAAAGATGTCTAAATTCTGACTCCTGAAATGCGTACGCTACTGTCAATCTAAGTCCTAAAAGTTAGGTCATTTTTTATGCAGGAATCAGGAAAACGTTATGGTTTCTTTTATACCCAAGAGAAACATATAATTATGGGGCAATTGAGTGGGAGAAGGCCAGGAACGATTTTAGTTTATTGTTTTATTTTCTTTTGCTGATGGATTGCTAAACACATTGCTAAGGTGTAGGGTATAGCTCAATCATATTTTGGTATGTTCTTAACAATCTGTTTATGGCTTTTATGTTTAAGTTTTGATATTTTCTAATTGATTTACCATAATAGAAAAGAGATTTATTCTGTATAATTCTTTGACTTATCGTAGACTCCAGGCACGTTGATTGTCTAGAATTTCCTGTGCATAAATTCTCTAGATCTGTTTTGTCTAAAATCAATCCAAATCATGAAACTATCTTTGAATGTAATATGTGCTTTAATGGCTAAATCATCTGACTAAGATCATCTTTCGTATGAATTTTAGTTGAGTTATAGAATTGATTGTTGAAACTATCATTAGATGTGTTGTGTGCGAATCTCGAAGCCTTAGTGTTTTAAGATATTGATATTTTTCTCCATAGTTTTGGTATTTTTCAGCAACTCAATCAACCCTTGATAATATTTTCTATTAAGTTTTCTTGTTCTTTTTTATTTTCTTGCTTTGGATTACAATTCTACACCATTCCCTTTGGATTCGATCTCGGACTCACCGAGTTATTACTGTGCGATAAGCCTACACTTGGGAGCATTATTAAAGTCACAGCAAAAGACTTTCACAAGGCAAGTTGGACTCTATCACTTCAAGGAAAAAAACTGATCTATATAAAAAGGAGGAGATCTCTACAAATTTAAGGGGGACTCTCCAGGGGCTTGGGATGACTTCTATACGCTTAAACTAAATTTATCTATTGTATTAAGCGCTATGTGAAACCATAAGAGATTGTAAAATTATAAATTATAATGGATTTTGTCCCTAAACAATCCGTGGACATAGGCTTTTATGTCGAACCACGTAAATATCTGTGTCTTTATTTATTTATTTCTATTTACTTATTTTCTATTTATTTCATAGATGAACGCGAAAAGCATCGTCTCAAAGCCCGAAATCACCATCGTGGGCCAGAGATAATTGTTTCCTCTATTCCAATTTGGTATGCAAATTTAGGCATTAACAAGGGCAGAGAAATTTCTAAGTATGAGATTGCTTTGTCTGATAAATGTGTGAAACATTGGGCATTGGATGGATCGAAAAATGTTAACATTTCCTATATTATATGTTGATTTTTATTTTTATCTCCATAAGTTTCATAAGCATTCCAATTGATAATTAATCTCAGGACATTAAGTTCCTAAATATACCAAATATATATATAGAATAATTATTTTCATTAGTCACTATTTACTATTCCACAATCCACATTATATGAAAAAAAAAACTGTCAGGTATAGAGTGTGGAGGTGAATAGTGGCTGAAATATAGTAAAACATATATATATATATATATATAT
This sequence comes from Cyclocarya paliurus, assembly GCA_029856935.1. NCBI lineage: Eukaryota > Viridiplantae > Streptophyta > Magnoliopsida > Fagales > Juglandaceae > Cyclocarya > Cyclocarya paliurus. The sequence continues at coordinate 4,561,416 of CM056949.1, read as the reverse complement.
ATAATAATGTGTTGATTCTTATTTTTATCTCCAGAAGTTTCATAAGCATTCCAATTGATAATTAATCTCAGCACATTAATTTCCTAAATATACCAAATATATATAGAATAATTCTTCTAATCATTCACTATTCACTATTCACTATTTACTATCCCACACTCCACACTATATGGAAAAAAAACTGTCAAGTGTAGAGTTTGAAGGTGAATAGTAATTAATATATAGTAAAACCTCTGTATACATATATAAAGATGGTCTAAATAATCAAAACGAGTGTTTCAACCATGACACGTGGGATCTCTCTACAATAAAATAAGAAAAATATTAGCAGCAGCCACTATTCACAGCAGCCATTTTTGCACACATGATGTGACATCACCCAAACCACACATCTATTAAATTTGCAATCACTACATGATGAGAGAGAGAGAGAGTCCGAGAATGAGAGACAGAGCCGGACGATGATGAGAGAGAGAGCGAGATGAGAGAGAGAAAGAGCAGGCGAGAGAGAGAGAGTGATGAGAGAGAGAGAGAGAGTAACGAGAGAGAGAGAGAGATAGAGTTGCGAGCGAGAGAGTGAGTGATGAAAGAGAGCAGAGGAGATGAGAAAAAAAATGAAAGATGCAGAAGTAGAGCAGGAGAGAGAGAGAGTGATGAGAGAGAGAGTAGGAGAGAGAGAGAGTTGCGAGGGAGAGCAGAGGAGATGAGGAAAAAAAATGAAAGATGCAGAAGCAGCTACGTAGTGAGTGTAAAGTGTACACTGCTATAGTGGCTGTTGTCTAGCATTGCTCGGTAAAATATTAAAACTATTCCCATGATCTGGTCCTATTTCGGGTTTCTTAGAAGGGATATTTCGCTTTATTATCATACGCGTTTTTAGACTTGTACGAGTGGCCTTCTAGTTGCAAGGATTATAGTCAATTGACCTTGTGATCTTCTCCCATTGCAAAATCGTGTCGAATTTCTTCTATTTTTCTTTTTTTGGTTCAATTATTCACGGAGGCTAGAAAGGTTAAACTATAACCGAAAACATTTATGGAATATCTTAATGAGTATGGGGTTTTTTTACATAAGGGAATGAGATCATTTGTAATTTTCTAATGGTTAATTATATGTACCAGGTCATGAAGGTCATTTTTGTTTCATTCGAAATGGATACTATCTATTTAATTGAAAATTTATGAGTTGTTTTATGCCCTGTTTGGATATAATAAATATTTTGTCTCATCTCTTTATTACAACTTTTTAAAAATTTTATATAAAATATAATAAACATTTCAATTTTTCAAACTTCAAAATAATAATAATATTAAAAAATAATATTCTAACAATATTTATTCAACTTTCATCTCAAATCATCTAATCTAAACTAACTATCCAAGCGGCACTTTAGTCAATATATAATACTTTTTTTTTTCAATATATAATACATATATATATACAATTTATAAATTTGAAGGAAAATAGATTTACTATCTTTTTAGTTTCTATTTTGAGTAATACTATGTATCACTCTCATCTCACTATGTAAGATGTAACATATTTATCATAATATGCCACATCTTATATAATGTGATGAAACTGATATAGTAATGTAATGTATAAAATTTTCCTTATTTTTTAATGTAAGTTTTTCGAAATTCATTAATATCTTGCTTGGAGAAGTTTTTAATATGAGAGATTCGAGACCCAACAGCAAAAGACGCCGGCCGAGAAAAAAAAAAAAAGACGCCGCAAAATACTCTCTCTCTCATTCACAGGCCACAAAGCCAGACTTTGGCCATTTTTCATTGAACGGTGTATTGTGTGTTGTCTCTAAGATAGTTGGGCCGGCCGCCAACAAAATCATGTTATTTTATCGCACAAAACGTTCCGTGTACACTTTGTTCTCGACTAATGCACAAGGAGCACATTCTGTTAAGAGGATGTCTGACTGGAAGTAATTAAAGATAAAGCCCTCCATCCTAGATGTCCATAAATACTATAATAATTTATTTTAACATATGATTTGGTCCCTCAATTAACTTCGATCTGCGAACCAGACAACCCCTATTGGGCCTGTTTCAATAAAGGTTATCTTGGAATTAAAGCAACCCGTCATAGTTACTACGCCCTTGACCCAGGCCAGATGCCTTGATCCGATTATCACAGATTTTTGGGCTTGCAACATTAATGACAGAGAAAGCCCATAATCTATGAGTTCAGAACAAGAAGTTCATGCAGCCGATGCACGGGCCCCGTTACTGAATTGGTTCTGAGACCAAAACCCAAGTACTGCGATTAATAATGATTTGGACATCCTAATCTAAGATGTAGGTCAATTCAGTGGGGCTTGTCATGACTTGTAAAGCTATCTGATTAAATGATGTCTCTCAGTACCTTTCGTGATTAGATTTCCTTTTTATTTTTTATTTTTGGTTCTAAGCACCTTTCCTTCGTATTTAAAATAGCACAGTTGGCCCCTCTCGGTTATTTCCGATTGTTGTACTTGTTCCCTTTAGATTTTTACGTATAACTTGTACAATCTTTCCTTGAATATATATATATATATATAAGTTGTATTATATACGGTTATTTTTATATATTTTATTAGTGTAATTAGTCAAAACAATTATTATATATTTTTTAAAAGTGATACAATTAATTACATTAATAGAATATATAAAAAATACGTAAAAATAACTGTATATAATTTTTTTTTTATATATATTCATTATGAGGGAGTAGTGTATCAAAGCGATATTAATAATGTTTGTGTGTGGTTGGGTTTAGCTTTATCCCAAAAGCAACCGGCCCTCAATTAAGTTGGGAATTAATGATGCAAATGAGACCAAATGGACAGCTCAGCCAAGATTTTTGGTTTTGATTAAAAAATAAACATGTTCTCTTATCACTATTGTTACCATAAAAGTAAATCACAAGGTGCCTATGTGCAGCCTTATTAAAATGAAGTTACCATATTTCTTTCAGTACTTAAAATTATATATGATAAGAGCACCGATACATTTGTTGGGAGTGAGTTATGGGGATTTTCACGTGATGGTTAAGAAATTGTAGTGTTTATTGCACTGTTCATATTTCTTAACCGTAGAGGTGTAAATACAAGAAAGTCCGATGGCGAATTATTTACATTTTAAGAAAAAATAAGATAGAAGGCCATGAAGGTAAATTAGCAACTTTATTATGATTATTAGCAGGCGACCGATGTTGCCGGCCGGGGGCAATTCTTGGAAACTTCGTTAGGTTGCGGCGCACCTCCATCTCCCATGGTATTTACTTTTCCAACCAAAATACAGTCCCACGAAATTCGCAGCAGTACGTACCCCCTTCCCTAGTTAACTTGGAACTTTTTTTATCTTATCTATATCTGTCTAAATTGACCACGTGGCCCGCGTATGCCAGGTCAAATCATAACCATGCAAGCAATAGGAAAGGAGCTGCCTACCTGGCTGGCATTAACTAATGCGACTTGTCAAAGTTGCCTCACCTTGCATATTTGGCTACCAAAGCTTTGTTATGCTGAAGCGCTTGACTATGACAGCTGGCCCTTCGTGGGTCTGGTTCTGGCTGGCTGGCTGGCTGTGGGCTATGGTTCGAGACTACTTGCTCTTTTTTTACTAATCATAATTCGAGAATAATCCTGTTTTGCATGATTTAAACAGAAGTTAATGGATTAATCAAATTAAAACAAACCTCACACTCGGAATATTGCACAACCCATAAAAAAAAAGTAAATTAATAACTGAAAATATTAATAAATATCTAAACCAAACTCTTTAAATAAAACTTCAAGGAGACAAGTACCAACCTGCAATTATATATGTTGCAGCAGCTTCATAAACAACCTTGTTGCACTTATATTTTTTAAGTTATTAATTTACATTTTTTTTTTGGTATTAATCGTAATGCATGAACCTGAGATTACGCGTTGGGTGCGACTAAAAAGTCCGTGTTAAGGAACTTATAATTATATTAGTTGACAAAACTGCTTCTAAGAGAGCCTATCAACCTTTTGACCATAATTTATTAATTTCCTAAAACAAAGTTCCAACTTCTAGTATATCATTACACGGTACTCCTCTTCCATACGCATCATTCTCTTTGACCAGTACTTCTTCCCGCCCGCAGCTTCCTATTTCATGATCACAATCTTGTGTGTTATACATAACCTCTTCACCATATAAATTCCATACAGCCTACAGGTGCCCCACTTTGAAAGCATACCTCCGCCACATTATCATCCATAAAAAGCTAGCTGCCCATATTGAAACTTTGTAACCCATTATTCTCATCAATCATACAAATCTTTTCTGATATGGGCGTTGACAATTGGTCTGTGTTAACTCGCCTGAAGAGGGCAGTGAAGAAGGTCAGGTTTTTGTTGGATTTTAATGTCAACCGGTGGCGTCTAGCTTCGATGATCAACCGTACTTCTTCGAGCAACCACCACCGGTTAAGTTTCAATGATCGGCCAGGCTTGAGGGCTTGCACTGATGATAATTTCGATACAGAATCTGAAGAATCAGGCGCCTCGTCTGCAAGGAGTTTACAGAGAACAATAAGCTATCCATCTGAAGATGATATCGACAAGAGAGCTGACATGTTTATTGCTAATTTCTATCGCCAGCTTAAGTTAGATAGGCAGATTTCGCTCGAACTTCATTATTGTCGAGGCAATAGCTTCGAGCTGGCAATCTCTCCATGACGGTGTTTGCCTGTTAATTTTTTCTTTTGTAAATCTTCTCTCTTGTTTTGTTCTTGATCATTATTTGCTGACGGAGGCTTTGATATTTTAAAAAGAAGGCCTGAATTGTGAATTTGTTGTTGTGCTTTTGATTTTGAAGAGAGGCTTTGTTTTGGTGGTCGGGTTGATGGAAGAAATGGGCACGAGATTGTAGTGCCTGTTGGACGATTCCGAGAGTTTTCTTTCTTTCATTGATGACTTAAAAATATTGTAATACGAAGTATCAATTATTTTTGTGTACTTGTAAAGTTTCAATGTATAATTTGCTTTCTCCCCCTAATTATTTTCGCTCTTTGATCTCAATTCAACATGCTTATGAATTGTATAGATCATATATAGGAAGAATGCAAGCAAAAAAATGCGACTTTTGGTTTCTTATAAGTAATGTACACCATTTTATGTAGAATTACTGTATCCGATGCAGTAGTTGCCTGATTGGCCGGTTTGTGTTCTTGTTAACTTAGTATGGAATTGGCACAATTCTATTTTGTTGATTAAATTTACAAGTCCCAAGACAGAGGATCGTTCCTTAGCCAAAAACAGTAGAGGATAGAATCCAAGGAAGAGATTTCACATCAAAGGTACATATCAATGGAAAGTACTCTAGATCGATCATAGACCTGGTTTTTATTTTTGAGGCTTGGGATTTCACAGATATGAAAAGTTCACACGCTACTTTGCCATATTCCCTTATCACATACATGGTGTTAAGGGCGATATAATATATATACTGCAGATGGATGATATAAATGTTAGAAATCTCCGGTGCCAATTTAGGCTTTCTAAAACTTAGGCGTTAAACCCAAAAGCAGATAATCTAATTCAAAATTATACAAGCAATTTCAGACTTCTTTTCATGTTGCGGATGCTCTACAGTACGTATCACGTGTCGGCATAGTCTATTGTTTGATGCTTGGAGAGCAAGAACGCTTCCGTGCTCCCAAATTAAACGCGCGCTCATATTGCATCCTTCACGCAACTAATTTGTGCGGGAGAAGTTTGAATCGAGAGATGAGTTAAAATAGTTTATGAATAGTAAAATAAAATATTTTTAGAATATTATTTTTATTTTAAGTTTTGAAAAAGTTAAATTGTTTATTATATTTTGTGTAGGAATTTGAAAAAGTTGAATTGTTTATTATATTTTAATGTGAGAATTTGAGAAAGTTGTTTTGAGATTTGAAAAAAAAATATTATTATATTTTGTGTGAAAATTTGAAAAAGTTGTAATGATAAAAATGAGATAAGTTGAGATGGGTTAAAGATAGTTGTGAATACAAACAGTCCCTTAGGCTATCTTTAGTCGTTTAATCAAATCAAACTCATTTCAAATCAATCATTGATGTGACTCACTTTTTTTTTTAATTTCTTATAAAAAAGTTAAACTTACATCAACCTACTTTATACATTTCAATCTAAAAAATTAAATTCATCTAAATCTAAAAAATTTAAACACTTCTCAATAAGATTCACAAAATATTATTATTCACAATTCAACTCATTTCATCTCAACATCAAAATGCAGTTTTAGACCCTTTTTCTTTTTTTTTTTACTTGGATTAAATCTTATCCTTTTGTTGAGAACCGTTCCATACAAAAGTGACGGCCCAATTTTAGATGGAGCCATTGAATGGGCTCAATCTAAAATACTCTGACAACTTCCGGCCAGTCAAATTAAGGAATAGTGTGCACATTAAGATTTTGGAACAATTATCCAGTTGATGCTGTAAAAATCACTCAACAGGTCGGAAGGGGAGAAAAAGTCATTCCTAACCCACTGGGGGAGGACTTGGGCCTCATTCGGTGTTATTTAGAGCCATTGGTGATGTTCTGGTGCAGTTGTAGGGTGGCGATGCATCTGTTTATGGCGATGAATGGAAAACATAAATACAAATAAATAAAAGAGATAAACATATGAGTTTACGTGGTTTGACATAATACCTACGTCTACAGACGTTTGGGGAAGAGAAATCTACTATAATATTTTTTGTTTACAGTCTCTTGTGGTTCCTCATATCTCATTGTACAATGGTGCTAAATATAACTTTACTGGAGAAAACAACCTTCACTTGAACTCTCTGCCCCGAGGTTCAAGGAGAAGTTGAAGAAAAGAGAAGAAGAACTGAAGATGAAGATGAAGATCTCTGGTGCGCTCCTTTCACTGGAAGAAGTAGGAGAGGAAGAAGACCGAGTCGAGAGCGGGAGATCCCTTTGGTCATCTGGCTAAGGGCCTTTTATCCACTCCCTATTGCGTGTGTTAGTCGGTAATGATGAGACCAGTCCCTTGCGTGTGTTAGGAAGCCTTATCTTCCCACTTGCGCCACTCATCTTGATGCTCTGAAACCTGCCACCTGCCTGTCGTGTCCCCTACTCATGATTTTTTGTATCTTCTCCTAATGTAACCTTGTGACTAACCCAGTATTGGGCTTTATTATTTTTACCCCCTCACATATCCTTCCCCAAGTCTATAAACTGCATGTATGCATCGTCGTTCTTGGATTGAACAAACGAATCCAATCCATTCAAATATATTGATAGTTTTCGCATATGTGCAACTACACCGTTAGCGAAGAAGCGTCTCTTTTTTCTTTCTTTCTAAACCATGGAAGAAGTAAATGGCAAGACGAAGCAAAGCTTTTCAAAACCATGCAAATAATTTTATGATATTCATAAATTTTGACTTTTAGATTGAGAAATGCATTAGTTACAGAGATTTCATCAAAAACAAAATTACGAACTGACGTAATTTGATATGATATGTTAGTTTGTAAACTTAATTTTATTATAAAATAGATCTAACGTATCATATAAACCTACATTAATTTGTAAGTTTACTTTTATGAAATTTATTTATAGCTGTAGGACTTCACTTTTAAAGTCGTAAGCGCAACTTCAATATTAGAAATGTTACAATCAAATTATAACGAGGCTACCCGTGACTCTTCAGGTTTGCACCTTCGGCAGACAAGATACATTATCGATCTCTTGGATCGTGTCAATCTTATTGGCATACGTCCATATCGTGCCCTATGCGTTTCAAGTACTAAGCTATCCAAATATGATGGAAATCCCCTGCCTAATCCTTCCGAATATCGTTACACAGTTGGTGCTTTACAATATGTAACTCTTACTCGCCCAGATATAGCCTACTCCGTGAATCAACTTTGCCAACATATGCAAGCACCAACTACAGCTCAATGGACAACAACCAAACGCGTCCTATGTTATCTGAAGAATACTCTAGATTTTGGCCTCTTTTACAAACCTGGTTCTTTCTCCATCAATGCATACTGTGACTCGGATTGGGCCGGTGATCCCGATGACAGACGTTCAACGTGTGGCTATGGAGTTTTTGTTGGCTCCAATCTTATTTCATGGTCAGCAAAGAAACAACCAGTGGTCTCTAAATCCAGTACTGAGGCCGAATACCGATGTCTAGCACTAGTAACAGCTGAAGTGTATTGGTTGCGTATGCTGTTATGTGAACTGAAAATCTCTCTTGATTTTCCCCTTGTGGTCTGGTGCGATAATATTAGTGCTCTTGCACTTGCCTCCAATCCTATCTTTCATGCACGTTCAAAGCATATCGAGGTGGACTATCATTTTGTGCGGGAAAAAGTAGCACACCGAGATATCATTTTACAACATATTTCGACGTCTATCCAACCTGCAGATATTTTTACCAAAGGGCATACAGCTGATAGATTTTGTTTTCTTTGTGACAAACTGGCCATCTCTGATCTTCCCGCCAGTTTGCAGGAGAATGTTAGTGATAATAATGATCAATCAAATATTCAAATAAACTCAACGACAAACCAGTGAAGCTACGTTGTTTCCGCCAGTGAACTACGTCTCCGAGTTTACCTCCAACGTTTCTATCTTGTATTTGAATATTTGTAATCTATATGTTTATCCCTTGTAACAACTTAGGCCTGGTTTGCTTTCGGAGTTAAAACCCGAAACTTTGAAAACATTTTCAAAGTTTTCGTACGGTTAGAAGCTCTCTAAAAACAAACGCACTTAAATAACTATTGGTTTTAAGCTCAGAGTTCTCAGAGTTTTCAGAGTTTTCAGTTTTCCTTGCATTTCTTCTGAACTGAACTGTTCATTGATGGTACGAAAGTGGTACAAAATGCGTAACTGCCCAGGCACCATGAGCTTTGACTTTCTAGCTTTATGACTTTTCCTTTTCAAGGTTTGTGACTGCTCAGGCACCACGCCGAAATCAGCCACACTTTGTTCCTTTACGCCGTTTCAGCTTTTAATAAAATATTATAAATAATTGTGAGTTCCACCACAATAAATACTTTTAAAAAGTCAAAGTAATCTCATCTCATCTCATCTCATCTCATCTCATCTCAACATATCTTAATACTATTCACGCATATTTCAAAAAATCTCAACTCATCTCATTTCATATACGAAAACAAACGAGGCCTTAGATTCTCTTACGTTTGATCTCATCCGAATGTAACTACTCTGTTTATAAATATATGAAAATATACTCTGCTTCTGTAAGCTAAAACAGAGCAGCTTTGGTTTCTTTCAATAAGTGGCAGAGGCATGCAGTTGGGAACGTGCATTGCAAGTCTACATCCTGCTAGTTGGTTTTCGTAACACATGTTAGCAGCCAGATTTTTTGGATCACTGCAATGTGTTTTGAATGATTAGATGGCATGCTTTCGGGGTCAACGCTTTCTATTGAAATTATGGCGAGTCTCGAGTCAGCTGAAGACGAAGCAAGCCGACCATGTTCGTGCACATTTACCTAATTACGAAATGTTGACCAAATCACTTTAGCAATATGCAAGCAAGACTAGAAAAATATATAATAAAGTGTATCTAACATTAGGCACCAATCCACCTTCCCCACTTCCTTCCCAGAGATTTTCTTGCGCACTTGGTGCCATAAACTGTGAGATTGCTAAATTCTTGCCCCATATTGAGACACCTAAAAAGACTGGAAACTCCTTAATTCAATATAAAAGAAAGAAAAGAGACTCAAGAGTTTAGTCAGTGATGCTGCCATCTACATTAAGGACAGGAAAGTAAATTCATACGGTGTATGCTCTCTCTTATTTTCTTTGCATCTTCCTTACATGGGAGAAAAGTCAAAATGCTAGTCTCAATACCACGGTATTGGCAACGTACTATTACTAATGCGTTTCGCCTAAGAAAAGTTGGGAATTTTATTAATATATAAGCACCTGATACATGACTCCATCACGATCAGACATATCCCGTTGCTTAGACCAGACCATTCCAAAATGGCTGAAGACCGGTTCAATTGCCGAATAGAGATGAAGAACGCAAGGCTAGACCGTCGACGTTTTATACTTTCTTCTTTCTTCTTCATCTTGTTTCTTTGTTTCTTAGCTTCCATTAATGAAGTCCGATTTGATAACCTGGTGAAGTTTGGTCAGTGTGCTCTAGCCAGCAGCATGCACTCACAATCTTTCAATTCATCGTCGGATCAAAACTTGTCAGCCGCCTCTAATGCTAGCGCTTCCAGCTCAGACGACATCCGAATCCTCATTGGCATCCTAACATTACCGGACCAATACCAGCGCCGCCACTTCCTCCGTCTCATCTACGGCACACAAGAAGCTCCAACGGGTGTCAAAGTCGACGTCAAGTTCGTGTTCTGCAATCTAACAAAGGAAGACCAAAAGCTACTGGTTGCACTAGAGATAATGCGTTACGATGATATCATAATCCTCGACTGCAAAGAGAACATGAACAAGGGTAAGACTTATACATACTTCTCAAGCTTGCCAGAAATGCTGAGCGACGCAAATGGTCCTTACCCTCCATATCATTATGTCATGAAAGCCGACGATGATGCCTATTTTAGGGTGAACAATTTGGTGGAGTCTTTAAGGCCATTGCCTCGAGAAGACTTGTATTATGGTTATGTTATTCCATGTCCTAGCATGGACCCCTTTAAGGATTACATGTCAGGAATGGGATATTTGATTTCTTGGGACATAGTGGAGTGGATTAGGGAATCAGATATCCCCAAGAACCATTTGGAAGGGCCAGAGGATAAGACTTTTGGGAATTGGATTCGAGAAGGTCATCGTGCTAAGAATAGGTACAATGCCAAGTGGTCGATGTATAACTTTCCCGAACCGCCCACTAGATGTACACACGAGCTTTGGCCGGATACGATCGCGGTTCATTTGTTGAAGAACCAGGAGAAATGGGTTCGGACATTGAAGTATTTCAATGTCACTGCTCATTTGAAACCATCGAAATTGTATCATATACCTTAGGTACCAATCTATATTTCGCATACTATTTCGCTTAATTATGATCATATATATATATATATTCTTTTATTCGATCGCACAATTTGATCGATGGATACAATCTGATCAACAATCTTGATCAGATTTATATATAGTTCATGTTTTCTGTTTTTGGTATTTCAAATGTGAAATTCCCTTCCTATATATAGGCACTTTATGAGGCCTCATGGTAAAGAAAAATATGATTTATTTTTTTATTTTTTAATGGTGGTGAAATAGGATGTGTAACATGAATTCTTGACATTTTAATTATCACGAGTCTTGACATTTTAATTATGAAAAATATCAGATTCATTATGAAAAATATATATATATTTTAATATGGATCCCATTTGTACACATCCGTTAAAAAAAGAATTTTAAAATTAGAAAAATTATTCCTTAACAAATATAAAATAATAGTGCGACGCAATTTAAGTGTATTTTTTTGGAAACCTCAGGGGAGTTTGGAAATTTTCTCTCTCTCTCTAGCGATAAAAGCCTCTCTCAAGTCTTCACCACTCAGGGATTCCTCTCTGTTCACTGGGCAGAGCAGGGTTGGAGCTTCGGCTCAACCCACCCTCCCCCTTTGCTGGACCTGTTTTTCAGTTTCAGTTTGCCTTTTTATTTTTTCTCCTTTAGTTTTCCGTCCATAACATAGACATATGCCGATCTACTGTCTTCTAACGTCCTCAAACAGACACGCGCCCTACCATCAGACTCTCTAGCCACTGACCTACCAAAAGGCATAATAAAACAACTCAAAAGTACGCCGCATACGTTTCATGCGCCACCGCGCCTTGGAGAGCTTGATGCCGCCACACGCGGCACCATTGGGACCAACGACATCAAATCTTCTAGATCCGAGCTACATTTTCACTCTTAGAGTGGCGCGTGAACTACATGCGCCTCCTCAACCAATGGTAGTCTTTCGCTGATGATTCGACACATTTCCCAATTGCTACTACCTTATGTTCCGGCTTTCTCTAACTTAGGATCAAGTTGAAGTGGTTGTGAAAATCTCTTTCAGCTAGTCCAAACCAACAAAATACAATACACAACTCTTCATTGCGACTTTTAGCTGTAGCATTATAGTCTGCTCATCAAATTATGTAAAAACTGCTTCAAGCAGCTTCTCTTTGTGAGAAATGGGTGGAAGCCAAATTTTTGGCTCCAGATATATCTTTTCTTATTTCTCGTGTTGTATATGTTGGCTTTGGAAAGACTGTAAGAGACCACACCCCATCGAACCTTGTATCATGTTATCTTTTAATTCATCTATAATATGCTTACTTGCTTAAAAAAATAAAATAAGAGTACATTTATCCTTGAGCAAAGTGTGAAAAGTTTACTTAATTTATCGATTTGTAGTGTAAGTAGTGAGTTAAGAATTTGAGATGGTGGAATAAGTTTTGTGGGTCCATCTAACATGAATTTAGATGTATTTGAATGTTAAGATAAGTTTACATGTATTTATGAAAAATTGAAAAAAGTTACGGGTTCATCATGTAAAAAGCTGTTGATTGAAAAAAATTATGTGTTCCACATATAAAGAAGTTTTGAGTTGAGATAAATATAGTAATTTTAAAATTGAATGTTTAGATGTTGAACTTAATTTAAAATTAAACAGAACTGAGTTAATTTCAATTCAGTTTAAGATTCAAATGGTACCTTAATTTATCGATCAGTGTAACGACTAATCAGATCTACAAGGTTGACCCATCCAAAATATTTTGCATAGCAAAGTTGATGAGAAAAAAAAATGATTGTGAAAAAAAGCAGAAATAAATTTAGGAACGGATTTAATTAATGAGATGAAGTAAATATTTTCCCCTTTCCTAAAAAATAAAAATAAAGACGGTGGTGTACACAAATCGTGAAAGAGAAGTTCTAATGTGCCGTTCACTTTTAACTGTTGGCGTGCTATTAGCATAAATTTTATTATTTATTTATTTATTATATTTTTTAATATATTTAAATATTTTAAAAAAATGCGTCAATATATTATAATTACTTTTTTAATCAGTAATTAAAAAAAATTAATGCATGAGCCGCATGGTAGCATTATTGAAAATCCTCTCCTGACTCGACGGTGACCTAGCTGTCTCACGGGTCAATCAAGAGTCTTACTGTAATAATCTGTCTTCAACCAACGCTCACGGCGACGGCTCTTCGCTTGTAGCGGGTCGCTTACGCCGCATCGGGGCTTTCTTGTCTCGGCGTTGCACTTTAGCTCCATCTACGCCTACTTTTCCCTGTAAGTATTCTCCTCCCCTCTTTTAATCCGTCGTCTGCTTTCGAAATGAATAGATTTGAGTTTGTGGGATTCATATTTGGGAGCTTGCTCAGGTTGTTTTAAGATTGTATGATTGTTTTTCTTTGATGGTTGGATCTACTGGTTGATTTGTTAAAGTTGGATTCCTTATATGGCTTTAGAATATGCTCCGAATCCAACTGGAAAATCAGGGTTCGAATCTACCGCTGTATGCTTACTTGGTTCAAGAATACCAGTCAATCGGGCGGATTCTTTGAAGGCTTTTTTTGATTTATTCATCGTGATTAGTGTTTTGAATTTCTTGTGTTACTGTATAGACTTACTGTTGGATTTCGGCCAGACGAATTCCCGTGTACTATACTCTGCTTGCTTGCTATAAAACTTGTGCGATCGTCTGGCTTAAGTATTTATTTTAAATCAAGGTTTTGGTCGGTTGATGTTGGAGGAATAGGTTGTATTGCTCTGGTAGAGGGAAAAGCGAGTAGTTTCGATCACCATTTTTTAGGGGTAGCTGTTGGGAAGTGGGAAATGTTAATTTTGGTTATCATAGATTTCACGGGAGTATGGATATACATAAGCCAGTTTTAGTTTCAAATTGCAATCTCGGAATGGAGCAGAGACTTACTAAGTTGCGTTGACAATGTCTTTGCATTGGTCTGCCTCGGAGATTTTATACTTGGAGATGCTGATTGCTTCATTTTGAAAGTTTTTGTTCCTCTTCCCTTTCAGCCAAAAGAAAAAAGACTAATCCTTGTATGCGTCAAACACAGATTTGTATTAAAATATTGAAAAGTACAGATGAGCTTGGAACATTCCATTATGCTTTTGCCTTCTCTACCAGTTTTGTTGACTATGAAGATGATCAGAAGGTTTCTTGCTGCAAATTTTTACTCTCGCAGATATAGTTTTTCACAAGGGGATTTCAGAGTTCAAATGTCAAAATATTGTAATTTTATTAAAAAAATGTTATATATGACTCCTAGATCAGTCGAATAATACTATCAGCAGAATCACGAAGATAAACTGGAATCAGTCAAATGCTTATTCCACCTTTCTGGAAAATTTTACAACTTGCAGTTCTTCTTTCTCCAAGAGTGTAATTTCATTAGTCCTCAAGTTACTTCTAATATTGTTAGGTGGCTTCCATTTGGGGATGAGCTTTATCCATGGCGAGTTTAACTATAGGATACCATGCTTATATATGTGCCAGTACACAATTAATCATGTGTATATGCTGCTGCTTATGTTTTTACGGAATGAGTCATGTCCTTCTGTTCACTTATTACTTTTATCCCAGTCCACAGATAATGTTGTGCAAATCTATAACTTCTGATATTTTATCACATTTGTGGCATAGGGTGTGGAACTATTTTTTCAAACTAGTTGAGTATGGCCAGTGGTCCAGCATCATTTTCAGATATAGGCAAAAAGGCAAAAGGTATCCTCTCTATGAAATCAGTGACTGTTGCTATTCTTGTATTTGTTTTGGGCCGAATATTTGGTTGATATGGGTTGTGTAATAGACTTGTCATTGAGTTATTGTAATACAGCTCTTCTGTTTCATTTCCTTACAATTTTACCCAAAGTTTAACGAACCAAATAGTGCAAGTGCACATGTAACAGAACTTGTTTCATGCTGCATTCTTTATCGTGTTCTGTAAGTGTTAGATTGGCGATGAGTAGGATTCTTGAATTTTGCTTAAAAGTGACACTAGGTTGCAACAATGTGGAATGTAACAGTAATAAATTTGCCTGCTTATTTAAAATATTATATCATGAATATTGCATACATACAGAATTTGAGTGTCTGTAGAGGTTCAGTCCCAGCAGATGCAAACATATGAATATAAGAGGCGAAGTGATGTAGATGATTCATATGTATTTTGTGGATGGAGAATATTATAGAAATGGACACCATGTATAGATTTGATTAAACTTTCTGTCAACAAGGACCTTAAATACATAGAAGAAACTTGAAATAGTTAAAAATAAAAAAAAGAAGTGTAATAGTTATATGTATTTACCAAGGTCTGAGCCCTAGAAAATCTACAAGACTGATTTTTGAAAATATTGGCTCAAAGTGATTGAGACCATAAACATTTTCATTAAAACATTGACTAATTAATAGAAGGTGGTAAGTTACACATTTAAGAAACTTAATGTATTATTATTGGTTTGCTGATTAAGTATTTTTTTATGAGTTAATGATTATCATGGTTCTACTATGAGATCCATCATTAAATAGACTTGAATATATATTTTTCCATTATACATCAACTTGAGGACCTGTATGAAGGAACTCAGGTCCCATGCATAATTTTAATCCTCTCTGATATCTCAGGCACTGTCAAGAGCCCTACATCTACATCTTTGGCTTTCTGTTCCTGTCAAACTTATTCCTTTGTTGTTAGATGCCATCGGGGATTAATGTAGAATATTCCAACTTGCAGTATCTTGCTCTCTCAAATTTAATTGTGCTTAAATTTGGATATCTGTGCAGACTTACTGACCAAAGATTACAACTTCGGTCACAAGTTTACCCTGTCATTGCTGAGCTCTACTGGGCTGGTAATGTGTGATATTACTTCTGCTTAAATTGATTTCTTCCATTATGTGTTTTCCTCTCTCTCCGGTCAGAAATTAATTAAGACCTCTGTGAAGAATCTCATGAAAATTTCCTGGCTCTGTTTTTCCATCTCCCACCCATTGTTTGTCAGTTCAAGGCTGTAGCGTAAGAAAGCCTTTTACTCTGTGGTTTCAGGTACTCAATTTATAAAAGAGAAGTGCTACAGCCACAAAGTGATCCTACAAAAATAAACCCACAAATTGATGTGGCTTGGTGTGGTCAAAGCATTTCTATGTTAAAAACTGTCCCATCTAATTAATGTCAGTTTTCCTCAAGTTTGGGAGCCAGCTAGGTTTGGATAGTAAAAGTGTTTAAGAATGTTTGTGAATAGTAGTGAAAAAGTAATAATAGAATATTGAATAGTAGTAAAAAGTAATGAATAGTAGAAAAAGTGGGTGAAAAGTAATAATAAAGTAAAGAATAGTAGTGAGAGTGTTTGAGAGTACTTGAGGTACTCTCGGTACCCAAACAAGGCCTAACCACAGTAGGAGAATTGTTGGCTAGGACTAGAGAAGGCAAGGTAGGCGAAAAGACTTGGACTTTATTTTGGTCTCTCTCCCCCCGCCCCCCACAATGTATGGACAAGTCTTAAAAATGATTATGGAACCAAACTAGTGAAAACAGAACTTACAATTTTTGTAAGAGATAAAAAGTTTATGATTAATGATTTCTTTGCATAATATCAGAAGGTTAAATTTTAAAACTGGCTTTCTAGTGAGTTATTGTTTTCATGTGATTCTGGCTTTGTCTCTATGAATAAGTGGTATTTAGGAAATGAACAAATTATAATTAAATAGAGTAACAATGAGATAAGGCTTATCTGTGAATTATGCTTCTCTGTATTTTTCTCCATCTATGACTGTCCCTAGCATCCTCAAAGAGACATGCCATATGTAAATTGAGAAACCTTTTTTTGATGTCTGCTCTCTTTTGCTAAAGCAGTCTTTTTAATGTTCCTCCCGCTTCCTTATGATGTTGTCTTGCCATACCTGTTTCATACTAGAATTTTACATGGCAGGGGCTTACAGCTACAGGTTTGAAGAAGGATCAAATTTCTTTTGGTGACATAAGTACCTTGTACAAGAGTGGAAATACTACAGTGGATGTGAAAGTTGATTCCTTTTCTAATGTAAGAGGAGAAAAACCTGCCTCAAGACAAAAGTTTTTTTTTTTTTTTGTGATTGTTGTCAGGATACTTCTTGTGCCCATGATTTTCCCTCAAGGCATATACCAATATCTGTTGCTTAATCTCAAATCATAATAGCTTTAATAAGGTATTCCTAATTTACCTTTCCACAGGTGACTACGAAAGTGACTGTGAGCGATATCTTACCAAGCACCAAAGCAGCAATTAGCTTCAAAATTCCTGATCACCAGTCTGGCAAGGTCTGTGTCATGCAATTTATGGAAATAAAATTGGTAACAAGTTTTAGAACAAAAAAAAAACATAATGGTCATGCTGCTTGTTGAAAATAATAATGATGGTGATGATGAGGACGAGGAGGAGGTTAACAGTTTAATTTCAGATGTCTGTTGTTTTGGAAACTCTTAAACTGGGAATATTGCATTTCTAAAGAGATGATTTTAATGGTTAAATACGAAATTAAGTTTAGAGGTATTGCAGAAATATTTTACATTTTATCTGGCATCGTACAGCTGGATGTGCAGTATCTACATCCTCATGCAGCAATCAATTCCAGTATTGGACTGAATCCATCCCCTCTTTTGGAGCTTTCAGCGGCAATTGGAAGCAAGGATCTCAGTTTGGGTGGTGAAGTTGGATTTGATACGGTTTCTGCTTCCTTCATCAAGTACAATGCTGGGATTGGCTTGAATAGGCCAGATTACTCCGTGGCACTTTTACTGTAAGTGTAGAGGAATCCTGATATTCTTTGCTTAATTGTGTTTTTTATGTACGTGTTTTTATATCGTGCTTCAACATGAATATTCTGGATTCGAAACGATTACGGAAGTTTCCCCTTAACTCCTTGTCGAGGGCTGTGCACCCTCAAGATTAATCAGGACTTTCCTCTCAGACACCTAGTGCCAATTAAAAAAACAGGGATGTTCTGTGGTTTGCGTCTGAGACAATCTCAAATTGGGTCTGTTTTATTAGGTCTGGAAACCTGCACGTTTACATCCTACCACCAGAAACTTCTCCCTGGGTGAGGAGTACGTGTTTTCAAATTGGGTCGGTTTTATGACCTGGAACCCGTTTGTGTCTATGCAGGACGGACAAAGGGCAGGCATTGAAGGCATCTTATATTCATTTTGTGAATCCTGTCAATGGAACAGCGGTTGCCGCTGAAATGACCCACAGATTTTCCAGCACTGAGAACAGTTTTAGCATTGGAAGCTCTCATGCGCTTGATCCACAAACTGTGGTAAAAACACGATTTTCCGACAACGGGAAAGTTGCGATGCTGTGCCAGCGTGAATGGAGGCCTAAGTCACTGATTACTTTGTCCGCCGAGTACGACTCGAAGGCCAATAATGTGGCCCCCAAGCTGGGTCTCACCCTTGCCCTCAAGCCTTGAGATGAGGCAATTGTTTTGATCGTGTGCGGGGCGAATTTTACAACTTTCAACTATTGCCTATTTCTTTCCCAAAATTTGAAGAGGGTATGCATTTACCCCTTAATTTTTTATGATAACCAAGAATTAGTTTTGGTGGGAAAATTGGACCCATTTTTTAAGGAGGAAGAAAAAAAAAAAAAGGAGGAAAATTGCATTGATATTTACTTCTGTATTTGCCCCCCCATGGGAGGGGGAAGAGATTTTTCAGAATATGTGGTAGAATCGTTTCGAGTCGGAAGTTGTGCCCGACGACTTGTCGGTATATTGTGTCGGGTGATCTAATTAACACCTTGAAATTAGAATAAAATCGAACTTTTTTTTTAAACCTTTTGGTTAATTTGTTCTTTTAAACGTTTCGTCTATACATTAATGCGTATTGTTTCGCCGATGATGTCATAAATAGGAGGCTGCACGACTTCAGTCATGACAACTCAGGTGTTCATCACAAAATATATATTAATTGGAAATGGATAATGTATCTTTTAGAATAAATTAAAGAACTTTTCCTAAATTTGGAGGAGCAAATTAAGAAAAAGAGATTGCAGGTTGCATGCATAGCATAAAACCAGACATAGCCACTTACCCATCATTTTTTTTTATTTATTTCAAGAAATTGTTCTACTTTTTTCACACCCCACAAAATGTTTTATTTATAAAATTAAATAATATTAATCTATAAATATTAGATTATTGTTGATTTGGTAATTATAATTATTTTCGATAATTTTTTTAATATCTACACCCAGCCCTTGGCACTTGCCGTCAGTACTCAGACCCGCACCCGCGTACACGCAAGGCCAATAAGATTCCTTCGCTCTCCCGGGAAGATTAGAAAGAAAAAAAAAGATGTCGCACAGCGACACCGTACCTCTCCACCAGTCCTCCCAATCGGACATCGACGAGATCGAGAGCCTCATCAACGCCAGTGTCCAATCCGGCCCCGCAACTGTCCTCCCTGCCCGGCCGCCCAGCCCCCCACGCGCCTCCATCCCTGTTGTCTCCTCGTCTCCATTTATACAGTCCAATCTCCCACCACCGCCACCACTACCCTCTTCCAACCAAAAGGTGCCATCTGTCCCCGCACCTGCTCCTCCGCCACCCCCAAGTATCGGGGCGAGTGGGTTCGGTCCGGTTCCGAACACGCTTACGGAACCGGTATGGGACACGGTGAAGCGGGATCTGTCGAGGATCGTGAGCAATCTGAAGCTGGTGGTGTTCCCCAACCCGTATAGGGAGGACCCCGGAAAGGCTTTGCGGGATTGGGATCTCTGGGGCCCCTTTTTCTTCATTGTCTTCTTGGGTCTAGCTCTCTCGTGGTCTGCTTCCGTCAAGAAGGTCTGCTCCTTTCCTTCTTTTCCTTTTTTGGGTTTAATGTAGTTTCCGAGCATGATTTAGTTGGCTCAGATTCAAGACTCAATAATGCTACGTGATTGAAAGGACGGTTAATTTTTTTCTTAATTGTATGTTTTGAAGGAAAACGAGGCAACATAATGAAGTTAATGGATGGATTTGGCTTTTTATATGTAGTCTTGAGCTTAATTATTAATTGTAGTTGAGGCTTGAATGTTATGTGGGAATGAAGCTTTCCCATGCATTTATAACGGCAAATTTAGGTGTCGCAGTAGGGCTTTGGATGAACTTGGAAATTCGACTTGAGTTGAGTTTGTTTGTTAAACGGACAGCTTTAATAAGCCTCACGAAAGTTTTGGCTCGGCTCATATAAGCTAATGTAGCTTAATATAACTATTTGTTTAAGTTCGTGTAGGTTTGTGCTTGTGGAATTCAATCTTTTGCGTGCTAGTAGTGTATGACATATGTATAAGTTTATAACACCTTGGATTGAGAATAGGAGGTTGGCGATCTACACTGCCTAGGATGGAGAAGTTCTAGCTGTTTAAAGTGATTCCAAATGATTTATTTCATAAACCTAACTAGTCTTTTGAGTATAAGCACAAATGGTAACAGAGCCAATCTCAACTGAAAGTGTAGGACTTGAGTTGTCTCATTTATAATTAAACGACCTAATGAGGATTTCAAGCATTTAAGGGGGCATTGTAATATCTGAATTGAGTATAAGAGAGTGGTGAATGAGTCTATGGGATCCCACATTATTAAGAAGGGAGAATTTCTATCAATTTGTAATGATTCTTACCAATTGTAACCTTAACTAGTCTTTTGGAGCGTGCAAGTCCAGATTTGGCTTGGACTGCCCTTGGGTCATTACAATATGTGTTACTGCTAAGGCTGTTAATGCTCTTTGTTTGGTCAGCCAATGGTTCACTTTTCGATCACTCGCAACAAAACAAGAGCATGGCAGATTAACAACTTAAGATATGAGATAAGGTTTGAGGAGCCATAAAAATGACTAGGGATATAAAGAATATATATCAATGTCGAGGAAGAAGGTAAATGTTGACTTGAGCTTTAGGTCATTCTTGGGTCAATGATATATCCTCGCGGCAATCTGCTTTATAATGTGATGCTCAAAACTGTTATCACAAAAGGGCTTTTTTTTTAATGTCAAACTAGATGTGAAGGACTTTGAAGATTTGGGGAATGTGATCTATTTGGAATTTAGTTATATATATCTATAAGGAATTTACCATGGCCTATTCAAATTTACTTGAAATTAAGACTGTTCATCTGGGCCGGGTTTTTTCCCGGCCAGGTCCGGAACCCGAGTTGCCAAAACCGTAACCTACCCGGTTCGAGTACGAGTTTGAAACCCTGTATCCGGGTCTTTTTGAAGGATGATAGCCCAAGAGTCCTCAAAGTCCTAGAAGCTCTGAAACAAGCCTCGCACCAGTTACAAGCTCACCCGAACCCGAAGTCCAACGAGCTCAACTCTTCCTCCCCCATTAAAGCTCTGCTCGAGCTCCAGACCAAGTCTGACACCATCCTCTCCAAGGACCGGAAACTCTCCACCCTCCCCCAACACCTCTTTGACCTCAAAGCCCTCATCGAGACTCTCCAGGAATCTTGCAGCCACTACGGCCTCAAATCTTTCCTGGCCCGCCGGGTCTCCACCCACTCCATCTTCGGGGTTGCTAGGTCCATCGAGTCCAAAATTCAGGCCTGGATCGACCGCGAGTATCGACACCTTGACCCGAGTCCTACGCAAGCAGCCTTTCAACAACGAGGACAAGTTGATCAAGCTTCTAACTCAGTTCAATGATCGTGTCTCCCAAAGTTTCAACCGCGAGTTGCAAGATCTAGTCCTCAAATCCAAGCTGTTCTCGTTGCTCGAATCGGTTATGTGCAACCCCAATTGTTCGAAGCAGGTTCAACACGGAACCCAGGTTTTTAAAAACCCTCTATCATATAAACAGTTAAGAACAATAGACTTGATACGCAAGGTCCCTTGGGGCATCAACAACTAAATTACCGGTTTTTTTTTTAATATTCATCAAAAGGCTGCTGCTTTAGTTGTAGATCTAAGGTCAGTATTGGAGCTAACTTATTAGGGGAGTGCTACTTCCACCGACATTCGGTACCAAAATTGGTACCAAATAGGGTATTTTTTTTTTTTTTTAAATCATCTGTGTTAGTATTTTTCAAAAAATACTAAAAAATAAATACACACAAATGTTTTGAGGAAAAAAAACTGATCGGATAAAGTGTTGGTACACTTTGTCGGTGGGAGTATCATTTTCCAACTTATTAACAATCACTAGTCTAAACCCTAGGAGTTGGCTCAAGTGCCAAGAGCCTTAGGGGAGGTTTGGATACAAAAAGCATTTTAACTCACCCCATCTAATCATTACAACTTTTCCAAATTTTCACACAAAATAAAATAAATAATTCAATTTTTTCAAATTCCAAAACAATAAGAATATTAAAAAATAATATTCTAAATATTCTACTTTCATCACAACTCACTATCCACACCTCCCTTTAGTCTTGGTGGTATGCTCTTTCCAAATCTAAGGTTCGAACTCATAGGTGCAAATAATTTGTAGAGATCATCAGACTGTGAGAGTTTTTCCTTGAATTACCCGAGGTTCTTTTACTGAAAACTCTTTGTCGAGGGCTTGTGCCCCCCCGAGATTAGTCAAGATCTTGTTCCGACACCCAAGGCCAATTAAAGAAGAGGTCACTAGTCTGCTTATGTTGTTCAATGTTGTGATGATCTTTATCTTTGGTGATTGAGGTCATGTAGACTAAACTGACCTTTTTACAAGCTTTTTCTGCATAAAGATGAGTTTCAAAAGAAACATTCTTTTGGGTATCCCCCTTTTTTCAAGTTTAAAATCCCACGAACCTTTGACCAAGTAGTTTTCTATTCTTTCAAAGTAACTTGCTTATTTGAAGTAGTTGCTTGCTTGGTACTTGGCATTTGGATGTTGTTATATTAATCTTTCATAGATTATTATTATTGGTGGCACTCTTCTGAGTACTCATGCAATACCCCATACTGAGTGATAAGGCTAGGTGGTGTATGGAATCCCACATCGCTTGGGAAAGAGAAGTTCTTGCTCTTTATAATAGTTCTAATGGGGCTCTAATTGTATCGTTAGTTAGTCATTTTAGAGTAGAGGCCCAGATGTGGCTTGGGCCTTCCTAGGGCGTTACAACTCATACCATTAATTATTTGATTAATATCTCAACACCTTGGTTTTGATATTTTGTGATACTCTAATGTATGAAAGAGCTTACTTGTCAAAAAGATAAGCAATAAAAAATCTACTTAAGATTCTAAGAACCAGAAATGAATGCATGAGATGATGCAATATCAACAGGACAGATTAGGAAATGATTGTCACTTTTACTATCTTTTTGAGGCTCTGTGCTCTTTCCTTCATGGTACTGCGCCAATTTATTTATTTTGTTCAATCCAATTAATTAAGTGTAGTTGGCTCACTACTAAAATTCTTTTCTGTAATCTCCAGTCTGAAGTTTTTGCAGTTGCATTTGCGCTACTTGCTGCTGGTGCTGTAATTCTGACATTGAATGTACTTCTACTGGTATTTTTTCTTTCTTTCAAACTCGTTAGCATTAACTTTTGGTTTAGGTACCAGTCTGCTTCCTGTTAAGACATCAAGTTTCTTGAAATCTATTCTGTGATTGAGTTCCTGAGATGCAAATATCTGTATATTTTTCGTACACAAGTCTTTGAGTTTGGCCGAGTATTTTACATTCTATTTTTTTTTTCAGGGTGGACATATAATCTTCTTCCAAAGTCTGAGTTTGCTGGGTTATTGCCTGTTCCCGCTGGACGTTGGAGCCGTAATCTGTATGTTGAAGGACAATGTAATGTTGAAAGTGGTTGTGGTAAGTGTGACGTTAGCGTGGAGCTCCTGGGCTGCATATCCTTTCATGAGTTCAGCAGTGAACCCTCGGAGAAAAGCCCTCGCACTCTATCCCGTTTTTCTCATGTATGTATCTGTCGGTTTTCTCATCATTGCCATTGATTAATATACATCAACCGTCGCCACTGTAGAGGTTCTTATAAAATCACATTGGGTCGTATAGAAAATCCATGTAATGAGTAATCTTCTTCTCATGGTACACTGAGTTTTTTGACTTCTGAGTGGACATGTTTGGACACAATTCTGCCTATATATAACGTAGTTGTATGAAAAGCAGTGTACGCGTCGCTTCAACCTACCGCATTAAGCTTCTTTAATTGGTTATTATAATCGTAAGAGGTCTATTAATTTTGCCTTGGCAGTATCATTATGCTATTAGTCCTTTCAACTGCAAGATCCGCCAAGTTGGAACTCGACCCCTTAAGGAAAAGGAAAATCCAACTCTTTCAAGCAACTCAATTTCTGGGGTTTAAACTTGAGCCTAATTGGCTACATTTGGTTGTAAGAGTCAAATAAGCTTAGTTGAGCTCAGTTTAATTTTAAGTTGACTCTAATTTCTAAATACTGAACTCTCAAATTATAAAATTTATCTCAGTTCAAAACTTTCTTACACGTTAAATTTATAATTTTTTTAAAATTAACAGATTTTTATATATGGGATCCACAATCTTTTTTAACTACTCATAAGAAGTACTTAATTCATCTTAACATTCAAATACATTTTAAACTCAGTTAATATGAGTCTCACATAATTTTATTCACTATTCAAGTTATTAATATTCATAAAAAATTAAATTAAGTTCAGTTTAACATCTAAATACAGCACGGGAACTTGTGATTGACGTGCGCAAAAAGGCCATTAAAGAAGGATATTTTCAGGAGAACTTGAGAGATGAGTTTCACCCCACCCCCCACAGTTGTGGGTGGGGTACGAGTGTAGCAAGTTTAAACTTTAGACCCGAAATTTCTGACCACTCCTACATTCCTATATTCATGAAAGTACATGCAACTCAAGATGTGTGTTGGCTTTGTGGGGCATGACATATACTGGAGAGTTTGATTTATCCATTGAAGTTTTTGCCCCAATAATGCTAGTGTTTTGGCTCATGGCGCTTCTGGACCCCTTAGATACATGCTATCCATCTAAAAAAAAAAGATACATGCTATGTAGCCATAACCTTGCAAGAGATTCTTGAATGACAACAAAAATCATAATTATATACATACATATACCGAAAAGACAATAGCAAGACTGAAATATGAATGAAAAAAACTAGACTGCAAGTACTTATGATGGGACACTAGGGCAAATCGCTGTCTCCTTCAATGCATATACAACACAACGATGGCTACATATTTGTTTTTGTTTCGGAGAAGTGCAAATCTGGCATGTTAGGTGCTGCCCATTGGTCCGTAGAAAGGCTGAAGTGCCACTTAATCTGTAATAGGTAAAGTCCTTTGCTCATTGGACCAAAGAAAATAAGGAAAAATCTTTTCCTCATTAGACCAAAGAAAAAAGATAGGAAACGATATAAAAACAGTGAGAAATTATATCTTCACCGGGGAAATGGGAAGAGGGATGATCATGAGCCTGATTCCAATGGAAGGACTGACTGTTAACTTGTCTAATAAGCTCACACGTGGATTGGATCCCTGTGGCCTTTCTCAATGGACAAAATGAACAACGTCGACTTGGTTATATTTCACTGTATCCAACAACTTGCAACGAAGTAATTTACCGAAAAAAGAATAAAATTTCACATAGTTTTCTGCTTACTATATGAGGTAATTTACCATCTTAGCTTGAAATATGATGACAGCATCCAGAGAACTTAAATAATGATGTAAGAGTCAAATTTCCAACTGCAAATGATGTTTGGTGTTACCAGATAAATGTATACAAATATTTGCGTCTCAATCCGGCCCGTTTTAATATTTTCGTTATTTAACACGAACTTCTTGTAATTTTACAATCATTTTTCCTTTTTTTTTTTTTTTTGACCTGGAATAGATGGCTACATCCTAACCTTTGACAATATTCAATGGCTTACATGCACGTGCAATCTGTGTCCATCCTGCTACACCATTGGGTTTGAGCCGTAGGATTAATGGACCACCATGTGACATGTTCTTAGTTAGCGTTATTCGGTTGTTAGAACAGAACCCCAACAGTGCCCTCTCCTCAATCATAAAGATCTAATCCAACTAGTTGTAGGTCGGTTTGTCCAATTATACAACGTTTATATATATATATATATATATGAAAAATAATAGTGTGACTATTAAATATGTCTACTAAGTATGTATATTTATATATTTTTATTTTTATTTTATTTTTCTTAATAATTAAGAAGTAACTATTAGTAAATTGATATTTATATTTTATTTTTTCTTAATAGTTAAGGGTGTTTAAAAAATTATTAAAGAAAAAAAAAATCTCACTTATACTTGTATGCACATTTTGTGGGCATATTTGACAATCATCCTAACATTGCCTATATATAATATCTGATTTGTAATTGTTAAATGATATTTATCTTAAAATTTTAAATTGATAAAAATAGTAGATTTAATATTTTATATTTGACTTAAAAACCCCAAATACAACAAAGTTAGAAAGCTTTAAAAACAGAAAAAAAAAGGTTAAAAAGTTGGAATTTTTTATAGCCGGCGAGTCCATTGAGCTTCTTTAAAAATAGTTCTCATCTCAAAATTTTTATCTTATTTCATTCATAAACATAAATTAAATATAAATCAAACTAATTATTACAACTTTTTCAAAATAATCCTTATAATTTTTTCAAACTTTCAAATAAAAAAAAAATAATTAATTTTTTTCAAATCTCAAAACAAAAATAATATTATAAAACTAGATTCTAACAATATTTTAATTTTATAATATTTTTATTCAATTTTTTTTATTTCATTTCTCAAAATTTTAAAAATACTTAAATTAAACTGTCTTATACTATTAACAAATTATTTTATTATTATTCGTAAAAATCTTATCTCATCTCTATCTTCAAAAAAGCCCAAATACCCCAAATCGATTATTGCAATTCATGCGCGGGGACTCGGAGCAAAGCTGATACTCATAAAAAAGAACATCGTGCTTGCGGTTGTGGATTTACTTAGAGCACTCCTAATGGCTCTGGTAAAATATAATTTTTTATATAATATAAAGAAAATTGATCAAAAGTAGCTTTCAATAAATTTTGTATCTTCTTCTTTATTTTACATTTTACAATAGTAATTCTCTATATGTATATAATACTATTCATCCTTTAAAACATTTTAAATTACTTTCTCTCTCATTTGATAGTTGTTTGGTGTTATGAGTTTTATTTGAACTGAATAAAAAATATTAAAAACAAGAATATTTAAATGATATAAAAAATAAATAAATAAGCTGATGTATGATATATTGTAAAAGTTAATATATAAAATAAAAAAAAATATATTTTAATAATATATTTTAAAAAATAAGATACACAAACCATTAGAAATGCTCTTATAAAGTTAGAAACTGCAAGTACAGAAATTAATTAAATTTGGTTTTATATATTAAGAATAAATAAATAAATGAACTAGTTATTGGACTCAGCGGAATCTTCAAATAAATGCTGGCGCATACGATGATGATAAAGTAAGTTTCTTTCGGGAAAATTATTGAGCAGTACCTGTCAGATAGGCTCTAGTCTATTCATATAGCCTGTCGTCATGGGGATAGTTATTCCAATTATGTGAAAATCTGTATCATTCGATTGAAAGTCGAATGACATTTATGTTTTATCTTCCCCTTTGTTTGACACTGATTCTCGATCGCTTCCCATCCATATGTTGTAGCTTTTAGGATTGATGTTGTGCATGTCATGGAGGGATGGGGGAGTTTTTTTTTTGAGAAAGATGGGTCAAAAGAATGAGTTGTGCGCAATTCTAGTGAAATAATTATAAGAGTTATTCTTATTTGTCTTACATTATACATCTGTTTAATATAATTTTTTTTTTTTTTTTTTGCCCCCAACACTGGTCAATCGATCGTGTGGTGTTAGACTGCTGAGTATAATATTTTTAATTATAATGATCTTGCAAAACACGAGAAAGAAAATACACCCCCCTCTAATGCCCGATCGCTAGTTTTGTAATAT
Source organism: Cyclocarya paliurus (assembly GCA_029856935.1). Taxonomy (NCBI): domain Eukaryota; kingdom Viridiplantae; phylum Streptophyta; class Magnoliopsida; order Fagales; family Juglandaceae; genus Cyclocarya; species Cyclocarya paliurus. Next base: position 4,533,448 of record CM056949.1, on the reverse strand, counting down.
TATAACAAGTTAACAATACTTAAGCAGAGGTTTATTTTGAAATTACTCTTGAAATCGAACTTTACACGGAGTTTTGTTTGACAAACCCAAAACTCCATTTTCACCGTGGCACTGTTACATTTATTTATTTATTTTAAATTGCGGTGTTGAGCATTAGCATTATATATGCATCTACATATTTATATAATATAATTTTAAAATGAGCTGCATTATGCATATTTAAAATTTATATAATTATGAATAATGTTTCTACAAATTTAAAGATACATTATTCACACTTCAAATCTTATTTTATTTTTTCTTTACAATGATAGAATTTTAAGAAAAAAATTTGATAGATGTTGAATGATATAATTTACAGAAGTATTAATTGTAAAATTAGAAAAAGAAGTTTAGAAAAAAATAAATAATAAAATAATAATCTATTTTATTATTATTTACTTCAAAATATATAATCTAACGTTAGAATTTTTTTTAGCATGTAAGGTAAGAAACGGAAGAAAAGGACCAAGTTGTCTGTCAGCATGCAAGGCAGGACACAGTTCATTTATTTTTTTATCGTGACTACTGTTTGGTTTATTACCTTATTACCTGGGGCTGGGCAGTGGATTTGTACGGCTCGTCGTCTGAGATATGTGTCGCAGCTCGGAAGGACGCTTAATTATATGGTGATTGGTGACCGTCTCTGTGGCTTACGTGAGGGTGAAAATTTGTACGGCCATACTGAAAGAATTCAGAGAGAGAGAGACAGACAGACAGAGACAAAGGGGAGAAGAATCAAATATACTAAAGGGATTGCTTTTACGTAGTGGTTTAGTCTTACTTGTAAGGACGTTCGGGGTTCTTGTTTTTGGGTGATCTCCAAATTGTGCAGAGAAAAAAGAGTCAGAAAAACAAACCCAGAAGGATTCTCTCCTACTCGAAACATCTGTTCAAAATATTAAACCCATCCTTACAAAATTTTTTGTGGGGTTAGATTTGATAAGTAAATGCACACAACAGGCTTGGGACAACGAGCCTTGGAGCTCTCTCTCTCCCCCTTAAACAGTCGCTTCTTTGTAACTAGACAGGACAGAACAGAACAGAACAAAAGACGAGAGAAAAGAGATTGATACTTATCATGTCTCTTCTTCTGGGATATATATATCTTTTAACCCTTTTCTTTATAGAATCAGATTAAAAAAAATCATATTTTTTTGTGCTGATTCATGAAAAAAAATCCTTTCCTGTATTTATTTAAGATAAAATGTACTGACCGATTATGCATATTTGGACTGCCAAAATCTGACCTAAATAATAGCTCTGACCATCCTTTATTAAATTAGAGAGTTCAGCCCACGCAAGTTTGCAGCACGTGGGTCTATCATTTTCATGATCTATTCCTATCTCTCTCAGTTTTTTTTTTTTTGTATAAAAGAAATTCATGGCAATAGCATCTTTATTGAATGCTGTAGTGGTTGTGACTCTTTATTAAAATTTAAATCATCATCATAAATACCTGCCCCCCTTATAAAACTACTTTAAAGAGGATTTGTCTTGGGATAAATTAATAGTAAAAATAAGGTAATTAATTATTAAATGGTCTGGCTTCGGACGTCTCAGACAGGCTAGGAAGACAGACCTTTGTGCACAGAGACCATCATAACAAACCTATACATTGATGGGTACTGCATGGGGGTCAGCACCTTGCACCCATAAGAGCTGGACACCTAGCAATTGGGGTTTAGACAAAGCCCAGTAAATCTTTTGGGAAAGTTCTTCGATCCAGCTTAGCACCTCGAATAATGGATAGGTAAAATTCTCAAAATTATAAACGACTGAAAACAGAATTAGATAAGAGGAGGATATAAGGTTCAATTTATGCAGAAATCTTAATTTTGTAGAAGAAATCCTCTGGTTGTCAGAGGTATGAGGTAAATGGGCCCTTGATACATTCCATGTATGCTTATATTCCCCCCGTTTATGTTTTTCTCATCTGTCATTTGTCTGTTTTATTAAGTTGGTGGTAAATAATTTTCTTGGATTTAAATCCTGCAAACTCACATGACAAATCCCTGTCAGGTTCTTAAGATTGTTGACACTGTTTTTGTACCTATTTTCACTCGAGTGGTTTTGGTTGGAGTATAATGTTTCCGGTCTGCAGCTCACAGTAACCCTCCTTTTTTAACCCACATTATTGTCCCATTCCAAGATCTTGAAATATCATCTCTCTCGTTTCACAGTCCCCTGTCCTCTGCAGCAGCAAACAACTTATTCAAATCCTCCATAATAATGCACTGGAAATACTCAATAAAGGACCAACAAAACTCTCTGTACATCACTCGAGTCCAACCCAACCCAATAGGCCCCGTCCCTGATCTCTTCACAACTCAAAACTCCAAAAACCCTATTGTTTTTTTGTCCTTCCTTCGCTGTTCTAATTCTCTCCTTGTACTTGTATCCCCTCCATTGGCCAGCTAATCCTCCAAAGCCGTCCGTCCCTTTTTAAGTTCGGTCTTTCTCGCTCTCCGTCCACAAATTTTCCCAGTTCCTGCAGGGCCCCCCCAAAGAAGAATTTCGAAACCCCACTAGCTAGTTTCTTCGACTCTCTCTATAAATTGAGCAAGACCCGTTATTTTCTAAACCTAGAAGAACTCAGGCTTTCTCCTCAGAATACAAGACCTACCATACTATTGCCCATCTCTCATTTCTCAAGCATACAGAGTCAGCACCTTTCTTCCTTTACACCAACTCAAAATTATATCATAGGAAGAATGAAAGAGTATTGGACCTCCTTGGCATCCCTTCTGGGCGTTTTGGCCTTCTGCCAAAGCCTCCTCCAAGTAGTCTTCCCACCCGAACTCCGGTTCGCCACTGTCAAGCTCTTCAACCGGATTTTCCACTGGTTCTCCTCCTACTGCTACTTCGACATCACCGAGATCGACGGAGTCAACACCAACGAACTCTACAACGCCGTGCAGCTCTACCTCAGCTCCTCCGTCTCCATCACCGGCAGCCGCCTCAGCCTCACCCGCGCCTTAAACTCCAGCGCCATCACCTTCGGCCTCTCCAACAATGACAGCATCGTCGACACCTACAACGGCGTCACCGTTCTCTGGGAACACGTCGTCACGCAAAGGCAAGCTCAAACCTTCTCATGGCGTCCTCTACCAGAAGAGAAACGAGGCTTCACTCTCCGACTTACGAAGCGCGACAAAACGCTGGTCCTTGATTCGTATCTAGATTACATAATGGAAAAGGCCAACGATATACGAAGAAAGAACCAAGACCGTCTTTTGTACACGAACTCGAGAGGCGGTTCCTTGGACTCGAGGGGACACCCGTGGGAGTCTGTACCGTTTAAGCATCCAAGCACATTTGAGACCTTAGCCATGGACCCAACAAAGAAGCAGGAGATTATGGAGGATCTCATAGATTTTGCCAACGGTCAAGGATTCTACCAGAAGACCGGGCGAGCATGGAAAAGAGGGTACCTACTCTATGGTCCGCCGGGGACAGGGAAATCAAGCATGATCGCAGCCATAGCTAATTATCTGGGTTACGACATATACGACTTAGAGCTGACCGAGGTGCATACCAACTCTGAGCTGAGGAAGCTGCTGATGAAGACGAGCTCCAAGTCCATAATTGTCATCGAGGACATAGATTGCTCTCTAAGTTTAACGAACAGGAAGAATGCTACTAGTACTGGTTCGTCAGCGAGAAGCGGTACTTACAGTGACATGGGTGAAATGCGAGGTGGGGGGTGTGGCTCGGGTGACGATGGTGGGAATAATACGATTACGCTCTCGGGGTTGTTAAATTTTACGGACGGGTTATGGTCTTGCTGTGGGAGCGAGAGGATTTTCGTGTTCACCACGAACCACATTGAGAAGCTTGACCCGGCATTGTTGAGGAGTGGGAGGATGGATATGCACATATTCATGAGCTATTGCTCATTTCCAGCGTTGAAGATACTTTTGAAGAATTACTTGGGGTTTGATGAGGTTGATTTGGATGGTGCGGTCTTGCAGGAATTGGAGGGTGTCGTTGACAAGGCCGAGATGACTCCGGCGGATATTAGCGAGGTCTTGATCAAGAACCGGAGGGATAAGGTAAAGGCAGTGAGGGAGTTGTTGGAGGCTTTGAAGGTGAGGGCGGAGAGGAACGCAAAGAATGGTGGGTTGTCGAGGGAGAGGGATGTGGAGGAGGAGGAGCAGGAGAAGAGGGCATTGGAGACACCAAAGCAAGGATGTGAGTTTCAGGAGGAGAGTTGCGGGCAAGAAAAAGAAGACGAGGAGAAAGATGATGGCACAATAGAGAAATGAAGGCTTTGGTTTTCTTATTTTAAAATTTTGTTCTTCTCTTTGTGTTTTGCTTTGGTGCAGAAAAGGTAGGGATGAAATTTGCATATTGCTCCTTCAAGTTATTAGAGCTTTGATCGTTCTTTCTTAATTTTTGGTGTTTAAACGTGTCATGTATATCCATATCGTGTGCTTGAATAATTAACCAAAATGATATGGGTCCATAAATTGGCTTATTTAAATGTGGTGTGGTTAGCTGGCTGCCCACAGGGGCTGTACTCCTTCCATGTTACTCGCCCATCCAAAAACCACATGCGTTTAGCGCGATCCCTCCTTCATATCCCCTGCAAGTGCTACACTGATCAGTACCTTGACATAGATTGCTTACTAGCGATCTGGGTTTTTTTGTGACCACCTGAGAAGCACGTGGGCAAATCCGTGTGTCGATGAGACATTTTGGAAATATCCAAGTATATAAATCGGGTCCATAATACAACCCAGAATATATTTTTGGCCATAAATACGCTGTTATTGTTTATGCCACTGCTTGAAAGAAAACAAGTTCTACAATGTTGTTAATGGGATGTTCTTTCTATTGTGCTACGTATGAAAAGTACGTAAAAAAAAAAAGTACATAAAAAAAGAGAAAGTAAGAAAAACATGCATATTTATGCCTACATTAAAGGAGCGAGAAGTTGAATTTTCACTAATTATCAAAAGTAAGATTATATAATATGTATTTATATTAATTCTAGCATTACAGATATATTAGAAAATTTTAATAATATTCTTATACTGTACGCTTCTGTCGATACTCTTTCTATAATACGGTACGATACTCTTTCTCTCATTCTCTGTATTGGTATTTCACTCGATACGAGTCACATGCTACAAAACTTCTCAATGTTTTCATCAACTTTCTCCCCACTTTCAATTAATGCCAATCTAGGAGAAGACTGTGTGAGTGGATAGGATTAGAGGGGAAGGGTGAATAGGATCAGAATAAAGACGCGAAGAAAAAGGCGATACAACAGAACAAGCCCAGATTTTGTGTTCGGAAAAAGAAGGATCGAGTGGCAAAAGCAGCTGGAAAAGTCTTCGCTTACAATGAGAAAAAGTTGACATTTTTGTTGTTGATTTTGATATTGAGTTGGAAAGGCAGTGGGTTGTCAAGCCCAGAGTAGATCTTGACAGACGTGTTGGGTGACAAATGACCAACAACAACCTTTACATTTTTACATGGAAAACATGCATTTTGAGCAGCATGAAAAGGAAGACTTTTTTTTTTTTTAACATTTTATTTACTTTCTTTAGTTCTTTTTGGTTTTTGGCATAAAAGGAGTGGGGTGGCCGCCGACATGGCTATTTAATTTGTACACACTTTTCATGAAGCAATGTTATTTTGATAAATAAAATAAAACACGATCAAAGTTCTATCCTTTCTATAGTCAATTCATTAGCCTTGTCTTGCCAATTCTTGTGATAAATGTAATTTGCCTTGTCTTGCCATTTCTTTTCGGTTTTGATTATAATTTTCCTCCAATTTTAATTACCATGAAAAGCCTCAAATATTTTCAAACTTTAGCAGTCTTTTGGAAAGAGTTTGCAGTTAAACTCTCAAACCCTTTGCAATTTCCAAGACGCTTCTCTCTTTGAAGTACAAAAAGTTTGCGTATCAGAATTGATTTCGCAATTAAAGTCCTCAAGGCTATGCTGCTTTGAAAGTGAAGGTTCCAGAGGCTGAAAGAAATCTTTGATCGATACTCCGAAGATGGCGCAAGAAGTTAATTGTTTGGAAAAACCAGATAAAAGGGACATTTTTTCCGTTGAAGTTAATGTTTAGCTCAATGTCGGCGAAGCAGGCCCTAGTTTAGAGAAATATCCCTCATTTTCGGTAGAAACTACCGCCAAATCAAAATCTGTGCAGAGGGGAGGAGCTACCTCCTCTTTCCTTCATCTCTATTCTCTCTCATTTCTAGTTGTCTTTCTTTTATTTTTTTGTATAGTTATTTTTTTTTAGAGTTAAATATGACGAAAGGCCGATCTGTTGCTCTAGCGACCATCACACGCCCTACCACAAGTTTCCCAAAGCGCCAATCCTTAAGATGGGTCAAGTATTTCGTCGAATGGAGCTGCACGTGATCCACACGCGCGGTCCAAAGTGGGTGCGTGAAATTCACGCGTCATCACAGTCACTTTGTAATTTTTTCCTTCAAGATTGAAAATACGAATCTATATCTTTTCAAGATGTAAGTTATTTTTTCTCATGTATCTTTAATTTTTGTTACGTCGTTTGTTTTAAAAAAAAAAAAACATTTCGTCTCTTGGACTTCTGTCCATAGAATGTATCTCTTGGACTTTCGTCCATAAAGTGTATCATCTACTCCGTCTTAGACAGAGTATGAGATTTATTAACTCTATCTTGGACAGAATTGTGCTGTCTCTCAAGTGGTCTGAGAGAAGTTTGCAACATGGATTAGACTATATCAATCACAATTGTGTACTAGGAAGCTGTTAATACTGTAGTTGGCTTGTAATAAATGTTTCAGATCAAAGTTGCAATGTCCGCTATTAATAAATGCATTTTGTTTTATCAAAAAAGGGGAAAAAAAAAAGCTCAATGTCAATTTCCTTGTAATATTCATATGATTCATATCCATGTTCAAGTTTTATTATTTATTGGACCAATTAATGTCAATTTCTTCTCTATTTTTTTTGTAAAACCTACAAATTATGATAATGTTTTTGTCACCCAAGAATTTATTTACCTTCTTCATAGATTTGTGAATTTTCATCGATTTAAATTCTGGATGGTTTTACAATGAGGCTTTTATGAAACTAATTAATTTAAAACTTGGGTCCATTGATGTTAGAAGAATGGCTCAGATTTGTGACCATTATATTATGTAATGTGGGACTTTCTCGTTGAAAGTAGATTAGGTGAGATTGAAACAGGTCTCATACTATCTTATTGACAGACGTGTGCCCACGCAAGGACCTCAGCTTTGGAGTTATATTCTATGCCCATTTTTGGTGGTAGCAAACTCAACAAATGAAAGAGGAAAAAAAGAAGAAGATGAAGAAAATCACTGGACATAGGCAGTTCTTGTGGCTTTTGGCATCTTGTGCTGTACCCTGGGGGAAGGACTTTCTTTTCTGAATTAGAGGTCATTAGTCCAAGTTTTGCACACAACAACAGCAAGCAGATAAGTGATCCTCTTTAGGACATTGAAGCTGTCTTCTTTATATATATATATAAAGAAAAACAGTAAATAATAATAATAATAATAATAATAAAAAGAGCACAAACCCAATTCACGCACATCAACATCCATCCATACTAAGCAACAAACGCTGCAATCCATTTCATCTTCCTTGAAGATCAATGCAAAGATTTTTATTCCTACGGTTCGCCACTGAGGCATGAAGCATGTCCCCACAAACAATGTATAGGTTTTTGTCTTGGAATGCTCTTCTAAAGCTCCAACAATCAGTCCAATGCCTCATTTCATTGCCTTTAGCTTACTCCCAATTCTACAGAGAATAATTTCAACGGTGCCCTCTTGCTTGCTGTTTCTTTGTTGCCAGAGGATCTTGGACCAGTTTGTACATCAATATTCTTTACCTGAGATTGCGAATTCCACTGCACGGCCTGAATTGTGATAGTCCAAGATGCATCGATTCCAAAATATAAATCCTCAGAAAAAATTGCCTCCATTATTTGCAGCAAGTTGTCAAACGAGGTTGAGATTGAGACCAACTCTCAACTTCTTGTTAATTGGATCACTAAAGGAAATTGTAATATCTGGTATTTAAAGGATTTTTGGGATAAATTACATGTCTATTTATCTTGCATAGTGTAGAGTGAGTCATTTTTTCATGAGGGAAATGTTATGGCTTATTTTCTTGCCCAGCAAAGAGCTGGGGGCTCAAATTTGGATTGGTCCAGGTGATAATGATTTACTTAATTAAAAAGTCTTCTTCGTATAGATATAATTGGTCTTTTTTATTTACAGATCTCATAGTGCTATCCCATGTATGGTGCTTTGTTTTTATTTGTTTTTATCCTTTTTGAATGATTTTTTTCTTGTAGGTTTCCTGTTTGCCCAAGTTTGTTTTTTGGTCTGGTCTTGGTTTTTGTGCTCTACTTTGTACTTTATAGGTAATTGGTATTTTGGGTGGATGCTTTTAGTTTTTTTGATGCCTAAGTTTTGGCCTTTTAATTTATCTGTATCCTCTCAGGCGTTGGGTTGTAATCACGGTTTTCTTCCGTCATAAATAAGGGTTATCAATAAAATTTAAGATACCGTCATCTTCTTAAAAACAATATAAAAAGTTGTCAAATGAGAACCCAGTCTTTGATTCCATCTTTTAACGCACAAATTAAAGGCTTGCTTCAATGAGTAGACAAATTCTCATATAACAAGAAGTCTAGGAAAAAAAGCCTCTCAAAAAAAAAGAAAAGATATATATATACACTAACATGCAAGGCACATTTTCTTAGTTGAAAAAGAGATATTGTGAGAATATTATGTTTAATCAATAAGTAAAAACTGTATGAAAATGCATAGTAATTACATTCTAATTGTGGAGTACTAAGCAAAAGAACAACAACCGACGCTGCTGCAAATGCAAACTCCTATTCGTCCCTCACCTCCAAAACCCTTCTCACCCATCAATAGACAAATATCTCTTTATGGTGACAATCCATCACACCAACATACTGTAGCATCAAAAAGTAACCAAAATTTCATCTTCAGAAGATAAACTTGGTCAGAAAGTAATTAAACAGGAGCAAAGATGTAATTTTTAGAAAAAAACAAAACTAATAATAAGGACAAAATGGGAAAATGATAAATGCATAGGGATAAAATTGGAAACAAAATTTGGAGAAAATTACTGTTCATATACAGTTACACAACAGCTAGAGGCAGCTAAACAGAATCAAATATGTAAGATAAATGATAGTTACAGTCGTGAATGTATAAGAGCCGTGTAATTGCTTTAAAAAAAGTGAATAAATATAGGATCTATGTAAAAAAATAATAATTTTTAAATAGTGAATCTCACTCTTTTTTAAAACGACTGCACGACGCTTTCGTATTCCATGACTGCATCTAGTATTATCAATATATAAATCTATCAAAAAATTAAAAGGACAAAGAGGAAAAAGCAAGAATAAAGAGGGACAACATGAGAAAACAAAATTTAGAGAAAAAATACTGTAGATTGACTCTTTTATTCATAGAATAGATATATTGGAGTGAATCTTAAATATACGATCTTCTGCAGTAGGTTTTAAGATCATTGTATGGCATGCAAGCAAATATACGAAATGATAATGAATATATATTATCGTTTGAGTATAAAAGAATCTGATACTTACGTGTAAACGAAGAAGATTGACCATTAACTGTTTCATCGTCAAAAAAGGCTAAGAATCATGTATAGACCAAAAGGTGTAAAGAAAGAGTGATGACCATCACTTTTCTCACGCTGCCAAAGATTGGATTCTTGGGCCAATTAGCGAAAGGGACAAGCCTAATTGTATTGCAGGTTGTTGAAGCATCTTCCTTCCCTTAATGCATGGTTCACATCCTCCCAACTCCCAAGGTCTGGGGTGATCTATCAGCTTTTGCATGTATGTTCAAGCAATTTTATTTTTTTTTCCCAAAATGTTTTCTATACTTGTAATTTCATGCACATAACTATTGCACATGCTACGTTTCAACAATTGAAATAGAGAAAATTTTGAAGTTCAAATTAAAAAAAGAAAAAACTGATAAAATAGGATTTACACTCGATAGGTATAATATTTTATTTTATTTTTGATAGGAAATATGTATAATATTATATATAAAACACTACTCATTTTTTATTATGGGAAGAACACACTCTCTCTCTCTCTCTAGAAACTCAATTTCAAGCGGGGCTAATATTTGTGCCTTGAAGTAAAGTTTCAACTTCTCTTCTCCTTGAGATTAGAGAAAGGTTACATATCATTTCTAATATTCCATACCATATATCAATATCTGATTTATGATTTTTTTTTATTTAAATATATATTTAAATATTGTGTTTAAATAAAATAATAAAAACGACAAATCGTATGTTTTTGTAAGATATAGGAGGTGATAAGTATAACTTTTCTTAAAGATTAATATCAAGTATTATTGCTCGTGAAGCGTAGGAAATCCCACTTCATGTTTGACCCAAAATATTAAAAAAAAAAAAAAAAAACCACCCTTCTAATCACGAAAAAATAAATAAAAAACAAGCCATGGCCGTAATAAGCACAACCATCAACAGCCATCTGACCGCACACTTATCAAAAAAAGAAATATATTTTTTCCCTTTCGATAAGGATCTCTGGAGTTCTGCATTGGCTAATATTTTAGTAACAACTTTACAATATCATTCCAAACCAAACAAAAAATAAGAACTTATATTCTTATATGTCAAACCTAACTAAATCTTAGGTCTGCCAATTAATATGGATGGCTATCAATTATCTCCCAACCTTTACCGAATAAATGGACATTATCTTTAGCTATTTAGACGGAGGTGAGCCCCAAAGTGACAAACCTCGCAACTCTTTTTTATTTAAATGGCTGCATATTGTGTGTTTTTTAATGGCTCTTTTCTATTAGAAGTAAGTCCCCCCAAGAGTAAATTTTCTTTAAATCAAGGCTCAATCCATACTCCACCCTCTCTCTAAACTTTAGAGTCTAAAGGGGTTTCTCCCAGAAGGGATTTTTCATTTACATTTATGATTTCCTGAACTCTTTAAAGTAGTTAAAAGTTTGTGGTCTAATTGGTATAAATCTCCAACCTTTAAAATGGAGGCCTTGAATTCGAAAATCGAAACCTTCCATCCCTAAATGTATATAAAAAAAAAACTCTTTAAAGCAGGCCCAACGAGTATAACTCTCTACTTAGGATAGTTGGGATTTGGGCAGAGCTCTAAGTAGGATAGTTTGGATTTGGGCTCTCTATTACTTCTCAAACCAGGCCCAAAGAATGTAGCTTTATTTAGGATTGTTGGACTTGGGCTCTCTTAAATCTAGCTCTAAGTAGGATAGTTGGGGTTTGGGCTCTCTTATCTATCCATGGGCTGGATGTTTTAGGCTTCGTTTGGATGTCAAACTCATTCCAATTCATCTCAACTTATCATTATAATTTTTTCAAATTTCAATACAAAATATAATAAATAATTCAATTTTTTTAAATCTCAAAATAATTTTAATATTTAAAAATAATATTCTAATAATATTTTATCATCTCAACCCAACTTATCTCAACATCCAAACACACCCTCAGTTTTGACCAAGACCGGCCGATTTATAACCCCGAACTCATTCTTGCCGCTCAAACTCACTCATTCTCTCTCTCTCTCTCTCTCTCTCTCGTTCTGCTTCAACTTGGCTTCCATGGAGGTTGATAAACTTAAGTCTGGTCACTCTTCTCTGTGCTTTTCTTTAAGTTTTCTCTATGCTCTTTTGACTTCATTTTGTTGGAACTAATCTTAAATTCACCTTGTTGCTTTCTTGATGCTCTGTTTGGTTGCTGGGAAATCTTCCGAAAGTCGGAGAAAACTCCAAATTTTGGAAATTTGTACTTGAAACCATTCCAAGATTCCGCATTTCATTTTTTTCCCCCACTTCCCCAGCGACCATGCATACCATTATTGCTATCATTCCTTTTTTGCTTGTTACAGCTCTTTAGGTTCTAGGTTTCGTAACAATTGTATGTGTTTTGCAGAATTAAAACTTAATTACTCCCTTTTTCATCTCCAAGTGTTTCTTTTTCAGTTTCTTGGAATGGTCTTTTTCCATTATATGCAAGACGTGTGCTGATCTTGCTATATATCACCGTCGCTTTACATTGCATCAGTTTCATCCTAAAAATCCCGTTCCAGTTGGAAAAAGAGAATGGTAAAGCAGAGAAGACTAAGAAATTACGTTCTGTTTCGTTATTATTCTTTTTTTTTTTGGTAATTACGCCAGAACCAAGATTTGATACTGAAATTAGATAGATTCTTAGGTTATTATTTCCTTAGTGTCTTAAACCCTTTTGCAATACGAGAACTAAACTTCATTGCTATCATGATGGAAGAAAGTATTATGAAATATTGTTTGAATGCTGCCATGTTCTATAAACTTTTTTTTTACAGGTAAGCAAGAACTTTTATTGATAGCAATAGGCATAGCCCATGTACAAGAGTGCCCTGTTCTATAAACTATTGTTCATCTGATTTCTGTTTAGAAGTTTGTTCTTTTTGTTAGGGCAGGGGCCCTTGTGTGTGTGTGAGAGAGGAAACGCCACTTGAGTCCTGTAATCACTGCCCATACCGTTTTAGTACGTTAATATTTATGGTTATGTTATTGTGTTGTCAAATGAGTACAAACCTTAATATTCATAACGTTTTTGTTCATTGCAGCCACCATCATCCGATGAAGCCAAAGAGACTAATGAGGACTGTGCCATAGTTCTTGAGCTATCTGAAAGTGACCCTTATTTTGATACAAAGAAGGTGATAAATGAAATTAAAATTAAAAATATATTTCACTTTTGTTCTTGGTCCAATTTTGTCTGGGTTTACTTCTTTGAACATTAATAGTGTTCAGTTCTCAATGAAGAAATCTAATTGCTCCTAATTTAATCTTGAGTTGTTAAGTATTTATCGTTCTTCTCATTTCTTTTAATACCTCTTTTGGCAGAAGTTACTTCAAAATAAGGGTTTCAATACCAAGGAGCGGGTTTCTCTCAAGAGCTCTTCATGTCCTAGTTGGATAAGTGCTACGTTGAAAGTGATGCTTCAGATAGCAAGAATCATACACTTAGATGAGGTAGATTCTAATTATGCTCTCTAAACTACTTGGTTTTTCACCCTAAGGACCTGTTTGAAAGAAAGTCAGAACAATGGGCTTATTCTCTGTTTGGACTATAGGAAAGTAAAACATTCTATCACATGGGTTTGCTTCCCTTGTTAACTTCCCAAAACTTGTAGTTTCAGTGTCTTCCTGGTCTGTTTTTGGCACAAAACTGGGGCATGAATAGCAATAAAGCCTGACAGTTCCTTCAATTTTATGGATGAGTAACTCATGAGGATATAATGCGCATATGAGGTGCAGGTAGAACTTTATTTTTGCCAGGATGATGCATGTTCACCAGTTGAATTTTACAGCCCCAGGAATGAGGTGGAGGCTCTTAATTCAATCCTTTCGCTTCTTGACATTTCAAATTCCAGTGGTAAGTGCTTGCAAATGAATGTCCTGCAAGAATTACGGGAAGCAATTGTTAGTATGATTCGTGACGTTGGGGACAATAACTGTGTGAAGACTACAATCCTAGAAAATCACAGTGTTGATAAAGAAGAATGTTTGTTGCAATGGGGTGAAAGAAATGGCATGAGAACAAGGCTGCAGATAGCTTGTAAGTCTTCACAATCATAATTTCTACTGTCACATTTTCCTTGCTTAACAGGCATCAGGAGATTTTTCTCCTCTTTGGCGTCTATAATGTTGCCCTTCATTTGTTTGTTTGTTTTTTTACCTTTGGTGGTGGGGTGGGGTTGGGTTGAATCCACGAGCTGTGAACACCATATCTCTATAATAGTCACACATGCACATATGAAAATAAAGATAGCTGATATTTAATATGCCGTGTTTCCCATCCTTCGTTCATGTTGTAGATGTTGAAGGGGCTGGTAGAGGAGCCATAGCAAGAGAAGATCTGAATGTTGGAGACATTGCTTTAGAGATCCCGGCATCTATTGTCATTTCCGAGGAGCTAGTGTACACATCTGACATGGTATGATTCAAACGTAAATAATACTTCCAAACTTGTATGAGTTTTACAGTAGTGTTAAAGTTAGAACTTCTATGAGAGACATTGGGTAAAAGCAAAAACAGTTGCAATGAATCTTCTCTTATTTGGATGGACATTCTAAATAACTTGCCAGTCATAGGTCGATGATGATCAGTGAGAACACTGTCTTCCTGCCTTGCATTAAATAAGAGTTTTTCATTATCCCCACCACATGAAGAGAAATGTGTAGGTAAAGGGAGACTGTTTTTAAGGACTGGTTTGGATTCAGAGATGAGATGAAGATAGTTTTAGATGAAAGATGAAAGTTGAAAAAAATATTGTTAGAATATTATTTTTTTAATATTATTATTGTTTTGGGATTTGAAAAAATTGAATTGTTTATTATATTTTGCGTGAGAATTTGGGAAAGTTGTAATGATGAGATGAGATGAAATGAGATGAGATGAAACACTTTCCGAATCCAAACGGGGCTAAGTATGCATCCAAATGATCATTAGGAAAAATTCAAAATCTAATTTAGTTTCCTTTTTCTTTTTTCCAAAATATTAGAGAAGGGGGAGAGTAAATTGTTCCCATGTATGTGGAGGGGAGAGGGGAATTTTCCTTAGTCTGCTGATGTTTAAATGGTAGTTAGTCAACCTTTTATCTAATAAATGTATCTCTTCCAGAAGTAGGGCATATTAGCTCTAGAAGTACCATGGTTATCTGAGTAGTAGATTCTATCAAACAAACTACAGCCAATTTGATGAGCCCTTCGCAATTACATAGTTTGAATTAGTTTATACTTACATATTCGTGGCTTAATCTTTGAGACAAGTATATGACCACTGATATTTTATTGAATCAGGCATCTATTACCATGACAATGTTGCTTTACATCATACAAGGTGGCATTTTAGTTCTTTAGGCCTTTCTAGCAGGGTATATGGTATGATGGCTTCATTGAGGAGGTAAAAATCGGGGTGGGATCATATAGGCGTCATGAACATAACATTTGGTTGATGCTTTGTTTTCCATTCATTTTCATTTGGTCAGTTAAGTTTCTAACAGGGCCATTCTTACATAATCAGTACTCTGAATCTGCATGGAAGAAAAGTGGGTCAATTCAATTTACTACCTTTCCTATTTATTGTAGTTTCATATATTAGAGAAGATTGATGGCATCTCTTTTGAGACAATGTTGTTGTTGTGGAGCATGAAGGAGAGGCATAATTGCACTTCAAAATTCAAGATTTACTTCGATGCACTGCCAAAAAACTTCAATACAGGTACTCTTGTGGTCACATGCTTTCTCAATCATACCTACTTTGTTATCTAATCTCTAATATACAGTGTATTATTTCTGGCAAAAGAATGAATGGTGTAATTTAATGCATAGAAATTAAGTTTACACATTTTATATTTAAGAATGATTTTTTAATTATAAATTTTCTAACACCAATATATCTTGGTTTTAGTGGGCATTGATTTGATTTATGTTTTTATCTTACAGGCTTGAGCTTTGGACTAGATGCAATCATGGCTTTAGAAGGAACACTGCTGTTCGAAGAGATAGTGCGAGCAAAAGAGGTTATCAGGCTCTCCAGTACAGTGTTAATGACTAAAATCCTTCGATATATCCAAGAATTGTGGGCAAGAATTTATTAAATTGAGTCATGCATCTGAGCATAGCAATTTGGCCTGCTTTAGATTGTTCCCATCTTCCCCTGCCTTGGTATGGGTTTGGCTTTAAATATGGATGGGGTAGGCATGGGGAATAGAGCTAAAGCTTGAGCTGGGTTTGGTTCTCATAGGGTTCTTTTCTTTTGTACAAATTAGCTGTCCTAGGGTTGCACCTCTTATTGCAGTTCTTGATTTAAAGGTTTTGTAGTAATAAAGAAAAAGACAGCTGGACAGGTATAAGAGAGCTCCATCCCACCTAATCATATATACTAATGGCCATATCATACAATCTTTTGAATCCACCACACACATGCATACATACACAATCTAACTTGGCTGAACACCTCACCAATCTGCTCTGCTTCTTCTTCTTTTTGGTCTATTACCTCTCTCTCTCTCTCTCTCTCTCTCACACCATCTCTCTGACACATCTTGATACTGGATATCCTAGTATCCTTCACATTTAGCTAATTTGCTCCCATTGTTCCCTTTAGGTTTGATTTCCTTTGCTTTCTCTTTATTATATTTTTCTCTTTCCCACTTGTTTAAATGTCGGAACATATCCGAAACCATTTCTGTTTTTTTTCTTTTCAGTCTGGAACCCCAATCTGTGTTTACCCATTTTTCATGGTTTCATGATTATTGTTTCCAGGTTTTTATTAGGAGATATGATTTTCCATCTAGATAAATGGAATTATGTCTGTGCAATTTCATCTAAAGTTTCTTTTATTAAGTTCAATTTGTTGGAAAATTGAAGTTCATCTGTTTCTGATAAGATTTCCCACCATCTTTAAGTTCCTCACACCTATATGGACCTTATGAAAAATGAAAAATTTTTTGCAGCACTTGCGTGGTCAATATGGTGAGTTATTTCCCTCACTGTGTGATGATCATCCAGACATATTTCCACGGGAGCTATACACATGGGAGCAATTCTTATGGGCTTGTGAACTCTGGTACTCTAATAGCATGAATGTAATGTTCCCTGATGGAAAGCTAAGGACATGCCTAATTCCTATTGCTGGCTTTCTTAACCATTCAGTATGGCATTTCTTTATTCTTTTCCCCTTTAATTTTCAATTTGCCTACACGGTTTTCTGTTGCTTTGGTTAAGATAAAACTTTAGGCTTTCAATGATAGTAGCATACACTACCGAAGTACAAAGTAGCATACACTACCGAAGTACAAAGGTAACCTAAGGTACCTGAAGTTGGAAGGCATGCATAACTTATAACACGCATATATATGCTGTATCCTAGACTAAGCTCATCACCTTTCTGGTCCCACCCGTGTCTTAAAGATTCAGATGTTGAATAAGTTTGATCAGACCAATAGAGGCCTAGCTGTATTTACTTTGCTGGGGTATCATTTTGTTGTTAATTATACAGAAAGCAATTTATTACTACAATATTTTTTTAAGGCAACAAGGGTGGGGATTTAAACACCTGATTTCATCCATGAGATACCAAGCTTGGTGCCACTTGGCTAAAGGCTACTGGCTTACTATATAATCTAATTGACAAATACTTGGGTGTTTTATCATGAAATTCTGGAGCTTTCAAGGAGGTATATTTCTTGCTTTTGTTCCTCATTTTGTTCCCCGTTACAGCTACACCCACACATATTGCAATATGGCAAAGTAGATACAGCTGCAAATTCCTTGAAATTCCGTCTATCAAGACCATGCAGTGCAGGAGAACAATGCTTTCTCAGCTACGGGAAGTTCTCTAGTTCTCATCTGATTTCTTTCTATGGATTTTTACCACAAGGAGACAACCCATATGACATCATTCCAGTGGGTAAGTTTTATGCTGTATTACCTTCTATCAATAGATATCTTACAAGTGTGTGACTGTTCACAAGACGGACGGGATTATCTTCAAGATTTTTCTTCTTTGAATTTGCACGAACTTTTCCAAATGCTCTCAGCTGAATGATAAATCATTGTTTGTTCTAGTACAGACATTGATGCCACACAGGATGATTCTATAACATCCAACTCAACTCACATGGTGCGGGGTACTTGGCTCTCGAGAAACCAAAACATATTTTATTATGGCTTGCCATCGCCATTACTGGACCATCTACGGAGAACTCAGAGTCCTATGCTGCAGTCCAACACACTTGTAATTATTTTTCCTGTTTTGTCTTTTGTTTTTTCTGGTGAATTTGATTTGGCTTTATAATGTGAGCTCTGGGTATTTGTTATTCTTTTCACTCTCACCTTAAATTGTTTAGACTAATCTCATGTTTCATTGATAATGTTCTCCTATGATCCTTCTACTTTTCTTTATGTTTTAGCTACAAGCAAACTTGGAAAATGAAATGGAAGTTCTTGGACGCCTTCGGTCCATCTTTGACTGCGTGATGGAAAGTCTTGGTGCTGCAGATCTGCATGACAGGTAAAGAAGTCAATAGAGAGGAATCATCATTTAAATGCGATTGAAAATAGAAGAAATTTTCGTTGTTCAAAAGGGTTTTATCTCTGTTTTTGCAGAGAAAATACCAGTTGGGATGTAAGGCTGGCAGTGGAGTTCAAAGATCTACAAAGAAGAATTGTGTCTTCAATCTTATCTTCGTGTGATACTAGCCTGAAGCTGGTGAAGAATGAATGGTGCAGATGCATGGCTGAGGACAGCCGTGGGTAGTTGAGCTGGATCGAGCAGCATGGTTGATGTAAGAAATAGAAGAAAAATATCATAAAGCAGATATTCTCTTCTGGTGCTATAGTTCCCATCCAAATTAGTCATTGACCTATCAGTGTCCGAGGAAGTGCGAAAAGATTTGTTTGTCCTGATGGTGGAAGGAGCATAAGCATCCAAATTAGTAATTGACCTTTAAGTAATGACACAGAGCAATTGTGTGGTTTTGGTTAGATCTGACCTTTGTGGAGGCGAGAAAAAGAGAAAGACGTGCGCATTACTTTTTAAATGTTGTTCCAAATCAATTCTTATTCTTAATATGTGGAGAGGGGGGGAGGGGAATTAAGGGGAATAGAAGCTTGTAGTTGGGTTTGGGGATAAGATTTTGATGCTGACATTTGATTCCAGCTCTACACAAATTGGGTCTGTTTTGCCTAAACATCATCATTTGTGATGTTGTTTGTGCATGAAGATGTTGATTGGTTCATTGTGGTTTATGATTTTGTGTACGTTTCATCACAAATTGATCGAGATCACCAAAACCATGTGGCTCATTATGAAGCTTTATATATATATATATATATATATTAGATAAGTTAACATCCTGGTGGTTCGTCCAATAATTGAATTATCACTGATTCAGCTACAAAAAATGGAGGTAGTTAAATCGGTGGTTAAGGGAGGTTGTGACTACTGACTAGGAGGATGTCTATATGTTGCCATTTTCATGTTTCCCTTCTTTATTTTTTTTATTCTTAAATTTTAATTCCCCCGAACATTTTCTTTTTAAAAACAAAGACTTTTTTCTGGTTGAAATCAATATTCTTAATGGAGGAGTGAGTCATCACTGCTTTTGCTTTTGAAAAAATAAAAAAGAAGCAAACCACCCGTGAAAAATAATAAATGATAAAACATTAGATTATCATTTTATTATTATTAAACCAACGGTGACCCACGTAAAATAAAATAAAATGAACTATTTTTTAGACCAATGAGAACATACACGGTAGCAAAATGAGCAGCCCACCAGGTTGTCCTTTCCCACTCTCCAACCCCCTGTCTCAATAAAATTATACCACGTGTTGAATCTTGAACTTGTGCTACGCGTGGCAGGATTTTAGTCGGACTCAGTTATGTAAGTGTTAGCAGAAGATTGAAACTGTTATTTCACATTCCAAACAGCGAATGGGAAAAAAATATTCGAGAAATATGAAAAAATAAAAACGAGAATGAAAGAGCGAGGAAATAAGAAGGGAATTGCTCGTACGTCTCTTTCTCTCCTTCTGAGCTCTCTCTCTCCAACTTCTTTGCTTCGCCTTAGGACGGAAGAGAGAGAGAACTCGGAAGCGTGCCCAATTTCTCTGTACGAGCGCCATATTTTGCATCTCTAAGGAATTTTTGGAGGTCTCTTTTGCTTCGTATTCTGTTGGGATTGAGTTTGTTTCCTATAATTTTTGTTACTGTTCTTTGTTGTTGTTGCTGGTTCTGGTGCTGGTGTTGGTGTTTTCGAAGATGATAGTTGCAAACAGCTTCGATCTATGGCAAAAGGACACCTTCTTTTCTGCCGCCGAGGAGGTTCAAGAATCTGCCGATGTGTATGCTTCTCCATTTCTCGTTTTTATGGATTTTAGTGATTTGGGCATCCAAAAATCTGTTAAGAGTCTGAGGGTTTTTGTTTCCAATTCTTCGCTTTGCGGATTTTCGTGATGTGAGAATTTGAGGATTTGTGGGGTTCGGTTATGTGGGTATCGAACTTCGCTTTGAGTGTTGAAGGATTTTGGAGTTAAATCCTTCATTGTGTGGGGTTTGGGGATGCCGGTGTGGATTCTATCGCAAAGCTTGGAATGATTTATTGCAAATAATGCTTCAGAAATTGCATTAATTTGGTGTAGCTTTTTCTTTGATTGTGGTGTTTTTTTCAAAAGTTAGTTGGGGGTAGTGATCCAAGGTTATATATGTCAATATATTCTCTTTTTGGTCTTGATGATGCGGTATGGTCCATTTTCAGTTGGATTAGAAGTGCCTGGAATCAATTCTCGAATGGCGAGGTTGTCTCTGTAACAATTGTTTTGTGGTTATAGTTGGTTCTCATCAATTTGCAATCTTGATAGTTGTTTAATCTAGTAGGTTTTAGAACTGGGTAACTCTCTGGCATCATTTATCGTATGTATTACTGGAAATTTGCACGGTTGAAAAAGAAAATTTGTACGACATAGTTTTCAATCTTGTACTTTTTACTCGAAATCTATGAAGGGAAACAGTTGCCGCCTCTTGAAATTTATCCAAGGTTTCTGAAGTACTTATCCCTGCAATACTATCTTAGTGCACTGGAACATTCATAATTAAGGGGGTTCTTTAATACTTTTTTTTTTTTTTTAATGTCTGGGAACCTCTCCAAGGCAGGGCTTTGGACCCGCCCGTGCAAAGTAAATCTCCATCCCGTGCACCACACCCTTGGAAGTTTCCCTACACGGAACTGGTTAAATCTCTAGCTTTTCACCAGGAGGTGTGGCCCAAAAGGATTGTTTGCACCCATGAGTTGTTGAACCTTGGACCTTGAAGGGAGTGATACTCCAAGACCAAGGCCTTCACCACTTGGGCCAACCCCTTGGGGTTGGTTCTTTCATACCATAGGACCTTATTAACTTTCCCCAAAGTTCAAAAGGTGCCTAATCCTATAGCTGGAATTAGTTGCAGTTGGAATGTTTGTTTGATTTACATGGATTCTGTTTTACAGTTGGATTTTGTTATATATATATTTTCCTTTGCTTTGCACAGAATGGAATCAGCATACAGGACATGGGTAAGAGAGAGGCAAGAAATGCTATTGCCAGAGGACTCGGATAAACTCTGTTGGGAGCTGCAAACTGCTTTAGGTACTGCCAAATGGCAGGTACATTACTTTTCTTGTTCCTATAATCTCTGCATTCCTCTTCTTATCATCTGTTTTTTTTTCGGAAGATAAGGCTTCACTCTTCAACTTAATCAGTGTTGAATCTTTTATTTTCTAAGATTAGATTATGCTTTCATGGGTTTCATCATCATCAAGATGTCATATTTAACATTCAAAGTCTTCATCTGGTTTCTTAGTCTATTTTTTGCCACAAATCAAGTTGCATTTAGGACCCTGCTTTGGTTTTTGATTTTGAATCTCTGAAGGCGCTGGTTCCCTTAATCCTGAATTATTGAAATGTTGTTTTTGAATTAGTTGGAAGAGTTTGAGCGGGCTGTCAGGTTTAGCTATGGAAATCGCGGTGATGACAATACAACAGCTAGGCATAGACAATTTATTTCGGCCATTGAAGACCAAATCTCACGTGTTGAAGCATCATTAAGGGAATGTTTAAATAAGGAAGGAAAGCGACCCCTTCATTGGGTAAATCTGGATGAAGATGAACGCGATGAGTTAGCCACATTTCTCTCTGGCACCTCCCAAAGTTTGCACAGTGCAAAAGATGAATGTTTAGAGCAAAGGCCTTCAATGAAATGCTCTCTTTTGGAGAACCATGCTCAGAGAAAAGATGCAGACCTTAATTTGAATGCTGCCTCTGACAGAGATGCTAGTAGCATTGATAAGGATGGAAATCATGTCCTAAAGATAGAAGCAAATAAAACTCATGGAAGTACGGATGACTTAATTTGTCAAACAGATAGCTCAACTAATAATGCAAGGAGAACATGGAGTTCACCAAATTTTGGTGAATTAAAGATCATAATTCCTGATCAAGATGAACAGATAAACAAACTAATGTGGAGCGTTGAAGACACACCTAAAGTAAAAGGCTCCAAACCTGTCTTCTGGAAGCAAAGGCGTGGGGAGTTTCCTCTGGGATGGGGGGCGGTTAATTTTTTCAATCAGGTCAGCTATTATGACTTTGGAAAAGCAAACCTAGGTTTTATGTTATCACACTAAACGTAACATTAGATATGGAGAAAGAACAGTAATTATTATGAAAAATACATTAAAGGAAATAAAAGGAAAATATGACTATCATACTCTGTGTGTGTGTGTGTGTGTGTGTGTGTGTGTGTGTGTGTACGCTTGCAGTCAGTAATGAAGTTGGATTGAAGATTTCAGAGTAATAAATTAATAAAAAAGACCCTTAAAAAATCCTGTTTGGAAACAAATTTAAGGATAATTGACTCAAAAGCCTCCAACTTTTTTGGGGCCCCTTGATTTGTCACAGCGTGCTGTCAGAACAATTGCGTATTTAATTTGTATATTAAGTTAACGTGGTGATGGTTAAGCATGATTTTTTTTTGGCTCAATTCTCATGGAAATTTGTAACTTCAATATGTTTCAGCACTTTGGTCGGGTTGGTGGGTTCCAAAGACAATTGCAAAGTCCACTACACTTGCCACTCCGATGTTCTCTTCAAGTTACACTTGCTTTGATGCTAACAATTTTTTTGATCGGTAAACTCTTGACTTGCTTGAACTATTAGCATTTTCTATTGAGGAGTTGAGTACTCAAATGCTGCTGCATACTAAATAAGAATGCTACTGTTAATATGTATTGAGCAATTTATTCACTCCATGCTTCGCTTTTCCCGTGTTATATCCTAGTGGAAGTCCAAATAGTGGATGAGAGTTTTTTTTTTCCCCTTGACAAATTTCCAGGCTCTGAGTACCCAACTCATCCCACGCATGTGTACTTGCCTTTGCTGTCTGACATAAATTTTGTGCCACATTGGCTCACTCCATATAAAAGCAGCATTTTTTTTTTATGTGGCATGTGAGAATCTTATGAAAATGCCACGTCTGTTCTAGCCTATGTATAGGAACCAGGGGGGGGGGGTGTGGTGTTTTTTTTTTGGTGAAAGGTGAAACCCAATTTATGTTCAGAGAGCATTAAATCTATAAATTTTTTTTGTTCGGATGAATGCTTTGGTTTTCTTATTTTTAAGCCACCCTGACAGAAAGCACTCCCATGTTTTGTTTTATGTTTATCTCTTGCAGTACCTTTTGTGTTTTATTCAGCTTGATAAAGCGGAAGTTTCATGACACTTGATCAAGACAAGAGGTATGTTTATTGACTTAGAAACCCCTTGTTTATTACAATCTATTTAGGGAGTAAAGCACTGATGTGCAGCTATATAGCGTGGATATCCATTGCTTATTGTCTTTATATTGTATTATGTATACTTTACATATACTACTTGATACTTATCTCATACTTGTTAAACGTATTTAAATCTTCGAAATGTCTTGCTACTTAAAAAAAAAAATGACATCTTTTTTGCTAGAATACAACCTTCCTTTTAGTTTGGTGTAGTTGTAGGGAAAACAGACATTCTCGTAATGGGATGTTCGGGTAGAGGATTAGTTTTACGGAATCTAAGGGATGGGGTCGGGGAGGTGTAACGATAGTTTTCCAATTCGGGCTTTGTGTATTTTGGGTAGGTTTTCATGGGCTTTTGGGTCATTAGGGGCTCTCTTGTATCGGCTAGGTGTTTTTCTTATATACGTCCAGTGTACTTGGTTACTCATATTGATATATATATATATATATATATATATATATTATTACTTATCAAAAAAAGTTGTAGGGAAAACATGAGAATTTTTGTGGCTTTTGATTTTTGTTTTGAATCTTAAAATTATACTCGCCCATATATACTCTGTTAATCATTCTCCTTCTCATATGCACATATTAGATGCATCCATGTTTTACTTAATATCACACTTTTTGGAGATCGCTTGGGTTGAAGTATCTGTATCACATCACATCAAAGTACAAAGTAGAAAAAAAATCTCTTTAAATAATGACCTATGCCAACATTGCTGTTGTAGGATTAAAGTTCCAATTGATTGCAGACCGTAGCCCATCAAACGATTTTTTTGCTCTTATCTTTTATCTTTTATATTTTAGAGCTATGCTTCACTCTTAAAAGTTAAAACAGGTTAGAAAAGCATTCCGTGATTATTTGATTAGCATAGGTAGAACCTTTGTTACCTTTAAAAAGTATCTGTTTGTTTTGCTTCTACTTTTTTTTGGGCATATGCACTTACTTCTTTTGCTTCACTACGATTCTATGAAGAGGCAGACTTCGAGTTTCTTGTTGAAGTGTAGCTAATCATAGGCACTCAGATGCATGAGTTTGACCTCTTTAACCTTTTGTTGATGAAGTGGAATTGAAGATGCAGCATTTCTCTCTGTTTCTCTGGAATGTAGTTGAGCTAAGGTCAGTTTTAACGTGTAGATCTTTGTTTATCTTGCAGGTATCGGAGCTGTTTTTAAAGCAAGGAAAGTTTGAGAAAAGGGGATGGCTTGCAACCCTCTAATGTAAAACAACATTGTGCCATCATGCACGGCATTTTGGAGTTAGGCTAAACCACCGTTTAAAGTACAAGAAGGTAAAAAACAAGCATCAGGAGTAGGGTGTTTTAGATTTCCAGATGACAGACAAAATGTAAATACATTGACGTTGCCTTATATGTAATGTAAGCTCCCAAGATCTGGTAGTGGGGAGCATAGACGATCGATTTGTATTTAATGTCCCAACTTTAAACGTGATTGCTTGTTGAAGGCCAAATCCATGGCTTTTAAACGTCCCAACCTTTAACCTTTGTTTTTGGTACTCCCACATATGTTTACTCAACTGTCCAATTATGTGGCAAATCTATAGATTTTGACCACCGATTTCTTTTTATCTTTTGGGTCAGAATTTAGCGATTACCATACTAGCAAGATTGTTAGAAAAACAATGTGTTAATTCATTGACAAAAACGTTAACTTCAAATCCACTTGCAACGTCAGGGCAAATCAAATGACCACAGGTACTAACTAGGTGGTGATTTTGTGAAGGAAGATTATTTTATCAAGTGTAAATTTGTATAATTATTTGAATGTTGGTGTCTAGCATTTTTACGTGTTCCCCAGAGGCTATACATACGCTTGTGGTTTATTTATATAAAAAAATATATATATTTATTAAGTCCGCTTATTAATAACTGGTATAAAAATATATTACATAATTTAACATAAAGAATATATATTACATCACTAATTTAACAAATTTACATTATACATCATTTAATATAAAAATTATTTATAATTACGATGGATCTCTCATCTCAGTATGATACACGATCATGATTGTGGGCTTGGTTCATTATAGACCTTCTCATCTGATCATTAACCGGCCCAAAACTTTCCTGAGTTTTGCTACCCAGTCCTCTGGTTCCTCTCTCTCTCTCTCTCTCTCTCTCGTCGCAAAGGGGAAGTTATAGATTTGGTAGCTGCAGCCTGCAGGCAGCAACACAGATTCAAGCTGCTATGAATCAGAGCCAATTCTCCCGATCTTGTATCCTTCAAGACATACCCCCAAAGTCCTCTCACCCGATCCAAATCCAAACCCTAGAACGGAACAGAATCTAAGCTTACATTCGCATGAACAGATTAACCACCCCTTCGATCCCAATCAGTCTTTGAGTTTTAAGTTCTTCACCTTCACCATGTCGTGCTTAGCCCTCTCTCTCCAACCTGCCAACGGATCCGACATCCTGCTCCAGACCCGCGAGTGGTTCCCACCCGCTCGAGCCCTCGTCGCTCTCTCCGCCTTCCGCCAAACCCGTCTCGCCTTCGCCGCCTCCAAACACAACAATCCCTCGACCTCTTCATCCTCCGATGCCGACGCCGACTCCATCGCAGCCTCGCTCGGCGACGACCCCCTCGCCGCCTCCAGCGGCCAGGTCATCGTCGGCGTCGAGAGCCGCTACCGCGTGGTGTATCGCCTCGTGAACTCCATCTACGTCCTTGGTATTACTACGGCCGAAGACAACTCCGCTGTCAACGTCTTCGAATGCATCCACATCGTCAACCAGGCCGTCTTCGTCGTCGTCACGGCCTGCCGAGGCGTCGACGTCACACCCGAGAAGCTTGGGCGCAAGTACGCCGAGATCTACATGGCGCTTGACATCGTCCTTCGCGGCGTCAGCAGCATCCGTCTTGCCGCCATGCTCGGTTCTATGCATGGTGACGGCATTGCCAAGATGGTGCACTCCGCGCTCGACACCGAGAGCAAGATCCGTGGCGCCGAGAATTGGACCAATTTGGAAGCAAATTCCGTCGAGCACGAAGCAGGCATCGACACGTTTTCGAACGCACGTTTCGAGATGCCCCCCGAGACTCTAGCGGCCGGGGACGAGGTTGCAGCGAGCCTCGCCCCCGTGGCGCCAGCTGTGGGCGAGCAACAGCCGGAGCAGCAGGAGGAAACGCAAGCGGAGAAAGACCCGTTCGCGGCGAGCGATACTATTAACCAGCCGCAGGAGCTTGTGGGTGGGTTTAAGAAAAACAAGGACCCGTCGTCCTCAACGGATTTGACATTGGCATTGGCGGGGCTCGAGGTTACGCCGTTGCCTCCCGCAGAGGCGACCCAATCGACGTATATTGGAGTCGAGGGATTCGAAGGAGATTACGGTGGAGTAGCGTATGGAAATGAGAAGGCGGCATCCTTGGATGATTCATTTCAAGGGCTTAATGATGCGCCTTTCGGTGGAGGATTGGATGCTTCTGAGTTTTTGGGTCCCACAAAAGTATCGAAACCTCAAGGTCTTGGTGGGCTTGAGTTGTTGCAGACTGGGCAGAGTGATGCACCGACGGTAGCTTCTGCTGCCGGCATGGGAGCAAATACTCCACTTGATGATCTGGTGAAGAAAACCGAACAAAAGGGTCCGGAGATGTTTATTCTGGAAGAGATTAGTGTGGAGTTCAGAGAATCTCTGCTTGCTAGGGTTGGATTGATGGGCGTGGTTTATCTGAAAACATTGCCAACTAAAGTGTCGGGTGATAAAGAAACCGAGTTTTCATTCCAGGTGGAGGGTACGAGTGCGGTTAAGAGATTCGTTATGCAGAATTCTCGTGTTAGTAGTCTCGGCAATGGAATGTTTCATGTGAGAACCGCATCCGGTGACGAGCCTATACCGATTCTCAAATATAGCTTGTTGCCTAGGTTGACACCGTTGCCTCTGAGGATTCGTCTAATAAAGCGTCATACCGGAACATTACTTTCTGTGATGATTCAGTATGTATCAAACCCTGATTTACCAGCACCATTGAATGATGTAACCTTTGTATTGAAGCTACCGGTCGACCCCACCTTGTTGAAGGTGTCTCCAAAAGCTATGTTGAATAGGTCTGAAAGAGAATTGAAATGGCATGTCCCAGAGATTCCAGTCAAGGGTTCTCCTGGTCGGTTGAGGGTGAGGATGCCTGTAGACTCTATTGACGAGGATGAAGAGATGGAGATTGTTGGCTATGTGAAATTTTCTGCCCAAGGACCTAGATCATTGTCTGGGATTAGCCTACGGCCTGCTTCTGAGGGTAAGATCGAGTTTTATGAGGTTAGTCACAGGTTTGAGAGTGGGGTTTATATGTGCAATTGAGCAACTGAAGAAATGGTTAATTGTTTACTGATTGTTATGCTTCTCCTTCCTTTCTTTATTTCTTTTGTTCAAGAGCATGTATGGTTTGGATGGATATGTGTGGCATACTTTGATATCAGCCATGTAACTTAGATTCACGAGTTCTGTGATATTTTGTCTTCATGTTACTACCGAATGATCTTTTCTAAGGGATATATACTTTGTTCGTTTTTCTGGGGCCTTTGTGTATTTTATGCTCAATAAAATTTTGTTTGTCGATTAAAAAAAAAAAAAATCATACTTTGTTCGTTATGTGTTTGTCTTGTTAATTTATGTTTCGGCGTGTTCTCGTTGATGTTTATTGATGCATCCAAATTCAGTCATTTGATTCGGTCGTAGGCCTTCTCAATAATTGTGGATGGTTATGTTGTGCAGGTGAATTAAATAGAATCAAATATATTGCTGCCTTTAAAATACATTTAATCCGGCTGGAAAACCTCTTATCGTTCATTACTAAGAGGTGAATCTTATGATAAAGAAGAGAGAGTAATCCATATACAGAAGTATGTGCTTTAAGTAAACATATATGTATGTCCACTAACAAAGCACAGAGTAATTGATAAAATTTGTGGACGTTCCTACGAAGAAACACTTATGGTACTAGAACTTATGCCTTATCGAACTGTTTCTTTTGAATATTAGTTTCCAATTTCCAATCAATAACAGGTAGATCTATAGGGCATACACGAACACATACTTCACAAGTAATACATTTGTCAAACACAAAATGGATTCGACCGCGGAAACATTCTGATGTGATTAATTTTTCATAAGGATATTGAATAGTTACAGGGAAACGATTTGCATGGGATAAGGTAATCATGAACTTTGACCAATGAACCTTGCAGCTTTTCGGGGAGAGCCAGCTAGCTCTGGATTTGAGTGGCATTTCACCCCTAACCACAACTCACCCGCTGATTCTTCAGCATCAGATTTTGTACGTGATAGCTTAGAAAAACTTGAAGCCAAGATCTATCGCAATGCAAGCCCATCCTTTTACCACTTCAGCTAAAACTCAATACTATGCACACACTTTTTTTTTTTTTTTTTTTGGGGGGGGGGTACTAGTAGTTTTCTTACATAGATGATTGGAGGGATGAAGACAGATTTATGGCTAATGTATTCTCCATGTACTCCGAAAAGCATATCTATTTAAACCATTTGAGCACTTAACATCACAGGTGAAGACCGATAAAAAAAAAAAAAAAAAAACATGACAGGTGAAGACACATAAGTTGATGTTGTATATAGGCTTTTGGTTTAATTTGGGTTTTATCTATTTAAACCATTGGAGCACTTAACATCACAGGTTGCTTCAAAAAAAAAAACATCACAGATGAGGACACATAAGTTGATTGTATATAGGCCTTTAGTTTAATTTGGGTTTGGTAAGCTAGGCTCTCTGTGCTTTTTATCATTTCTTGTAGCCATGTGAAAGATATTAGAATAAATCTCTCTCTAGTTTTCCCTCCCTTCCATGGTAGATACGTTAGTGCTGTGATCATGAAGGTTGTCTTGGTGCTCTGTTTTTTTTTGGGGGCCCCCAGATTGGTGGCTGTGTACGTCTTGGAGTATTTTTTGTTGTGATGAATGCTTATGAGTTTTGAGTAGCCAAAAAAGTACTCATTCCTTGCGAGGATCCTAAAGAAGATGGAAATGTTTGGATTGGATGCTAGGAGGCGAGTGATTATTCTTAGATGGCAATGGTTGGAGTTATTACATATGAGCTATATATTTCAGTACAAATGAATGCTGGTGTGGCTGTTGGCCATATCGGTCTTGGTCCGGGCTTGGTGACTTTGTCGGTTAGGATTGGGTTTTTTTTTTTATGGAAGTTAGGATACCAATCTCGTTCAGAAAAGATTTGATGAATTGTTCCACTTTTATATGAAGGCCTTCGATTAGCCAATGGCCTTTATTTGTACATTTAAGGAACAATTTTTTCAACTTATATCTGCAACATAATTCTCGGAGTTGGTAAAAGATTAGAGATGTACGAGAGGCTAAGTAAAGCATCCAAACGCATAGGCTATGTCGATGAATTATGGCATTTCCAGATATTTGGATTCTGGAGTACTAGGCGTGCTATGCATACAGCTGTTGAGTCCGGACTTGGAGAAATGATTACAAGAATAAAAAAAAATTATTCTTTATTAGAAAATTTTACTTTTTTTTATAAAAGACTGGTATAGAATTTATCTATTTAGGCTTGTACTGTACTGTTACTATTTTCGGAGACGTGAATCTTTGGCAACTGGATGGTCTAGTCAACGACTCTGTTCTAAGTGCTATGTAAGAACTATTTGTTTGCTTTATTTGATTCGATGTGTACTGCCTGCGGGATTTGGCCTTTTTCGTCGCTCACCAAGTACTAACGCAAGATAATCGGTGTTTTATCATGTTTGCATGCGAAGAAAAAGAAAGCTAATGACAAAGGGGCAAGCTCTAAATTGCCATCATTCCAATCCAAGATTGCAACGAGACAATACCAAATTTGCTGGCATTATCATTGTTTTTTTTTTTTTGAAATAGGCATTATCATTGTTGACAGTGTAATGTTGGTCCAAAGATTGAATACATAGGGCCACTATTAGTCATTTGCCTCCTACACCATAATGTGTTGGATGGGCATTGAGTGAGGCCTCCAATTCTCATAATTGGGCTTGGTACAGCCATTTTACGTGGGTGCTCCCAAAAGAGTGGCTCTACACTCAGAATTTTCACTGACAAAATAGAAACAGCACCATCATTATAGTTGAAATCGATTAAAGGACTGAAAAAGAAGTAGCCTGAGCCTGCACGGTACTCAACTGCCATGACACAGATGAATAAATTATCACAATGATCGTGGTATCTTCACCACTTTCTTTTTTCTTTATTTGCCTTACCTCTGTGCCTTAATTTTGTTTTGTCTTTCTTTTTAAAAAGGAAATACGGGGCATGTGTAAAGTTTAAGCAGTTGTTTGATTTCCAAACATGTATGGAATAGACATGAAATGATTATTGTGATAAATGTTTTAAAGGGGTAAATATGTGATTGTATATTGTCATGGTTAAAAGCTAAAGCGACAGATATTTTAACAGTAGACATACATTATGGCTAATCCTATCTCTTCGAAGTTAGGTTTTCCAAATATGAACCTTGAAAACTAATTCACACAAACAAACTTATCTCACAGGTAAGTCGAAAATTTGACAAATAAATAAGAATATGATCTTAATGTCACTGTTGGAATCCTCGTGATTTTCATTCATTTTGCATGCCCGCCACCAAACAATGATACAAAACATCCTTTTCCCAATGACTGAGAGGACACTATCATCATCGACCTTGGTCCACCACTGTACAGTGTCGTTCCTTCTACGTAAAGTCGTATAATATCCTTACGTCTAATTAAGGAACTGCCGGCTTTCCCATTTTACCAAAACACCCATACCATGCATATCGGTGGCAAATCATTAAGCCCGAGCAACCAATACATGTCAGTGATGTCACAAAGCTCACTCATCTGGAAAGCAAAACGACGCCGTTACCGTCACACTTGCATGGTTCTTGCAGCTCAAAGCTCTAAGAAACCTCCAAGACCCCTTCGTGGAGGAGCTCCGGCTCACCGGCAAGCTCCCGTTAACATCAAGCGGTGGAGGAAACAGCGTCGAAGGAGGGTTCCGCCGAACCTGTCGATTCTTTATGTCACCAAGCTCCATCTCCGGTGGAAACTTCACCATTCCAAACATCAACAAGTACCAACGAGGCTTCGCCGCCTGTTTAAGCGCTATATCATACTTTCCAACTCTCCTTACGGATTGGTTTCGCTCTATTTCCGGTGCCGTGGAGATCATGGAAATGGAACTCGGGTAGAGCTTTCTATAATTCAAAGAGCGGCTGTTCCTCATGAGCTTAGTAGTGCTAGCTATACTAGTGTTGAATCGAGTTACGGGGCTTTGTAGCTTGGATAATGACTCGCATCTTCGGCGAAAATGCGCTTTTCTTGTTTGGTTTTCGTCGGTGGCTGGTGTTTTGGGGGTTTGATCATGAGTGGGAGGAGATTTTCCTTCAAAGGGCACGAGTTTTCCGCAGAAGAAGATGTCGTCGGCTGGACACATATCGGAGCTGAAGTCGCTGATGAACTCGAAGATATCGGGGGGCTCAGAGCGTGATCGTGGAGTGTGGTTGGACAAGCATTTGGAATCGTTGTTGTGCTGATTACCATTCTCGTTGTTGTGATCATCGACTGGAAGGTGGCAAAGGGAGAGCGCCTCTTCTGCTGCTTCTTCTTCTTGGTTTTGAAAATGAGGATTGTTAGAATGATCTCTCATATTTTGAGGAAAGGGTGCGTCAGATGACAACATAGAATAATGTTTAGGAGAGAAAATTGAATTTATGTGTGTATTCACACACACACTCAGCGTCTCTTTTCCCTTGTTGATTGCTCTTAGAAGAAAGAAAATACAGAGAGACAGAGAGACAGACAGAGAGAGAGAGATTGAGGAGATTCACTATAAAGACATCTAGAAACACCCTGAGTTAAGAGTTTTGCCATAAAGAAAAAGGATCTTAAATTTGAGAGAGAGGCACGTAAAGATGCGGAGAACTTGGGGTAGACCTGGTAAATTGGCATGTGGGTCTCCAATATAAGAACTTTCTGATGCAAAGATTGGTTGTTAATAGGGGTGTCCAACTGGATCTGAAAGTGATATCCGACCATAACCGAATTCAAATCCTGATGCTAAAATTCAAGCAATTATTGAAAATAATTCGGGCTATCCGGATGGTAACCGGATATCTCGATTTTTTACTTTTTCTTTTACTATAAATATGGATATCCGGATTATTATTGAATTTAATCTGATTTTTTAATTTTAAAAATAAAACTTTAAAACTAAAAAAAAATGTTTTTATAACACTTTTAAAAAAAAAAATCTAATATCATGTTTAAATTGTCCAGATTTTTTTAAAAAATAATTTAAACACTTTTTAAAATATTTTTATAAAAAATAAATTAAAGAACAAAATAAATAAAAATGCAAAACAGATAATATTGTCATTACATCACAATGCAAAACATAAATTT
Source organism: Cyclocarya paliurus (assembly GCA_029856935.1). Lineage (NCBI taxonomy): Eukaryota > Viridiplantae > Streptophyta > Magnoliopsida > Fagales > Juglandaceae > Cyclocarya > Cyclocarya paliurus. The sequence continues at coordinate 4,500,532 of CM056949.1, read as the reverse complement.
ACAAAAAAATAAAATAAATAATAATACATCACAACTTATTAAACTAATACATAACAATACAAAATAAATAACATTTTTAAATATTTTTTGTATAATTATTGATCAAACAACTTGTATTATCAAATTTGTAGCAACAAAAAAAATGGCTATTGAAAACTGCATCCGGGCGGATACAAAATTCTTTTAGCAGTCCAGATTCACCCGGATTTTCAGACTGGGCCGAAAAATAATCTAGTCCAATTCCACACTCCTAGTTGTTAAGGTAGTTCCCTTGTATGAATTTGGGGCTGCCACGAAATCCCCATCAAGGTCACTCGCTTGTGGCCGAAGTGTAAGGATGCTTTTTTAATGGCACTTCCAGTTTTACACCCTGCCATCGAGAAACATGACCCATAATTATAATTTCTTGTGAAATCATTATTTTCAAAAGTTTAAATTTTTAAGATAATTAATAATTTTACATGCGTGAAAATCACTAACATATAGTAATTTCATATGTTGTTGTTAAAAAGCTTGTAGTAGGATCTTAGGTTGGGTAGAGCGGTCCCTTCCTGGTGGGTACCAGTTTGCTCGTCTCTTCTACTGGCGATGCACTTCTGGTCTTAATTAACTAAGTCGTGCCTCTGGTATTGTTACTTTTAATAAATTAGAATGCTCAAAACAAGCTTACGTTCTGATACTAAGTGGGATTACACTTCTCTTAAAAAATTAAATTTTTGAAATAAACAGTAATATCGATATTCTCCCTTTCACGCCCAACTTAGAACTTTCCATCCTTAACTCCAGACATGTACTGTCATGAAACAAAAATGGTAGTTTATGACTCATGTCCGAAATGTCATTTTGGTTTGAACGTTGGAGGCCTTACTTCTGGCCTTTTGAAGAAGTCAATCGATGAACTTACTTTCGACTAAGAATTGGCATATATATATATATATACGCACACACAAAAATACTTTAGTTACAAATAGATTACACAAAAATAAACTTATAAATTGATGTGATTTAATATGATATGTCAGATTATATAGTTACTTTTATTGTAAAGTAAATCTAACAGATCTCATGAAACCATATCAATTTGTTGGTTTACTTTTGTATAATCTCATTGTGTTTGTAGCAATTCTCAATGTCCCATACATACATACATATATATATATATATATATATACAAATACATACATACATGTATATATATATATATATGAACGTCCTTAACCAACTGTTATGACCTCTTCTAAAGAAGGGTTTGGCAAAGGCAGGAAATGGAGGGAAACTCTAAATGTAGCGTTTTGGAAGTATTTTCAGTTACTGCCGTCTAAGTATATATGGAGTCTGTCATTTATGCTTGTCGTTATTTCTAATTCTTGTTGTCGAGTCATTGTAATATTTCCTTTAAGTAAGCAGTTGGTTATTTCTACTTTACACGTGTTGCAAGTTTATTAGATCAGTTAGTTATCCCTGCATGGATATGAAGGGAAGCAGAGCACTAAGGAGGTGTGAATGAATATTTTGGAAGATTTTACTTAGAGAATGATGTAATGGAGGTTAGGTCCCTCGAAGAACCCGTAGCAAAATACCAGTGGCTCTGTTGAGCTTTTTATCAAACATTCCTTGTGCTTTCCCATGTACTCGTTCACCCAATAGTCATTTACATTTACTGCATTCCTCATTACAAGCATTTCATACAACAATTTCTATATTCTTATCTACTTTTCTAGTGGGATTCATAACAATTGATATCTAGAGCCACCGATTCTTTATGGGTGTGTTACGATTAAATAAACAGCAATTGTTGTTGCAGGAAAAGATTTTGGAGAAATTAGATCATATTAGTGAAAGACTAGACTGGATGCAACAAAATTTCAAGACGATGAAAGAATCTCACATGCATTGTCACAACGAGGAGGATGAAGAAGAAGAGGCAGCAAAGACTGTGGAGGACGGCACAGAAGATACAACAAAAGAGAGAAACATTCCAACAGAAGTGGAAGAAAATTGTAACGTTTTCAAGCATCAAGTACAGGAATCCTTCTTGCTTGGCGAAGACCAAACTGCGGAGGAAAGTGTCAAAAAAACAGTGGAGGTGGAAGAGAGGGTGGTGATGTCCACGAAAGTCGTTCTCAAAGAAATCCCTAATGAACTCCCTATTTCTCCTGTTCTTAGAAATCCAAATCTGATATTAATTTCTATATTCTCAGATAGCCCCCACCGACTTTCGTTTCCTTCAATTCCTCGCCGAAACGACTCTCTCTTTCCTTCATTTTTGTCATTCATGCCTCTTGAATTCGTCACGAAATATAGGAGAGCTGCTGAGATCATAGAATCCGAATGCAAACCTAAGGTCAAGATTGTAAACAATTACGTGAAGGTTGATTCGTACATTAGAGAGCAAGCTAGCAACATGTACAAGAAGGTTAAGAAGAAGATCAAGAGGGGCGTTATTTTCCCAATTTGCATTTCTGTAAACGTCACTGTTGGTTATTTTTCTCGGCTTGCCAACACCGAGACTGTGTTGGAAGAAGAGGTTACTTTGAGGCTCGTAAGGCCGAGAAGAAAGAACAAAGATGTAACTAATATTGCTTATGACTGCAAAAAATTTGAAGGTGTTCACCATCAATTGAAGCAGTTTGTGATAGATGGTAACCAGGTTGTATCGAGTCATTTTGATGCTTATGTTGCACCCATCTACATCCCTTTGAGTTTTCCGTTGTTAGTGGTATGTGTTTTGGATAGTGATTCTCTCCTTTTTCAGTGGTTTCCATGGATGAATTTTGAGTGTAGAAAAGTATTTGATTGTTTAGTTGATGTGAGAGAGTTGTTTGAGAAAATGCCTCATAGAGATGTGGAGTCTTGGAACGCTATATTTTTAGTGTTTGATGAATCACTTCAGGGTGTTTTTAAACCCTTTGATAAGGGAAGAGATTATTTGGCTGAAGTGGAATCTAATATTGTTGTCGTTATATCGAGGTTGTTTGGGAATATATTAGTGGTTGTTGCATGCTTGCTAACCATTAGCTTGGCAACTATAATGCCATCAAGGAGTGAATTGACAAGAATATGGGATCCAGGCAATGCACAGGTTGCATCTGGTGGTGGTCGTGTGCAGATCACAGTGCGTTGTTGTGAGAATGACTGGGAAGCAGTAAATGTTCCATAGGAACCCACAAGAGTGACTGGGTTCCTCTCAATTTTGGGCAACTCAATCGCAACTTGTGGGCAAGATACCTTGAAGGGGGAGCATTTTTCACAATCCTACTTACAAGACTAAGTCCAGCTTACACCGATGGTAGGGTCTGGTCATAAGAAGTTGCATCAATGCTCTCAACCTTGAGGACAAGGTTCTTTAAAGGGAGAAATTGTTATGACCTATTCTAGAAAAGGGTTTGGAAAAGGTAGGAAATGGAGGGAAACTCTAGACGTAGCATTTTGGAAGTATTTTCAGTTACTACCGTCTAAGTATGGAGTCTGTCGTTTATGCTTGTCGTTATTTCTAATTCTTGTTGTCGAGTCATTGTAATATTTCCTTTAAGTAAGCAGTTGGTTATTTCTACTTTACACGTGTTGCAAGTTTATTAGATCAGTTAGTTATCCCTACATGGATATGAAGGGAAGCAGAGCACTAAGGAGGTATGAATGAATATTCTGGAAGATTTTACTTAGAGAATGATGTAATGGAGGTTGGGTCCCTCGAAGAACCCGTAGAAAATACCAGTGGCTCTGTTGAGCTTTTTATCAAACATTCCTTGTGCTTTCCCATGTATTCGTTCACCCAATAGTCATTTACATTTACTGTATTCCTCATTACAAGTATTTCATACAACCATTTCTGTGTTCTTATCTACTCTCCCAATGGGATTCATAACACCAACTACAAGGGCGCTATGCATCTTGCATTTTAGGTGGTACTATATATTGCATCCCATATCACAAGATCCACTCTTTTTACTTTTAAAAAGGTCGAAGTGATCATTCTCTCCGGGAAAAGTTGTTCCTATTGTAAAGTAAAACAGCTAAGGACTAAGCACCGGCTCACTTGGTTGGTTTCCAGCGCTTTCTCATTCGATTAATTCCATCTTCATTAATGGTGATTTTCATGTTGAATTGAATGGCAGACAAGGTGAAGTGATTTGACAAAATGTTGTGAGAGACGATGCACTAGCTAGTTTGAGCATTTAATAACACATTGAAAATAAAGAGCATCTGTAGCAAGATAAGATGATTATTAAATTGTTGTTGTTGCATTGACCTATAGATTTTAGAAACTATCTTTAGACTTTATAGACTTTCTCGTTGTATGCTGAAAGTCTCCTAGCTAACTGTTGGAATTTAAATAGGATGTCAAATCGTATTAAAAGATCGTGTTCATATCGTGCTATATCAAAGTATATATATTATATTATATGGGTCAATCCGAATACGACCCGTTAAGCTTATCGTGTTAAAATTTTAAACTCTAACACAATCCATTAACATAACAGGTCGTATCGTGTTAACCCGTTTTGATACATTAGTGAATACTATGAAATATGTTAACATGACACGACATGACTTGTTTCAACTCATTTATGTAAATGGATTGAACAAATCCAAAATTAATCCGTTTGACCTAATTAATTTTAGCATAATTTTATATAAATGTTTAAATCACAATATCTATAAAAAAATATAAAACTAATTACAAGTATAAAATTACAATCCAAGCAAGAAAAATATCGAAATTTAAATCCCAACAATTTTACTTTTAAGTATAAGAATATAATTGTAATTTTAACTTTTATAACGAATCAAAACGAGTTGATCCGTTATCAACCCGTTAAGCAATTATGTCTTAAATGATCAATTCATTTTAACCTAAATCTATTAAGATTAAACTTAAATCTATTATTATTATATCATATTTATATTGAATTAATAGACCGTGTCACGTATTATCATTCCTAAAAGTTATCTTCACGAAGTTTTCAAGAATTTTTGAGTGTTTTGAGTATTCAGCTCATGAGGTTGTAGTATTGCCAAGCATCTTTGAGCCGCCTTTTTGTGGCAGTTAAATACTGCTACCTAAAACAGTATTGTACGTCTTAATATTTTCCGTTCTTTTCTCACATATCTATAGGGGCTAGCAGCTTGATCGTAGGATTTATGTGGTTGATTTACGTCCAACGGATCTTTTGAAGATAATTCTACTATATTTTATGATTTTACTAGCTCTCAAGCCTCACTTTTATTTCTGATACAGTACAATGGAGAGATTGAAGATATGAAGGCTTGAAGTTTCCTTCTCTATCTCGTTACTTCTTGCGCGCTGTCCAGCTACCCTCGCTATAAGCCTATAAGTCACTTCCCCATTTTCCAAGCGCTATTCTTGATCTTTTTATGCGATTTCCATACTTTAAGTTGAATCTTTTTGGTAGATCTCGTCTTACCCTCTTCATCACTTCTTTGCCTCGTGGTAGCTTCAACACCGGGAGTTCAAAATAATTATACTTATTATATTCACACATTACATATTACGTTTATTTTAATTTTTATTTTCTATAACAATTATGTGGTGTATATATATATATATATGATAAGTAGAACTCAATTAGTTTGTAAAAATAAAATAAAATAAAATAAAATAAAGTGTGTGATGTAGAATAATGAATAGCATCACTAGAAGTTTAATAACCATGCAACACTTTTTAATTATTAAAGATAATTAACATTACTTGATAATTCTATGAAAAATCAATTTAATAATTGTTGAGATCAAGCAAATAAATATTATTGAATATGTAGGTTATACTAATTCCACATACAAAAAATGGCTGGCTAGACCAAAAAATACCGAAGAAGAAAGTTGCCTTTTGTTGTAAAAAATGGCTAGGCTAGTTAGATTAAAAATATAAAAGAGATAAATGTTTTAATCCCTTAAATGTAAAGTACTAGAAAGGGGACCTAACACAAAAACAAAAAGGCCAGTACTAGGTTCTACGTGTCCCCGAAAAAGTTGTGGCTGAAATTGTAAAGGATTAAAGAAAGAATCGAGTCCCCACAATTTGTGAACATAAGATATGATAGAGGCATTTTTTATTTGGTAAATTGTCAATTTCGTTTTCGGTGGTTTTAATTTTTATTGGTGGGGAGTTGGGGAGTCGATGAATACTGAAGGCTAGACTTCATTAACTATTTGACATGCTCAACCAAAACCTACCCCGATATTACTCCAGAATAATTAGTTGATATTTCATTTATTAATTACAGAAATTACAGCTTCTAATTACAAAAATACGTTACATCTACTAACTTTACAATTTATCACATTAATCTACGTTACCTTGTGAATTTAATTTAATATAATCTCTTTATTACTAAAGTATTTATCCTTATTAAACTTGACAATGCATTATCTTGTAAATAAACATCCGGGACTGAATTAATATTTGAAATGACCCTATAACAAATATCATCACAAAAAATAAATTTGTTATTTCAGATGCGAAATATAAGTCCATGCAACGCGATATTATTACATAAAAGTAGAACATTTTTCTGTCATTTGAACCTTCTTGCTGGTTCATACAAAGGAATATTAGACCACATAACCTGGTACCTACTTATATAATTAATCATATTATGTATTTATAAATTACATCAATCAAAAATAAAAATAAAAATCCTTCATATTGAAAAATTAAAAAGAATCACAAAACCGACTTGGGTCATCGCAAGGTCGTAAACGGTAATTGAAAGGCATCTCAATAAGCCCCCGCATACCTCGCCCCCACAATCATAATTTTCTTTTCCTTTTTTCACAATTTCTAGAGGTTTCTTCGACCTTGTCCATAGGATGGAGGAATTATGTCACCATACGTCACGCAGATATCTGCCACTCATTTGCAGATTCTTTACCATGCTCTCCGCTTTGGAGCTGTCGAGAGATCCCTGAAATTCACAAATCAGTGAGCTTTATTAGTCAACTACAATTCAGCATCGTTAAGAAGAAAAATAGTATCAACACAAGCGGGTATAATCAATCGCATGGCAGGAAGGGCCAGTGGTTATTGAAGCGCAAAATAAGGTTGGAGGATCTAATTGGTTAAAAAAGGTTGTCCATAGATTTTCAAATACTATGATGTTCGGAAATGTCATCTATGGACATCCAAGAAACGAGTTGGTGGGGGCTCCTGGTTCAAAAGCAAACACAACTGTCCAATCACACCACGAATGGTTGTGATTATTTGGTCAGATTGCTTTTTATAGTGGGTAGGTGGCAACTGCAACCACTCACATCCAATTGCTACTTATTTTAAGTTTTCTATATAATCATACCTGTTCTTGCAAAATGGTATGGAGTGCTCGGTGGACATCCCTAGCCATGCCTTTGGCATCACCACATACATAAATGTAACCTCCCTGAGAAATCAGGTTCCAAATATCCGAAGCCTGTACGCACACAAGCACGTGATTAATGTTTCTTTTAATTAATTAATTAAATTTCAATTATATGCGAAAGTTTACTACTGAAAAGTGATGGTAGGTGAAATAGTCCAACTACCTTCTCCATCATTCTATGCTGGACATACAGTTTTGTGGGTCCCTCACGCGAGAAGGCAACCACGAGCTCAGAAAGAGCTCCAGTTTCAACAAAATTGTTCAGCTCGTCTTCGTAAATGAAATCCTGGATTGGACATAGTCGGTTTGTAAGTCTCAGACCAGTGAGCATTATATAGTACTGGTTGGGACATGATAATTTTCATCTTTTTTTTTTTTCATACTGATAGGGGGCCTGACTTACCAGCTTACAATTCCTGCATCCAAAGAATAAGACTGAGGGTCCCAACTCCGCTCCAGCTTCTTTGAGAGCTAGTCTTTCCTGAAAAGGCAAATACATAATTGCTTGCAGTTAGCTCAGCTACGTTGATGCAGTATAACTAAGCATCAAAGTTTGCAAGTTAAAACCTGCAGGAAACCCCTGAAAGGAGCCAATCCGGTGCCCGGCCCAATCATAATAACGGGCACTTTAGTATCTGCAGGGAGTCTGAAGTTTGATTGCCTGACATAAATAGGAGCCCAACTGCAATCATGGCTCTTCTCCAGGGGCACAGCATTCTGGAAAAAAGGGCGAAAAAAGATTGTCACTCCAAGTCAATTGACACATTTAACAGCCCCACAAATTAAATTGCTAGCTGAGAAAATCCTTGATATAAAAGAAATGGCCAAAAGATGTATAAAAAGTAAAAATAAATACACTTAAACTGACACTTACCCAACTACACTTGGACATAACCAACTAATCAGCCCAACCCCTCACCCCCCAGAAAAAAAAAAAACAGAGAGAATCATGTTCTTCCATATTTACCTCGTTCTTCCAAGATTTTCATTTAACTGGAAAAAATGGAAAGATGAAAAAATATAAACAAATACCTTCATCCAAGTGGAACACAATCCCTTATGAATCCGCCCTGTCGGTGTTTTCTCGTAAACTAATGCACAAGTGACGTGAATCCTAGATGGAGCCATCCTGCAGACCACATATGCGCATGTTTGGCATATATTAAAATAGGGAAGAAAAGACACAAAATAACTAAAAAATAGTGATGAACTAGACAGGGCACAGTCATCTTATAGATCATCCACGCTGTATTTAAACAAGTCATAGATACAACATTGTTTTCCCAAATTAAAACATCCTTTGAAACTAGTAAAGCTCCCTCCCCTCCAATGTAATTACGAAAATCTAATATGGTCCCCTTTGTAAAAAAATTACAAGTGTCTCGTTCAGTGGGACTCATACTTAAAACGTATTTTTCCCAAATTCATAGAATCCCATCATTAATACCTGAAAAGCTTAAAATGAGTAATAGTCTGATAGATCTGATTTTTTATACAATGTAAATCATCATATCACCCTCTGTGCAGGCAAAGTTTGTTTTGGACACTTAATTACAGCAATGGCTCTCCATTCTACCTCGCAATATCTATTAGGAAACCATTCTTATGTGAAGAACATGGTTGAGGCTGACACTTATGAATTCACCTAAGAAAGTACAAGAAAACAGAAAACTAAAGAACATGTATATATTACCTTGGGGATGACGAGATTGAATAGTATCTCGGCTGCAAGCGTGGGGCAACTGCAGCAAAGAACACACCAAGTGGGGGCCTTGCTGATGAAAATTCAGCCATGATTTCAAGGAGGCTTCTCTGACTAGCAACCACCCATTGTGCGTATTCATCCTGCACAAGTTTAAAACAAAAGTTACTCCCATATATAAATATAAGAAGCTCCGTAAGGACAAAATTCATATCAAATGGCTCACAACCTTTCCGGCAGGTGATGCAAGATGTCTTAAACGGTCAGCTTCAGTTGGATCAGAAGCATGGGCTGCTAAAGCGAGTAGGGCAGACTGGAACATATATGCGATGGGATTGTTAATTATTGGAAGTAACACAAATTTCATAGGGAAAAAAAGAAGAAGAAGTCTAACGCATTGATCCAAAACAAACCTTTTTGGGTGAAATCAAAAGATCAGCATATCGAGCCAACGCTGTTCTTAAAGTACAGGGTGGGAATGTAGGGGGCAAGGATCCTCCACTAAGTGGTGTGCCATCCTCTTTATCAGCATGGACGGAGAAATAAGTATCTGGTGACAAACCCAACAAGCTCACTGCCTCCTCTACAATCTCACTGTGATTCTCGCAATAAACACCAACATGATCCCCAGTTTCATATCTGAGAACGAAAAAAGTAGGACTACATAAGGAAAACATGAGGAAATATTTATGCATCAGTACTTCTTTCTTTCTTTTTCTTTTGCGTTAATCTTCAAGTCACTGTCATTTCCAATTAACAAGAAATATATGATAAATCAACGGGAATATTTTCATTACAGCATGTAACAAAATCTTCACGCCCATGCAGATAATCAAAGCACTCAGCCAAATAAAGAGAGGTAACAACTATAAGCAACTTACGAGAGTCCAGTGCCAGATATGTCAAACTCCAGGTGGATGCAAGAACGATCAGATGCAGAAGTGTGAAGCTCCTTTCTCACAGCCACATTAGCCCTAAAGGCGGTAATCATCTTATAGGTTAGATCACAGAGAAAAAGGGGCTCAGGTTGCGAACTTAAATCACAGAAACTACTCTTTTCGTCCATACCTGCATGGATGCTGAGCATCATAAACAACATTACCATTGGCACTACCAAAATTTTTTTCGTCTGCTAAGGCATTAGCACCATCATGGAATACAACTCGATATTCCAATACGGCAGCAGTGTAAGGGGTGGTTACCGTTGTCGGATCATCATCATCTCGAAGCAACTGATCCAACTCAGGCCACACCAATTCCCTCCTAGACATAGTAACAATCAAAGAAGAAAAAATGTAAGTGCTTCAAAAATTAATGGTGCAGTGCTATCAATCAGCATGGAAATTCATGTTCCTGATACCATGCACTGAAGTCGTCTTCAATACATTGATCATCATCTCCAAGACCAACTGGGACAAGACGCTTCCCACCTGAAAAAGCAAAAATACAGATCATGTTGGCTAAGAATCTCTTCCAAGTATGTACATAAAAATAGTATTACTCATCTTCTATAAAGTAGCTTTCCTTTTTTGATAAGTTATAAAGTAGCTTTCCTTCATTATTATATACCCAAAACTACTTGCTAGATGTACAAAGAAGGTATGCATACATTTTTTTTTTTTTTACCATTAGCGCATAAACAATTTTTGCCAACAGTCAACACCATCTAGAAATTTGTTTGTACAATTGTACTATATATATCTACTGCATTTGCATACTGAAGACTGCAAAGAAGGTAGCCTCACAATGCAATTAGGAGCTAATAAGGGTCAGTTATGGGCTATTCAGTCTTGATAAGCAATCAATGGTTCAGAAATTAGCTATGCACATTAGAGAAATGAAACCAAAATAGCACTTGTTATATATTCTGTAATAATTTCCCAGGCAGGGGCAGTAGCTGGTAAAGGAGCACCGGAGGTAATAATATTCCATGTGTAAGAAGCTATCTATGTATTTTGAATATCCTAACTTATTCTATTTCATAGGTCATCATTAAATCAAAGTAAGGCATCTCATAATCCACAAATTCTTTTCATCAGCAATGATTAAAAGGAAACATAAAAGTATTACCCTGCTCAGCGAGGATCTCATCAACCATGTTTGCAACCTGTTTCCCAAAAATAACAGTAAACATGAATCAATATGCTGATCAACACAAGCAAACAGAAAAATATACTTTTCGGAATCCAGTAGCTATTAACTGGAGATACGTGGTTTGAATATTAAAAACGAATCTGAATGCAAACCTTGTTGAAATGCTCGTACTGCCTATTGCCAAGGCCAAACACTCCGTAATGAAGGTTCTGAAGCCACTCGCCTCTCTCTTTCCCCTAAAGCATCAAACGTTAAGAAATATTAATCGAAATTTTAGCCCTTAGTAATTCAAGTACATGATCCAATCAAATCCTTCCACCAAAGGAAGTTTACCTCTGTAAACCATTTATAGAACCTGGCCGCATTGTCGGTCGGCTCACCATCTCCGTATCTACACAACCCAAATAAACAAAGCATATAAGCAAATCAAGAACAGAAATTAAACCGATGGAAATAAAAACAAAATAGCATAGAAACTCACGTGGCCAAGAAGAAGAAAGCCAAAGTCTCTTTCTTCAACTTCTCCTCATACTCCTCGTCATCGGCCGCATAATCGTCCTACAAAGCCCATTCCAACATCAACATCGAATTTCCAACAGCACAGGAACAGAATTCAGTTCCAAAAAGCTCACCAAAAAAAAGTCAACAATACATACGTACCATATCAACTACTTTAAACGTGGTCTTCTCGTACCGCGCTTTCGCCTCCTCAGCTAACGCCTAAATTAAGCCAAATCAAAATAAAGCAACTATGAGCTCAAGGCCTCACGCACACAGACACCGATGGTACATACAAGTACAATTGTGTATGTGTAGACGAACCAACCTTAGCAAATCCTTCGGCGGTACCGGTCTGCGTGCCAAAAAATATAGTGACCTTCTTTTTGCCATCATCGGCTTCGACCTCCGGTTCCTTAACGATCAACGGCTTGGGCAGCTCGACGGTTTTGGTTTTCGAACCGTTGGATCGCCGCCAAATCAAAACGACGACGCAGCCGATTAGGACGGCGATCGAAGTGGTCAAAATCATCACAATCTCTCGGTTCTCGAGAAGAAGGGAAGCGACCTCGTTTGCGGAGTCGGATGATACGTTGGAGGGGTCGACCTTGCCCTTGATGATGGCCGACATCAGATCCAACGGCGAGACCTTCATGGAGCTGGAGGACGATTGCATAGCTCGGAATACAACAGAGGTGATAGTGTCACCGGAACCCGGAGCGGCGGAAAATGATAACGTCGAACCGGATCCCGGTGAAAGATATATGTAAAGAGTAAACCGGAGAAAGTGATGTTATAAGAGAGAGGTCGGGAAAGGAAGGGATTTTAAGAGTCTCGGAGTGTTGGTGGTTGGTGGGTGCGGAGTAGTTGAGGAGAGAGAACCTGAGAAAGAGGGAATGGTAGGAGAGGAGGGCGGGGTTATATTATTGCACTTGCGGGGAAGTGAGATGGTGCGTGATAACCTCAGAAACCCCAACCAAACCGTCGCCAACCAAACCAGACTAGTCAAACCCACCTAACACCCTAGTTAACCACGGTTAATACTCTGGTCAGATTGATTTATTTGTATTTTTTTTTTTATTGCTTTTATGACAAATGTGCCTTTAATGTTTATAATTTGATTTTAAATTTTTTATGGTTAGTATATTTTTTATTTTATAATATTAATAAATATATATATAAAGTTGGGCAAATGTTAGGATTAGCATTTTATATTTATTTTTTAAAATTATAAATTTAAACATTTATGGATTTCATATTATTATATAAAAATATAGTATAGATGCTTAGTGATTACCACGCTATTACTTCAAAGTAATAAATATTGATTTGAAATTGCGTTTTAAAATTAATCTACACATGACAGATGGCAAAGTGGAAAACGACAGAGTCGTGGACAAATGTTATCTCAGGCAAATAAGACGTGGAGGAAGTCCAGCCACGGCCCACAGGGATCAATCGATCCAACCAAGAAACCCAAGTGTGTTGCATAGGCTAATAATTTTTGTGGTTCCAGACGAACTTCAGTATCCTAGTATAATAGGAAAGGGAAAAAAAACATAAAAGATTTTAATATTTGTCTTCGTATAGGAATCTACTTTCCTAAAGATTCGTAACACCGTGTCACGTGTGTCCATTTCTAAGCGTTAAACTTTCTTTCAAAATGAATTGTTAGAGTTATATAAAATAAATTCATATATTGATATAATTTTATACGGTATTAAAATTTAACCTAATTTATTAATTTTTGAGTTATTTTTATTAAATTTTTTTTATAATTAAAGTATTTATCTAAATTTATGGAATAGAGGCCTTGTTTTGGTAATACTAATACGGCACACTGCATTTGGAAACCCACTGTTTTTAAATAAATATGATAACAAAACAAAACAAAATTATACGAACCGTTCATTTTACTTAACCTGACATACGAACCAGAAAACAACAAACACATGGTCCATTTTTTTATGCTATTCAAATCGTCTCTACAAATGGCAACCCTTAACAAACCACTATCGTGTACGGGAAAAAAATAATGAAAGGTGGGGTGGTCTAAAGCTAAGCAGAAGCTGTCGAGTTTTACCCTTTTACGCGTTTCACCAAATCGGGGTTTCTCTTTTACTTTATATTTTCATTGGGAAATAGAAGTATTGAAAGCAGTCAGTCGGCCATGTTTGAATGCATTGTGGTCAAAGGCTGATCAAAGGGCACAGAAAATTTTGAAAATGCGTCAACTATTTCAATGTCGACCAACTACTGCTTGGAATTGACCCCTCCGAGATTGGCAACTCGCATGATGAATTCAGGCTTCAACACTTTGGCACTGATCGGCAGGAAATCCAGTTGAGGGGTCCTCCTCCTCCCCTTCTCTCACTGGTATATAAAAAATTCAAGAACCCGGTGAAGTACAGGCATTCTTTATCACTTGTCTACAAATTTTGAATTTTTTATTTTATTGAAGCAAGATCTGTCTTGTATTTAACTATCTATATATGGTGCTTGACTTTTATATGTTTTCTCTGCGTCCCTCAATGAAGGGAGATAAAAAAAAATATAAACTTTAGCAATTGAGGCCCACACCAAGCATGAATAAATGTATTATACGATAAAATAAGAAAATAAAATAAAAGAAAAAAGCCCTATCGAGATACGTATCTATGACATGAAATGAATGTTTTTTTTAAAGGAATTCGCTTGCCCGTTTCGAAAAGACAACATGAATAAACTAGGTTTAAAAAGGTCCATGTGAATCGTGGAAGAATATGATCTCCGGTTTAGAAATTCTCAGAGTCATCCAGTCTGTCCATCACGTGGAAGGTATGATCAACTTGTTTATTTTTGTGGCATATGAAATTGACCTTGATTTGAAGTTTTCCTTTGGGTGATACAGATTAAACGGTCCTACCTTAAATGAGTCATGTCAAGTTGCGACTCCTCTAGACTTCAAAAGCATGCGTTATGTTTCGTTTACTATGTTTTAAAAATTAATAAATAAATTTATCAATTTTAATCCAAACATCTTTTATTTCCATTTTCCCCCATTTTTTTTATCTAATCATTTGTCTAAAATTTGGTAAATAATTAAAGATACAAGATCAAAACAGAAGTCTATCTCTTATCCTGGTTATATAATTTGAACTTTTTTAGAGTGTTTAATGAACATTCATCTTGAGCATCGTTATTTCATATTCTCAAAAAAATTATTACAACTTAATAAGTCCATTTTTTAATTTAGATTTTTAATAAATTTTGGAAGAAATATAATTTCAATATATAAATATGGCAAATTGAGAGTAATGAGATCAGATAAGAATTATGAGAATGATAATGAAATGGCTTTGTGAATAGTAATAAAGTGGTTTGAATTAAAAATATTTTATTGGGTATTAAAAAATAAAAAATAAAATTTGAATAAAAATATTATAAAGTTATAATATTTTATAATGTTATTTTTGTTTTGAAATTCAAAATAATTGTTTTGTTTTAAAGCTCGAGAAAGTTATTTGATTGAGTAATAATTAGATCAAAAAGTTGAAAATTTGAAATTAACAAATATTTACGTGTGACTGAGACCATTCTACCTTTTTTTTTTAATGTTAAAAAAAATAATTGATTGCAAAAACCTGGTGCATTTCTTAGTGCATGTTTGGAATTGCAGTAAAAAATATAATTTATTTAGTAATAAGTTCTACAATTAAAAGGTTTTTACTATTTGATAACTATATGTTTAAAACACTTTTAAATATATTACGTTTATTTGGAAATAAGTTAAAAAAGTGATTTTTGATATAAAAATTACAATTATTTGAATTTTTAAATATTATGACCGTATCATTGAAAATTTAAAAGTTGTAATTATTTGAAAGTTGTATAGATATTTTCATCCATTGATGATCATTTTAAAATTAGAATTACGTTCCACATTATCTAGAAAAACACGTTTGAACTTTTTAGTTGATTTAAGATTAAAAGTGTTTTAATATGCAACACATAGGGTCTGTTTGAGGTTGTGTTATAAGTATTAAAAAATGTTTAAATAATCATACAAGCTATTTAACGGAAAAATTAGGTCGTTTGAAGTGTTACATATTAAGTACTTTTTAATATCAAATAAATTAAAAAGTGCGTTGGAAAAAAAATATCATTTCAATGTTTTTCTTCAAATGTGCTTTTTCGGATAATACGTAATGTAGTTCAAATTTTAAAAAGACTGTAAATTGGCAAGAATACCCATACAACTTTCAAACTCTTAAGGATACGGTCATATTCTTTAAAAAAATCACATGATCGTTATTTATATTTTAGAAATCACTTTTTAAATTTATTTCTAAATATATGTAACATATTTAAAAGTGTTTTAAACACATATAATTATCAAAGAGTAAATAACTTTTTAATAGTAAAACTTATTATTTAAGCTATAAATTGTATGTCCTAAAATTATAAATTATTTTTTATCGCAATCTGAAATATGCACTTAAATAATCTAATTTTTTCATTAAAAAGTTTTTAAAATTATTTAAATATTTTTTAGATTCTTACCGGATAGGCCCTTAGAACATCCCCATTGGATTCCCTATAAAGTTCTCTATAATTTAACTAAAAAGTACATTCTCTAAAACTTTTCCATAAATTTTACTCATCTTTCAAAAACCTTATACATTCTATTCTTCATCTCTATCTCTATTCTATTAAATAATATTTCTCTATTATTTTTTTATCATTTTTTCTCTTACTTCCATTTACAATTTTAAATATTAACTCTTTTGTCTTATTATATTCTTTTCAAATATCACATTCTACGAAATACTTATACGATTTTGACTACCGAATATAGTATTATTTTTCAAACTGAAATCCGTATTATAAAAATAGTAATTTTTTTTTAATATGTGTATTTTCTAACGGTAACATTTCGAACTCCTACCTCTAAAGGTAACATTTTGAACTCCTGCCTCCAACGGTAATATTTTTTATCTTTTCTTCAACGGTAATTTTTTTTGTCTTCTCTCAAACGGTAACATTTTTTGTCTTATATGTGACGGTAACTTTTTTCTCTATAAATACGTATTCTGCTTGAATTTATATTCTCATAAACTCAAGGCTCGTTTGATCTAAAGAACCGAAATTCAACAGTATCCCCTGATATCTCGCTCCCTTCATCAAATGGCTCGTACCTTTTTTCACAAATTGTTCACGTAGCTATTCTCTGAAAATGAGTTTGATGTTGTTCTTAATGATGAGGCCGATGAACAGTCATTGAGGTATTGTGACAATCGTTAACGTCGTAAGTTCATTCGGCATGATTAGATTCAAGGGCACGAGCGTCTATTTCGCGATTATTTTGCAAAAAATTCAGTATATCCCTCGAATCTATTTCAAAAGAGATTTCGAATGAGTCGTCTCCTATTTATCCGTATTCTAAATGAGACAGAGTCTTACAAGCCATACTTTGTCCAAATAAGAGAGTGTCAGAAGATTTGGTTTGTCTTCTATGCAAAAGATAATCGCAACACTTAGAATGCTGGCGTATGAGGTTATTGGAGATTTTATAAATGAATACATTCGTATTGGTGAAAACACCGCAATGGAGAGTCTTAAAAAATTATCTGAGACAATAGTAAGTGTTTTTTAAGAATCATACTTGCGATCACCAAAAACTAATAATATTGCTTGATTGCTTGTGATTGTTGAACAATGGAGATTTTCAGGAATGCTGGGAAGCATTGACTGCATGCATTAAAAGTGAAAAAATTGTCCTGCAGCCTAAAAATGTATGTATTATGGTTACATTCGCCAACCAACTATTATTTTAGAAACAGTTGCTTTATATGATCTCTGGATATGACATGCATTTTTTGATATGTCTGGTTCATATAATGATATTAATGTGTTAGAAAGATCTTCTATTTTTACTAAACTTGCCCAAAGGCGTGCTCCTCCAGTCAATTACACAATCAATGGCAATGACAACACTGTGAGATATTACCTTGCAAATGGTATTTATCCTAAGTGACAAATTTTTATGAAGACGATTCCATCACCACAAGGGAATAAGAATAAATTTTTTATGAAAACACAAGAATCCGTAAGAAAATATGTCGAGCGTGCATTCGGGATATTTCAACAACAATTTGCAATCATTCATGGACCTTCTCGAGTGTTCGAAGTCAAGGAATTAAAAAATATAATGAAATCATATGTTATTCTACATAATATGATCATTGAAGATGATCGTGATCATAGTGAGGGTCTGACATTGAGTATGATCAACTTGATGATGAAGTTTCGGAACTGTCGCGCAATCATACAACTGAGATTTCGGATTTCATCCAACACCGTCGTCATCAGCTCAAAGTAGATCAAATTAAACATCAATGGTTATTATTTTTTCAAAAGTAGACATGTCGCATAATGGTTTGTTTTTTTTTTTGCCATTTTAATAGTGATAATAATTAAGTTAATTATGATAGTTTCATATTTCCTTCATGTTAATAGTGGTTATATTTGAGCATGCATCTGTAATAGTTTCTAAAATTGTAATGGTCAATTTCCTTATTTGAACATTTAAATTTAGACAATACAAATAAAAATTAAACTGTCTTAGTATCAATAATATTGTCATACATTATTGTTTGAAACAAAAAATAAAGAAATAAATTGTAGAAAAATTCTTAATTTTTTTATCAATCCAAACGTGCAAGATCATTGCATCTTATCATGATTTTCCTCTGCAGTTCCTCAAAATATGACCGTTACAATGCTGGCATGATACTAACGTCTATCATCATAATGCGTTAATCCACTTTCTTATTTACGTGGTCTACTTTCTCCGCCTCGAACCTCAGTCTTTCGTCCTCTTGACAAATTTTATTTAGCTCTTTTTTCTTGTCATATTTCATTTTCTCGGCCTCTAACTTCAGTCTTTTATCTTCTTGGCGAATTTTATTTACCTATTTTTTCTTGTCATTTTCCATCTTCTCGGCATCCATCATTATTCCAAAAGCGTATATTTCAGTCTGCTGAGCACAATAATCTTCTCTTGTACCATGCCTTTGACTTTTCATTTTTCTTTCTCATATTTCCTTCCCATTGGTCGGTCCAATTCGATCACATCATTATCCATCACATTATCTGGCTCGAGATCAAAAATAGAATCTACCATTTCAGCGCCCGAACATCGAGTCAAGGGTCAGAGACGGGGACATCGTCTTTTGTCGCTTTGGATCCTTCTTTGTGGAATGCCAAATCCATTTAGGTTGGTCCTTCAATAGGTGCCAACAATGCTCGAACTAGAATGAACATTTCTCTAACGATTGGTACATAACCTTGACCTTGTCATACTAGCATGTAAACAAAATAACATGTTAAACCAATGTTAAAAAAATTAATTATTCGTGACTTAAGTAAGAGTATGGATATTTACATTGTCTTGTTTGGTCATGTTACTTTGATTCAACCATTCAACCTGGGCTAGTTTCGCACAAAATTTGTTTGTCGCTTTTTGAATAACTGACCATCGATGTATTAAAGACTCTATTGTCCAGTCATTTGTAGTTTCTTTAAATTGCTCGAAGTATTCAATTTTTTTTTTCAAAGTTGGGAGTGTTTTTTGTCTGTTCCCTAGATAGCATCAAGTCTACAATTAAGCCATGTGGAAACAAGTAACTTGTCTTATTCAAGGGTGAAGTTCGCACTCCTAATTGATTTCCTAACTCCAATAGGATCGTTATGAGGGGGGATGAAGAGTCATCAACAGTTATATAAGAGTTTTCACTTTGCACACCGTAAGTAGGGTCTAGTTGAGGATCTTGATTTAAGAGGTTGGTGAAGTACTTATGGCTAGGGTCTTGTGAATCCATATCTAAAAATAATATAAAATGTTAGACACGTAACTATGAAGTTTGGGATTTTCCTATCGCCGGCTTAGGAACTGAATAGTGATATCTACAAAATTTGGTCACCCTCTCATGGCTAAACAACTAGTTGCTACTACTTGTTGGCCGTTCGGGTTACCTAGCCATTGAGGAAATGACCATAAATTTTCTATACGACCACGATTTTTCATCATCACAGCCAATGAGGTTTAATTTACACTTTACTTTTTTATTACAAAATAACACAAAACAATGGCACAGCAAAAAGCAACTGCATAGAACCGACTAATTTACATAGTCACACGAAACAACAACCAAATAACATACAAATCATAATAATGTTAAACAAGAGCATTCTCATTGGATTCCCCATAAAATTATGAAAATAAATAAATAAATGGGGCTCAGAATGATGAAAATATCGACAACATGCGTAAGCAATGAACCATTCACATCGAATGGCTACAAAACCCCACCCGAATGTCCATTACCTTTTCTGGAAAGTACCACAAACTACAATATGACAATTCGGATGAGGATTATTCCGCTATATCGATAAAGCTCTATTAACACTTATGAATTAACTTGCACTACAACACCATCATCACTGCCTAATAACGGTCCCTCTCTCCCGAGAGATACGAAACACTGCAAAGAGACCCAACAACACATAACAAATTACCTATGGAAAGAATAATAAAACATAATTGGTTTCAGGAACCTAAAATTAAATTTTTTGGATATCATGAAATTTACATAATTAGTTTAAGAAAGCCATGATGATGTATAAGGAACATATTTTGGGATTAGAACATTTGGTTTATATAAGTTACAGGCTATGCATAAAGAAAACCCGATGCTTAGCTATATATAGGCATTGCAAATAAAAGTGATGTGATAATTTCATGAATTCTACAAAGCAACAAATCCAACCTTCCTCATCATAATATTTTAATTTTCGCTTTTGGTAAAAAATTATTCAAAAAGCAATTTGCAAACAAAATGCAAGTGCAAAGTACGTGCTTTTTAAACATAAATGGATTATTAATCTTTATAATTTTGAAGTCAAGCGTTGCATAATATCTTGTTGACATCCTCAATTAATGCATGTCCTATATATTTAATTGCCACTGGCTTTAATTTATTTAGGTTTGAGCCTTCTTAATAATTAGTGTTTTTCCTATGTTATATATATATATATATATAGTCATATCTTGCACATGTTAACATCATGAATTAGTTGAGAATTATTCACTAATGTATGCAAAAATCGAATACTTCCAAGCTAATTGTTTAGGATATGATCTTATTTTGGGAAGAAATTTATATTAGTTGTGAACTTGCATATATATATATATATATATATATATATATATATAGTCTCCTAATGCAGAAAGCTATTCTCCCTTGCAATTCTTAGTACTACTTTTTTTTCGTTGTCATATATTAATTATTGATGCATGATGTTTGGTTCCCAAGCTGTTATGTGCTACCTAGCTATATTAGTAAATAGTGTTTTCCGATATATATATATATATCTACCGAATCAGGATCATCATTGAATGAAAAATCCAACTCCACTTGAAGCCCATGATCATCAGCTCTACCATATCTAAAGAAACATACCTATCAAAAAGACATATATCTGAAAAAACATAACCTTTTATAGTTGCAATGGAATCAAACTGCATTAGCCCCCACATGCAACCGTAAACGTCCTCCAACTGAAGGCTTTATACAACCAAATAGGATTATTAGGAATCCAAATAATTATGAATTTTACTAATTAGGAGTAATTCAATAAATACCACTAGATTTTCGCAGTAACCAAACAGGAGTGAGAAGAATGAGAGCAAAATTGGAAATATTATATTCGACCACAACACAAAACAAATTTTACAACCACATAAGTCCGAAAGTCACATCTCATAGAAAGTGAAAGAAAAAACATATATACAGAGTAATTTAAAAAAAAAAAATCTACGAAACATTATCACTTTATCAGCAACCAAACACTCAACATAGCCAATCAAAATACAGACAAATCAATGGTAACGCAAAGTCAAAATGAGACTCGATTTCCTCAAACAAAACCCAAAATGAGAATGACTAAACGAGAGTGACAAAAAAAAAAAAAATGAACCAATCCGAAAGTATCTCAACATTCTCGGCAGCCAAACAGCGAAGAGATCGCCGACACAGACCACTAAATAGTGCCTATTTATTCATCGCATACTTACCTTGATTATGACCTCGGGAGGAAGAAAAAGGGGAAGAGAGAAACAGAGAATGAGAGAGGTATGAAATGAGAAAAAAATTTTGAAAATGAGGAAGAAGGGCTGCGAATCTTGGTGTTGCGAAATCAAAGTATCAAAATTTTGAAGAAGTCAAAATCAAAACTTATAAAATTTGTTGATCGAGAGGGGCTGCGATCGTTGGTGTTTCGAGAGAGGGGTCAACGTCAAGAGAGAAGAAGACGCGAGATGAAAGCTTTTGGAATGCGATGAGGAGCTACAATCGTTCCGTTTATATGAGGAATGTAGATTTTGTACAGTTAAATTGCAAAATAGAGAATCTAATGAAGAGTTTTTTTCCAAAATTTTAAATTCATCCTCAAATTAAATTATAGGAATAAAGAGTATATGAAGAATCTAATGGAGAAGCTCTTAAGGGTGCGTTTGGTTACACAACTCATTTCAACTCATCATTATAACTAAATCTCAATCATATATAAACAATTTTTCAAATCCAACTTTAATACTAACAATTTTATCATCACAACTAAACAACTCAACTCACTTACTTCGTTTCAAATTCATCAAATTATAACTTTTTCAAATTCCAATACAAAATATAATAAACAATTCAATTTTTTCAAAAAAATAATATTTAAAAATAATATTTTAACAATATTTTATTATCTAAACTCAACTCAACTCAACTCAACTCATTTCAACAACCAAACGTACCCTTAAACTCTCCCCACATTTTTTTTTTTTTTTTAAGGGACCCAGCATTTTTCTTCTTTAAGTAGCATCCTTCGTTACAATTTGAATGTTTGGTAGCTGGCAGCGCCGTTCGCGTGTAACCAACAAGTGCCACGTAGACACCATTAGACGAAATTTCCAATAGCATAGCAATTTCTAAAAATATTAATAGATCTGGCCGTGTTGATACAAAAATATATGCAAACCGAAATTTGTAAGAAGACTGTTCGTTTATTTTATTATTATAAATTTTTATATAAAATATTATAAATAATTTATTTTTTTTAATTTTAAAATAATAATAAATTTAAAAAATAATATTTTATTTAATTTTTAAGTTTAATTTCATCTCATTTTATTTTATTTTATTTAAGTTTTACTTCAAACGAATTTTTTAAAATCTAAATAAGTTTAGTTTACATTTAAATATTAAATTGAGTTGAGTTGAAATAATAAAATATTATTAGAATATTATTTTTTAATTAAAAATTTTAAAAATTAAATTATTTATTATATTTTATATTAAAATTTTAAAAAATTATAATAATGAATTGAGTAGAATTATTTTGATTTAGATGCAAACGTTACTCTTTTATTTCTTCGAGCAATTTGTTTTTCAAGTTTTAAATTTCCCCAGCGCTCAAATCTCAGATCTACCCGAGGGAGACTCCAGAGTCGCACAGTAGACGCGCGCTCACTCCTCTCTCCGAGTCAAGTCTCAACAATGCCGGCGACTGACGCGGAGTTCGACCACAGAGTACGATTCTGCACCTTAAAAATGCGCTTTGAATTCTCTCTCATTTTCTCTTTAACACTCTCACTTATTTGCAGCCGTCCCCTCATTCCACCTTCACGATCGGGTTAGCTTATCTTCAATTTAGGGTTTATTTTGCTCTACATACATTTACGTTCAGTTATTCACTTCCATATTCCGATCTCGAGGATTTTTGTTTTCGTGCTCGCACTTCGGAGAGTACACATTATGCGTGTGCACGCCGCTGTGAGTATGCTTGATGTTTAGGGTTTTGATTTGTGCTTTAGAGAGTACGCATTTGCCGATGTTGGGAATCTGGAGCACTGCACCAAGTACTTGAACCAGACGCTTGTTACTTACGGATTTCCGGCTTCTCTCGATTTGTTCGCAAATGATCCGGTGCGTTTTGATGTTGATCGCGGTTTGGTTTGGCTTGGATTTTTATATGACATTGTTTCTTTATTTTTATCTGTGTTTGGTGTGCTCTGTAGGTCTCCGTTGCGAGGACTTGCAATTGTATATACTCGTTGCTTCAGCAGAGGCAGCGGGACGTCGAATTTAGAGACTCTGCTAACGAGCAGAGACAGCGGTAACTGAATTTACCTCAATTTCTGAACAATTTTATTGTTTTAATTTGTCTGATTAATTATAGTTCAGTGGATCAGTGATTCTTAAATGGTGCATTTTTGTTCATCCTAATTCAGTTGATCATTTCCGATTAAATGGTGAATAATGTACCCTGGGATTTTTTTTTTAAATGGAGTTAATGTCTTTAAGTTCAATTCATTCATTTGGCATGTAAAAGTAACTTGCCATGTTTACTCACTACTTGCATATTTTGGAATTAGAACTTGTAGATTTTTTTTAATTTTTTAATTTTTTTATAAGTAAACAAGTTTTATTAATCCAACAACTGTCAAATACAAACTAAGAATGCCGCATATTTTGGAATTAGAACTTGTAGATTTTTTTTTAATTTTTTAATTTTTTTTATAAGTAAACAAGTTTTATTAATCCAACAACTGTCAAATACAAACTAAGAATGCCCTATCTACGTAGGAGCATTAGAAACTAAGAAATCATGTAGATCAATGCCATTAAAGTCCACGGCTATGGTCCAAGTACAAAGAGTCCTATAAAATAAAACTTTTAGCTCCTCCATAGATCTCTTTGTCTTCAAACGTCCTCTCATTGCGCTCCTGCCACAAACACCATATAATACAGATAGGGATCATCTTTCAAATCGCTTTGATCTGACTCACACCTCGAATAGAGGTCTAGCAAGCCAATGTATCCAACACGGTCTCTGGCATAACCCATGCTAGGTCCATTCTTTTAAACACCTCGTCCCAAAGAGTCCTGGCTACCTTACAATGTAAAAGTAAATGATTCACCGACTCACCCCCTCTTTTACACATACAACACCAATCTGCAATAATTATCCTCCTCTTTCTCAGGTTATTCGTAGTGAGAATCCTGCCTAAGGCTGCTGTCCACGCAAAGAATGAAGCTTTGGGAAGAGCCTTATGTTGCCAAAGCCTTCTCCAGGGAAACTGTAATTCAGGATCTTGTGTGAGGACCTTATAAAAGGAACGAACAGAGAAGACTCCTTTCTCTGTAGGGTTCCATCACAAATTATTATTATTTTTTTTAATTTTTGTAATGAACTTTAGGTAAATTTGAATTTCGCATGTGTGCTTGATGGAACCCACAGATTTTTGGTTCATTTTGTAGTGGCGTTCCGGAAACAATGTATTTGTTTTATAAGTAAAAATATTATATATATCAAAAGGAGTAACCAAGTACACTAAATGTATTCAAGAAACACATTGTCCATAATAAAAAGCTCCTAATGACCCAAAAAGCCCGTGAAAGACAATCCAAAATACACCAAGCCTGACCCCAACCCCTTGATTCACATAGAACTACAACTCTACCTGAAAACCCCACCCCAACCCCTAGTTTCCCGTCTTCACAATGCCCTCCCTTTAGACTTCCATCTAGTTGAGCTACCACCCTCAGCGTCGTAGTTGATTGCCCAAGAAAGACGTTGTAACTCCCTGCTTTTCTTGAAACTTGATTTGGTTTCAAGTGCGTGGCTTGCCTCAATCGCAGTAATTAGTTCTTTAAATTGGTCTTCACATCCTCTATGTGAAATTCTCACAAATTGCTGAATCTCATTAACTTTAGGCAAAATCCAATTCACTATTAGAGGAAGAGAGACCAGAGGAGCAACATTATCCCCAGACACAGTATCCAGCTGCACTCCCGACTTTAGACATACCTTTACACTAGACACCAACGCTAAACCCATATTCAAATCTCGTACCTCCGCAGCAACTCCATTGGTTCTCTCCAATGGTATGACATCAAGTCCCTTCACCTCTGGTGACCTATTATGTGCAATGTTAGCGGATCTTACATCTCTTTCAGACCTTGGTAGTACACCATTTTCCTTCAACTCCGACAAGGGAGTCATAGTTTCTTCGGGTACCAATGGTGTAATATTGACTATCGGTCTATCCTGTGTTACCTGAGGCGAATGACATTCCATTAGTGATATCTCTACGCCGATACCCAACATAGAACCCACTTCAAATAACCCAGATTTCCTTTTGACCCTCCAGACTCTCCTAGATCTGATTATAGGGATAAGTCTGAATCCGATTTTCCGTTTTCCTTTATCTGAGTTCAAAGGATTTGGGTCTATCTTATAATGCATTTTAGAATGGCTTTGTTAATGTACTTAAAAAAATTAGATAAAAATAAGTATTACCGTGTAAATCTTGGAATTATGGAATTCCAAACTTATTGTTTTTCATGTTTTAGCTTACTATCGGACATATCAAGATTGGAGGCCAAAGTTGAGAGGCTTGAGACACAGTTGCAATCCAAAGATAGGGAGATAGCAACCATTACCCGAACGGTTGGAGCCTCGCATTCAGAGTGAAATTTTTAAATCAGTTTGATCCTGTTGATATCTTTTGTTTGTCTTGCGTGATTAGGAAGCTAAAGCTACAGCAGCTTTTAAGGCTCAAATTGAAAAGCTACAGCAGGAGCGAGATGAGTTTCAAAGAATGGTCATTGGTAATCAGGTTAATATTTTGTGATTTAGAGGGCATAGTTTTGATATGTACTCATTGAAAGCGAACAAATCCTGATAAGTATCAGTGTCATATTCTGATGTTCCAAAAGCAAGCAAGAACTCAACAAATACATGAGATGAAGAAAAAGGAAAAAGAGTACGTCAAGCTGCAGGTAGACTATTTTCTAAATGTTTTTTTTTTTACTTCTGGAAGGTTTACACGAGTGGTTGAGATGACAGATTTTGTAATGTGGGAATCATTTTGTTTTGTCTACAGGAAAGGCTAAACCAAGTGTTGATGGAAAAAAAGAAGGAATCTAGATCGGGCATGGAAATAATGAATTTGCTTCAGGTATTTACTGGCCAATGCTAATAGTCATAGCATGATTGGTTGATTTCAATTTTATCTACCTCATGAATTTTATGAATGTGTAAACAGAAAGAAGGGCGGCAGCGTGGAACATGGAATGGGAAAAAGGCCGACAATGATTTCTATAAAAAAATTGTAAGCTGCCTGATCGACTTTTTTCATATTCTTCCCAACAAGTAGTTAGCTTATACCTTGCATACTCATTCCAGGTAGATGCGTATGAGGCAAAGAATCAAGAATTGATGGCAGAGAATGCTGATTTAAGGGCATTATTACGATCAATGCAGGTATATCCTTAGAAATGGTAACAATGTACTTTACAAATTTATTACATCAAATATATATTTGTCTATGCTTTAGTGTTATTCTGACAACAAAATGATTCCATTTGACAAAATTAAAATGGTAATTTATTTAGAAAGAAGTTTTCCCCTTCCCTCTAAACCAACCTCCATATGAGAAGCTTCCATTTCTGTTGGTGTTCTGGCAATGAGTTCTTACTCCAGGCATGATTTACTCACAGTTGGACATGCGTGACTTTTTTAATGCTCCTAATGGGTTGTCCAAACAATCAACGGCTGTCAATGAAGGAGTTGAAACTGACCCCTCAAAGTCCCCATTGGGAGGGAGGACGGTATGATGACTTTCTGAATGATTAAAGCGTGTTCTTTTGCGTTGGCTATGGTGCTATATGTAAGAATTAAGAGGAATGCTGGCAGGATGTCTTTGACTTGCCCTTTCGCATGGCTAGAGATCAAATAGAGGAAAGCCTCCGAACCAAGATGGCTTCCATAAAGGTACCTCGTTTTTTTATCAGTTACAGATCATCTTGGGGTTACTATATACGATAAGATGTTCACATGTTTTATTGGTTATGCTTTGAAATTGAAGGAGCGTATGGTTCAATTGCAAGATGCACAGAAAGGTGCTGAAGTTACTTCTGAAGCAACTGAGAGGGAGCTTGAGCTTGAAGCTCAACTTGTTGAGGCTAGGAGCATAATACAGGAGCAGGTACTATACTCCTCTAATGCTTATCATAATGCATTTTTGTAATGATGTGGATCACCTTCCAAGTGAAACCAATATGTTACTGAGTTGATGGTTCTTTACCTATTTGTATGGTCGTCCCTGAAAATTCTCTCCATTCAAATGAGTGCTAGAGTCTTGCTTGCTTTCCTCATCTTATAGCTTCACGTAAATTATTCTTTATGCGGATCACCTTATATTTCTTGTTTTACAAGCAAGCTTTTAACGTGAGAGTCTGAATACTTTACACAGTGCAAGATCAGGTTTGGTGTATTGTTGTTGCTCCTTTTGGGTTATTTAGTGCAGAATCTAAATCTGTAAAGCATTAGCTTTTGTAGAAGCTGTTCAATGATCCCTAAAGTATTCTATTACTTCCCAAATGAAGAAGTAAAGTGCGACTATAAGAGACTTGCCAGTGGAGTTAAATTTGTAGTTGCCAAAATATGTTTCTTTTCAAACAATGTATGCTTCCCTCCAGTTCATATAACTAGAGCCATGTGCTCTTCTAACTGCTTGCATTTCAAATTATCTTATCCTTTCTGTTTTGGGGGTGTTACGATTAATAGAAATACAATAATTTGTTCGCAGGCTTCAATAATGTCTAAACATCTAGCTAAGTCTGAGAGGCCAAGGTATTTCCAACATCCCATACATTGTTGGTGAAGTTCATATCAAATATTTAGATATTTATGTTGGAGAGTAAATGACCATATTAATTCTGACAGGGATTCTATCATTTCATCACCAGTTGAGGTATAATTATTTCTTTCTGTGATATTTCTTATTCTTGTCATTTGGACTCTAGCAATGAATCTGTTAAATTGATGCTAGTTACATATTGACATTTTCTTGCATTGTACTACATGCTTGTTGTTTCTGTTTGAAGTTTGGGATCAGGCTTAGATGAAAGAAAAGTTAATTTTAAATCTAGAAGTGCTACATACAAAAAGAAATTACACAAAAAACAAATCCACAAACTGATGTGATTTCATGGGATTCGTTAGATCTACTTTACAACAAAATTAACTTTATAATCTGACGTACCATATCAAGCCACATCAGTTTATGGATTTACTTTTGTGTAATCTTTTTGTGTTTAAAGTATTTCCCTTCTAAATAATGCTATGTTAGGAAGTATGAAGTCGCTGCGTGGGGGATGTTAACTTCTTGTCTCTATTTGAAAGTTCTAATTAAAATGGTCAGATGTCAATTGCTTTCTCCATGTATTTTGACTTTGACATTTGAAAGCCATGCCCACATATCTACAGTTGTATGAAATGAAACAAATACTGAGATATTAAATGATTGGTTTCAACTTTCCTGCAACATTCCACCTTATAGAACCTCATTTCTCCCCATAAAAGGTCTAATAGGAGGAGTGAGATAACTTCTTATAAAGTTCAGGATGAGTTTGTTCCTAAGCCGTGTGAGACTTCTCAACATGCCCCCTTACGTGTGGGCCGGTATTTCTGTTACCATTATTGTGGGTAGGTCACATGAGCCCATCCTCGGTCATAGATTAACCTGGCTCTAATACTATATAGAAACACCCATTTCTTCCTATAAAAGACCTAATAGGGGGAGTGAGATAATTCCTTATAAAGTCCAGGATGAATTTGTTCCTAAGCCGTGTGAGACTTTTTAACACACCTCAACCCTGAAATATGAGGCTAGGAGTTTGGGTTGTAAAGACATTCCAGAGGATATATCTATTTTATGTTGTCATCTCTATTTTATTTGACATTAACCTATATGCTTTCGAGGTATAATTAATTATGCTTTTTAATTATCTTTAAGTTATGTACTTATAAAAAAAAAAATTATCTTTAAGTTATGTTCTGTATTCTTGTAATTTTGTCAAGTGTGCTCCCTGCTGCACTACTCTCACAGCAACAGTAATTGTTTGACTAGCATCAGTGGCTTTTCACCTGAGTTCTATTAGTTTTGCTAATTTAACCCTTACGGGCCTGGAGTGTTTACAAAGATAATGAAGATGGGGCTGAGGTGGCTGAGGTGGCTGTTCAACAAGTTGTTGATCGATCCCAGCCTGTAGATATTGGCAGTATAGATTTTCCTAATAGCCCACATGTTGGACTAATTAAATGCTAATTTCATTAGACGATACAAGGCAATCCCGATAGGTGTGCAACTGCCATGTCTTTATAAGGGTGGCTAATGCACTCAATCTAGGTACCCAACAATGGAGGTTTGTCGAGAAAGAATGCAACTTTGCCCCCCACAACTCTCTTTGCTCCCTCTGTGTGCTTGTGTCTGATGTAGGCTTCTTATATGATGATTTACATCCCTTCTATGTTAGTTATTATTTAATTAAAATCCTTTCGTAGTAATAGAATACATCTTGTATGAGAAGTAAACTTTGTGCTGTCAACAATAACAGCCACATTTGCAGTGGCGTTAGTTTGACTTCTTCTTTTTTTTTTTTTTTAATGAGTGGTCTGACTTGCTTGCTTGATGTTCAGGGGGTAAGAAATTAACAAGCACGGGAGAGTTTTGGCCCGCATCGAGAATCAAAGTGAGCTGTATGCAGAGATGAATTGCAACTAGCAATCCTGTAATTTTGTATATTTATTTCCAACCGGTGAATACACATCATATTGTTCATTCGGTTTGTAAGACCTAGTAGCCGCAGTTTTCATCTGCGATGTTATTATGTAATGGAAAGTAGCTTTCGCTTAGTATCGTATGCTTACAAAGTTGCGAGTTGCAAGCTCCATAATCAAATTATGTTCATGCTGTACACGCTATTTGTTTTCCTTTTTTTTTTTTTGTTCTTTTGCAAATGCAATTCCGTTGCATTTGTTTGATTTATTATGCAAATCTGCTGCAAAAGCACATATAATGAAATCTCTCGTTGTTACCGTGCGCAATGTATGGGACCTGCATGGGTAAGCTCTGGCTTAAGAAATAAATAAATCTTTGAACTGCTCCTTACCACCCCCGGGCCCTCTTGTGAACGCGAGAAAGGCCGACGTTCTTTGATAGTTGTTTTCTAAATATTGAAATTTTCTTAAAAAGCCACAGAATGCTCTATCAAAATTTAGGGATTCCAGTTTTCTCTCTCTCCAGACGATTTTACTCTCGGGTTTTGTTATTCATCTTCCCACACTTCACACTCCATACTTTTTAATATTTTTTAATATTTTTTTAAATTTTTTTTTGAATTTTTTTTTTAAAATTATTTATAATTTTTTATTCACTATTCATATAAAAATATATTTGATAAAAAAAATTAAAAAAAAAATTAAAAAAAAGATGGAGTGTGGAGTGTAGTGTGAATAGTAGGAGGTTGAGTAGAATTTTTGTTTACTCTCTACCCAAGTAGCCAGCTAGGGGAGCTTCCTCCCTCCGAATGTCCAGCCATCAAGATAAAGTCTCATGCAGTCTGACTAGAGCAGCTAAATGCAGCATACAATTCTCAACTGCGACTTTTAGTTGTAGTTTTATAGTTTATTTATCAGATTATGTTAAAACTGCTTTAAGTAGTTTCTCTTTAGTGAAAAATGGGTGGGAGTCAAACTTCTCCAGATCCTGCTTTTTTATTTTCTCTTGTGTTGCTTTTGCTTATTTTGGGATGATTGTTGAGAACTCCCATCCATTGAATCTTATATCTTTATAACCACTTAGTTAATCTATAGTGTGCTTATCTTGAGAGAAAAAAAATACCTTTAGGGGTTTTTATGCGTTGGATGGATAAGATAATAACCTATTTTAATTTTTATGGTTCTTATAAACAGCTAAAGGGCCATATAAAAGCAAAAGGTTGCACCCATGAGTTTGAGAACAAGCAGAAACACAAACAACATATCTTCACGTTTGTCGTATTGTATTAATTACGTAGATGCTCTGAAAAATTGTTAAAACAACTTCGTATTTAAGATAATTTTTATTTTTTATTTTTATGTGTAAGCTGATACAATAGCTTCCAATTAGTAAGTATGTTTAATATGTTAACGAACGTACGTATCTGTAAATTAATAAAATTTCTCAATATAAATTTATGGAAGCATAGACGCAGTTTAACAAATCTTCTTCGGGTTAAAATTAGGTGTGATATATCCATGCGATACGGGTAATATTTTTTGGTCATGAGGACATTTTTATGCCAAATCGCCTATTGGTTGTTTCTTGAAGCGGGTGAGAATTATGGAACATACAGCTTATATATAAAAGACCGAAACTTTATGTTCTATTCTTTTATTTAATCTTTGCCGTAAAATGGAAGCCAGTTTTGTTTTCTATGATTTGGTTAACTACGACGTTATTCTTACTTATAATCAATATGATATTAATCATCCCCGGCCACTTGTTTTTGTGATATCACTTTTAGAAGTAGAAGTAAACCTCGAAAGTCAACTGAATATATGGCTGTGTTAATACTTGACAACTTGTATACCTTTCCTGTATATTCAACGAATCTACCGCTCACTAGCTAGCTAATGAAGTAACGAGCCTTCAAAATAAAAACTACTTTTTATCCAACAAATATGGGAAAAATTAAACTTGCATAAACAACATGCACTCATATATAGTTCTTTGTTTACAAGTTGTAGAAATGTTGGGGGACTACTTCTGAGTGAAGGTTATTATACAAATAAATAAATCTACTTCTTTCTATCATTTTAAAATTTTAAAATAAGTGGTGATTTCAGATAGTATTAGGATAGAAATTCTAAATTCGAATCCTATTTTGATTTTTCATTCTGGCATTTTCACAATGTGACAAGTGGCTAATTAACTCCGTGATCCATATATATACCATGCAAGCTACTATCCTCCATGCAGAGAACTGATAAGATTATAAAGGTAAACAAGACGCAAAGTTAATTAGACTTGTCTTGAGGAATTGGTAATTGCACATGCAGAAGAAGAAGAGCAAATAATATTTAACCCAATTGTTTAACGTGACCTTAAGAACAAAGGTATAGTTCTTCCTTTTTTCCTCTGTTTGCATGTTAGTTGCTATTAAAGAATTCTAATCCTATATTCACTCGGAAGAAAGCAACACAAAACAGCACACAAAGAAAGAATGGAACCAAAAAAAAAAAAAAAAAGAGAAGAAAAGAAGAGGAAACTACAATAATTAATGCAAAAGGATCAGGCAACCTAAGACCCCGTCATTCACCTTAGAATCCGGACTATCGAATTCTGTCTATATATACTATCAGCTGCATGCCACGAATTTGCAGAAGTGTAGTGCAGAGAAATTCATAAACCTGTCGCTTCAGGTACTTCCCAGAAAAGCCAACAGCCAAAACCGTTTGATCACTACTGAAAATGGATCGTGATCAGCGTCGCAGGGGTGCAGGTAAAAGATATTCTTTACTTCAAGGAGATGAATTCAACCATAAAATCCTGTCGATGGATTCTTCTGTGGGATACTCTTCTCGTATCTATTACCACCGGAGCACTGAAGGAGTTCCCTTTGAGTGGGAAATGCAGCCCGGGACACCCAAAGACCCACCAAAGGATGAAGGAATTCCCCCGCTCAGTCCTCCACCGGCTGTGCTGAGCTTGGCCCTACCTAAGCCATGCATCGAAGTACAGCCTAAAAAGGCAAAAACGTGGCCAAGGATTAGGTTTTGGAACAAAAGCAAGAAAAACAAAGAAAGATCAGAAGATGTCAAGGCAGGGCCTCGGCAGAGTCATGACTACACGACTGGCTCGGACAAATTTGAAAGGTTTGAGTTTTGTAGCTCTGACCGTGAATTCGTGACATCACCTCCAATATCAAGTTCTTCATCCTCCTCGTCTTTGTCCTTTTCAAATGGCCCTTCATTGCAGTCATCAAGGCTACAGATCAGTCCGGGTAGGGATTCGTTTCGAGTGCGACCTTTAACTTGCAGTCCTTGGAATATAAGCGCGATTCTAAGTTCGATTGCAAGGCATGTTTGATTTTATGTGAATCTGATTGTGTTAGGCTACTGGCTTATTATTTTTTTCTCTTTCAATATGCTTTGTAATATATATATCTCAAATGGTTAATGAAAATATAAACTACCTATTCGATCACTTGTGTTCTATATATATATATATGTGATCCCCTGACATTCCAAAAACGGGAATCCTCAAGTAATTTTCCTAAATCCTTTCCAGGCTAACATCTACAGGCGTACGTCCATTGGGGGTACCATGTCACCATTTTCCAGTTTACTTCTGAGAAAGTGTAGTCTTCCTGATCTGGGTTACCAAAGAGGAGGACGAAAGAATGGGGCTTGGTGTCCTCTCCTTGCAAGGAACAGGAAGAGAGAGAGAGAGAAATAGAGAGAGAGAGATTTTATATATTGAATATTGGTTTAGACTTGGAGGAATGTGCTATTAATTTTGGAGAATATTGAAGTATATAATTGGTCCGAAATTTTCTGTCTGTGAATCTTCTTAATATAAAACATATTTCCATTTGCTCCAAACGACGATTTTGAACGGTTTGCAAACATCCCTGTGCATTATCTCGTATGTATATATGTTTCTGTAACAATATATTGACATGACTGATCATTTACAATAAATGAAAATTTAGAAAAAAGGAAGACGAACGTATCTCTGACAGTCCTCAAAATAGGAAGGGAGTATCCATCAGAGATAATGGCGGGATTGGGAAAGAACATTAATCCTAAATCCAAGCTAATAGCTAGGGCTGTTATGGATGTATTTCCTTTACGATACATCTCGTACTCCCCCTACCGTGATTATATATAGTCAACACAGTAATTCTTTCTTCTGCACAAATAAAAAATGGATCCAGAGTGCTGCAAAAATGGTGAACAGATAACGCATTCTGTACTACAAGCAAATCAATGCTTTGTAAACAGAATTCTGTCAAGAAGCTCGTCCGGTGGCCGGTCTTCGCGTTTCTATCACCGGAACCCTGGAAATGTTCCATTTAAATGGGAACTGAGGCCTGGAAAGCCCAAAGATCAACCACTGGATGATGATGATTATCATATTGTACGGCCATCCATTGTTCCTCCGGGGCCTCCTCTCAGCAAACGCCTTTCCAGGCCGAGGATTGACTCGCCACGGCCAATAATATGGTTCTGGAGGAAGTTCATCAAGAAAAACCTGAAGTCGAAGACGATCTAAGCAGTCTCTCGACCGGCCGGAGCGTGACATTGATGTTGGCGATTGGGATATATTTGACAAATTTGAGAACTTTCGGTCACGGCGTAGTGGTAGTAGCTCTTCGATCATCGTTATCTAATAGGCCGTCCCCTAATATTGATGTTCTTTCTTTACACCAGCGTTCAAAATTAAACATTGGAAAGGGTTTTGATTGGACGGACAATGAATGATCGGACCTATATATATTGATTTGGATTTCAGAAGTACTGTCGGAAAAAGAAAAACACTTATAGCTGGTTTGGATATTGAATTTCGAATAATATTTTTATTTTAATAATTAAAAATATTAAAATATTAATTATATTTTATGTTAAAAATTTAAAAAAATTATAATGATAATATGTTATAGTTTATATATGGCCTAACAATATATAGCTTTATGATCAAGATCACTGGTGCTTTTACACCCGGAAACCTCGTAGCAGATCAAGCACCGGACCATGGAATGTTTTGTTTTTTTTTGGATTGTCGTGAAAACTGAGATTTTCCTTAAATCACTGCATACAAAGGTGTGGTTGGGATATAACATGAGATAAAGATTAAAGATTTTAAATTAAAATTAAAAATTGAATAAAATATTATTAGAATATTATTTTTAATATTATTATTATTTTAAAATTTTAAAATATTGAATTGTTTATTATATTTTATATAAAAATTTAAAATATTTATAATGATAAGATGAAATATTTTCACTATCTAAAAATGGCCTAAGATGAAAACAATAAAAAAGAAAAAAGCTAGAGGCAATTATAGTTGTGCAAACGTCATATTTATTTATTTTTTAAAAAGAACAATATTATTTTTTTAAAAAGAAATGAAATATATATCTTTTATAAGAATAAACTGGACTAGTTTTTATCTTGAATTTGTAGACTTAAAATGTGAGAGGTACTTATGCTCAATAGTTATTAAAATTTGTATAAATATCTCGTAATGTACTAAATGCTTAACAAATATTATGTGATTTATTTTATTCATCTATCCATGTTAAAAAGGTTTGAAGAAGAATACTAGAAAATTCGAATCGAGAACGAGCCGTGAGGCACAAAAATATATTGATTTTCTTACTTGGATTATAAATCCAATTTTCATTTATCAATATTTTGTTGGTTGTGGTTACAAAATCCAATTAAAGGAAAACCTGTTTTTAAACGATTTAAAAATCATGTATATATCCATAAAATCCCACCCAACCAGATGATCAAAAAGATTAATTGCTGATCATACATGTATTGCGTGATTAGTGTGATTAACAGTTGACACCCCTCTCACTTATCCCATCCTAAAATGTAACTTTTTTTTTATTATTCATTTTTTTTAAATGGGAGAAAATAAAATAGGAGAATAGTTATTTCTTTAATTATTAATTCTTTTTATTTTTTTTTTTCGATGGAAAATAAGTGAACAATTAAAAGACATAGTATTATTGAATAGGGAAGGAAATAGTATGGCGGGAACACGGTGTTCTTTTTCCTACGTATTAAATTACAACTTTAATAGGGTCCCAAATTTCAAACCTACCCCCCCTTCTCTCTCTCTCTCCATTTAGGGTTTGATCTTTCAAACACACTCTCAAGACAATGTATGGAAGCCAATTCGACGGCAGCGCTGCTTTCTCCGGCGGTGGATTCATGCCCTCTCAGGCCACCCAGGCCCCCGATCCCTCTTTCTCTCCCTCCAAGGTAGCCCCACCCCCTCTCTCGTGCTCTTGCCTTTCCGCTTCTTTTAATTTGAAGTCTGTTTGGTTTCCGCATGGGCGGAGGAAATCAAAAAAATTTAAAGAAAGGAAATCCTGGAATCGCCCTTTTCTGCTCCGTTCAAGTAATTTGTATCTAATAAGTTGTACAGGGAGTCAAAAGTATTCTTCTAATTGGCGAAACAGAGATTTAGGTTTCTCTTTTTTGGCAAGTGGTTATGGTTTAACTGTCGTGTAATTGCAATGCCGAACTTAACCAAATCTTCTTATGTGGCTCAGTTTTTGTGAATATTGTGGTTTTCTTCATCTCTTGGCAGTCGAAGCGGACATGTTCTTATTTTAAAAATCGAACCTTTTTAATTCTACTCTTTACTTTTGAGAGGTGTGTGTAAATTCTCTCGTATATATCGCATTAGTAGCAATCTAGTGGGCTGTTTCTGGAAGAAGCTGAGATAAGTTGTATTCCTCTGACTTCACATCAACCAACAGAGCCATGCGATTTTCAGTTTTTTTTTTTCCTTTTGCAGAATCGCGATATCCAGTCCTTACTTCCACTGACCGTGAAGCAGATAAACGAGGCTTTCTTGTCGAGCGAAGATAAATCTAATTTTACTATTGACGGTGTTGATGTGAACAATGTGGGTTTTCTAGAAACTTGACTTTGAATGTGCCTATTTCTTTACATTTTTTTTTTTTGTTGGGCCTTTTTGAATTGGAACTGTGTTCAGGTTACTCTAGTTGGAATGGTATGCAACAGAACCGGAAGAGTTACTGATGTTACTTTCATACTTGACGATGGGACTGGAAGGGTTGAGTGTAACAAATGGTAAATCTTTTTCTTCTTTCTTTTAATAATTTTCCTATCAAATTCATATATGGGCCAATATGAGTTTTTGATGCCATGATGTTGATGGGTTATTGTCTATGCTTAGGGTTCAAGAATCCGTAGACTCAAATGAAGTGGAGGGAATTTTGTAAGATTTCTTTATAAATGCACATTCCTCATTTTGATAGGAGTACTAAGTACGCTCTTCTTTTCTCCATATACTTCTATTTATTGATTTTTTGGTGTGGATATCAATCTAACATTACTTTCATCAAGGAAGTCTGTAGGGAGTTCCCTCGTTCTATTTTCCCACTTATGTTAATAAATTTATCTCCTCACCAATATTGTAGAGAGTTTGTTGTAGATAGGTTTGGGGGAAAGAAATAAAAATTAAAAAAGTCATTGTAGCTCAGAGTTTTGAAGGGCTTTGTAAGATCCCAAGTTTATTCTCTCTCTCTCTCTCTCTCCCCCCCCCCCCCCTCCTAAAAAAAAAGTCATTTTAAAAAGTGGAGCATGAAGGGTTCAGATTATTTGGGAACAATTGTCAGTTTTACATAACCAGATGCATAAGAATTGCATTTTGCTTCTAAAAAGATCTGTGATATACTATCTGTAATATAATTGTAATGATTATCGTTTATCTCAGGGATGGAATGTATGTTCGGGTGCATGGACATTTGAAAGGTTTTCTAGGAAAGCGGAGCTTAAATGTTTTCTCTATAAGGTGTGGTTTCAAGTTAATCTTTTGTACGTGTTTTAGCTTTTATAGTTACATATTCATAATGTTCTTTTGTCCATTTTGAAATGAACTTTGTTTGTCTCATGTAAATTACTGTATGGGTGTGTTTCATATGTTTTTGGTAATCGAACTCCATGCATTATTATTATTTTTTTGTTTATAGGCTATATGCTGTTGGATAGAGTACAAGCCCAAATTATGTTTGTAACTGGCTGAATGATTTGATTTATCTTGACCTTTGCTAACACTCGGAGCATTAATATGAATGTTAAGAACAAAATCTGATAGCGTGAACAAGAGTGAGAACCCAGAGTCCCCTAGCTCCAACACAGATAAATTTGTCAATATGTTTGATCACTAAAGACTAGTGGCAATTAACGTATTGGTCTTCTGCAGGTAAACCATGACTTATCTTTGCACCATATTCTTGATGAAACAAGAAATTTGTTAACAGACCTGAATCGTAGATTTTTTCACAAAGTTCAGCTTTCTAAGATTTGTTACTGACTATCTTGGTAATGCCTGCGTGACCCATTAATATTTTGGATGACATGGTGTTGTGGAATGATAACTTTATCTCAAGTCATTTATTGCCGACTTTGTTACTTGTCAGAAAAAGTAAATGCCAAATTTGTGGTCTGCTGGTAGCCTTCAATACAAATCATTTTCATGGACAGTTTCAAATAAGGTTTCTTGTGCACGCGAAAGCATAAAGATGAATATCACCTATGGATGTGGCTGCTGTGCAATTTAGGATTGTGATTGGTCTATGCGAGGCGTCTAAGAGTGTAGCTCTTGCTGGAAAGTTGTGGAAATTTCTCTTGGAACTTTTAGTGATAGCACCAGTAAAACGAATGCGTTTGTTTTATACTCTTCATTCTTGTTTGTTGGTATTTAATTTTAAAAAAGTGATATTGAAATAAATTCAAAATGCTGGAGAATAGCATCAATGCTCAAAATAATGAGGACCAGAGTCATGATTTGTAGAGTACTAAATATGTTCCCTTCAAAAGTTGGAATCCTCATGGAAGAACAACCGATTGGAAGGGAAAGTTTATATAGCTACAGGGGATCTTTCAGGACTTGTTGACTTCTGAATGACAATAAAAATCATAGTAGAACATTTTTGCCAAGAATATTTTTCTGTCAATAGGATTGCTTTCTTATACACCTGCCTTTTATGATGTTATTCATTCACCATGCGAAACTCCAGATGTGTGGGCCTGCAATTTACGTCATGGGAGCAAGGATATGTTCCACAAAATGGGGATGTGCAAAAGGCCTACCTTTGGATTTAGTTAGTTAAGCTACTCTGACCAAAATGGAACCCCCCCTTTTTTTTCTTCTTGACCTATTTTCCCATCGTCATTCAGTTTATCATATAATCATGTCAAGTGATATAACTTTCATTGTGAGAAGGTTCTTTATTACTTTTCTGACATTGAACCTGGTGTTGTTTTCAGGCCTGTCAGTGACTTTAATGAGATTGCAAGCCATTTCATTGATTGCATATACGTCCATATTTATAATACCAGGTTACGGGTATTGGTCTAAGACTCTGGATACTATAAATTTTGTCTAAGCTTTACGTGACATTAGTAACATCTACACGGATGTTATCCATGTATATGCTCTGGCTTTCTGATGTTATTTCTATTCGCGCTTGTAGAAACTTCAAGGTGGTGTTACCACACAGCCACAGATGGCAAATTCAAGTAGTACACCTTTGAAGGGGTACCAAGCTGCCCCACCAAACCAAGTAAGAGATCTAACTGAGAATTTAGTTTTGGTGAATTATTGATTGATGTATGCTTATTGATCTCTACACTTATTGTTATTAGTTCTCTGGTCAACGTAATGTTGATGGACAGAAGAGCATTGAACAAATGGTCTTGGATTTCTTGCAGCTGCCTTCATCCTTGTAAGTATTTATAATCCTGAAAGGAATTGTTACATATAAAAAAAAAATCCTGAAAGGAATTGTATGTTTTTCCTTTTTGATAATGATAGTGTAATCCTCCCTTTGGCAGTAATGCCATTCCCCTTAAGTTTGTATATGGGCGTCTATGCACACGTGTGAACTGACTGCATTTCTGTTGTTGATTACTCTCTCTCTCTATGGCTGCTCTACTGACACCTTTTTATGTTCCCATATTCAGTGTAGATGAAAAGGGCTTGCACTGTAACGTTATTGCCCAACAATTAAGAGTTTCAGCGGATAAGCTCATGTCTCTCTCTCTCTCTCTCTCTCTCTCTCTCTCTCTGGCCTTTAAACAGAAATGTCTTAACTCTAAATTCCCTGGTTGTAATTGACAGGTTGGCTATTCAAAATCTTGTAGAGGAAGGTTTGATTTACTCTACAACTGATGACTTGCACTTTAAGTCAACCATGAATGGTTGACCTCCCCAATGTACAAATTACAGCAAACTAGGTCCAGGACGTCTTATAGCCTCCGGTTTATTTTGCATTGTCACAGCGTGATAGCCTTTCTGCATATGGGAGACATTGGATAGAGTAGTCTAATAGACATGTGTCGTTCGTTTTAGCAAATTCTGAGTTTTTTCATGAATGTCACCTATCTTCGTTGTTTTTAATATTTTATGGTGGGTGATCTTTGCTTCTATATTTATCAGCCATAAGTCCGCAGTTTATTGGTGGGAAAATCATGACATGCAGAACTGAGCTCCGCATGAGAAACTTTTGAAAGCATTAATCAGTACTCTACACACAACTCCCAAACCAGCCCCTCGTCCTAGGCATCTACCATAGGAAAATCTTCGCTGCGGCTGGTTCTGGCTAAGAAAATTTCCTTGACAACGCTCCTTGAACGAACAGAATGCCGCTCAAGATTCAAGCCCGTAGAAGCCGAGAAATCAATCTTCACACACTGAGGACAACTTTTAGATCGACCTTGCAAGAAAGAGAAGAGTTACCATGAAAACAATGTTTTTCAAACTAGTCTACATGAGGTTCTTGGTTGAAGCTTAGTACCTTATCCACGGTAATAGAAATATAAATGATTAAATCTACTTTTTTATATTTTGTCCTTTTGTTCTGCATGAAATTTCTGTTTTCGTTGTGAATGTGTAGAGTACTCTACGTTTAGAACACGGAAGCAGTTGTGTTAATTTAAGCTTAGTTCAAAATCCAAATACACTACTCCTAAATCATTAAACATTACTTGACTCAAGACTTTTTTACATGTAAGGTCTACAATTCTTTTCAACTTAATATCTTTTTACATGTGAGATTTACAATCTTTTCTAATTTTTTATAAATATATTTAAATTTATCTTAACATTCAAACACATCTAAATTTATCTTAGATGATTTTTACAAAATTTATTTTATCATCTCAGCTCACTACTATTTATAAAAAATTCAATTCATTTTAATTTAGCTCAACATCCAAATGCAGTATTAATTTTAACACTTTTCAATATTTGAATCTAACCCATTGGGCGGCTCCCTCTTCTAGAGCTTAGTTGCCTCTAATTTGACTGCAGCATCATCGTGGTGGTTGCAAAACCTCCACTCTTTGCAGTTTAAAGGTTTACATCTATTTCATGAAATCTGCCATCACAACTGGATGTCTTGCTTATGGGTATGCAAATTCAGCATGGTTCCGCGTGGTGGGTTTTGCGCTCAAACTAACCGCTCCCAAGAACGCTGGACGACGCCAACTAAGTTATGAACAACTTTGGTCTAATTGTGGCAGCAATTTTACGATCATATATATTTTCTCAAATCATGTTTAGGTTTTTAGTCAATTTAAACCCAACTTATTTAATCAAATGATTCGTCACTCAATATTTATTCGTTATTGATTTTATGTTGTGTTTATGTCGGGTTTGTAATTCTGATAATTGTTGAATTCTGATCATTTATGTGTCAATAACAATTTGATTTATTTAATTAAAAAATCTGATGCCTCAATTGTTAGCTCTGGGTTAATATGATCTAATTCCCCTGCCATATAAGAACGACACGAGTTCGCCAATCTAAAACTGACAAATGATCATGAATTAACTCTATCTTGGTCTGGCATTATTCTTGTCTTTTACCCAAGCTAGAATACATAGTTTTTTTTTTTTTTTTAAATAATAATAATTTTTTTAAGAGACTAAAAAACCTTAAAAAAAATGTCTTCATAAATTGAAAACTAATATTTCTTCCCCGATTTCAAGCAAAAGCTGTCCAAGCCCATTAACAAAGTTCAAGACATATTTAATTAATTAGTTCCGATATTGTTGACTCTAGTAGCACTTCTTATTATCAAAACTCAATCCATCATCATCATCGCACGAAGGAGAATCGACATCAACACTGTTGGACCCACATGTCCGCACAAAAAGACACATTTCTCAAACGATATATTGGATCAGACAATAGAGTACCTTTCCCATACACAGAATGTGAAGAATAATAAATAATATTGTTCAACATTAATAATTATAATATATTACAAGAAATTAAAATAAAAGAAAAAGAAAAAAGACAGTTGATCATGTGAGAGTTGATCATCATCAAGTAATAATAAAATATTGAGGCAGCGAACGTGAGATATGATTCCTTTCACTGTCTGCAGAACCCACTTCCCCTTTTTAATTTATACATAGTTTGACCGCGGGACAACATTTTGGCCTTGGATTACGATCGAAAGCCAGCCAATTTCTCCCTTTTATTTTATTTGTTTGCTAAGCTCCTTACATTATTAATTAGCTTTTTACAGTGGTCATGTTGCTTAGTACTGCATGCAGCAGAATCAAAATCAAATGCGAACACACTCCCGCCGAAGTCTCTGCCAATCTGCTTTCCCTTATTTCCTTTTTCTCATCTTCCTTCACTTGCTACCCTACTTTTTTTTATATTTTCTTGCTTTTTCTACTTCTTTAGAGCACAGCATTGGTTTCATCAAAAGAGAAATTTCATCAAAATTTGATGATTTGGGAGCTAAAACGCCTGCATTAGATTGGCTATACCTTCAAAACTCAAGTTTTGAGCTACAGTATCTTTACTTCCATCTTCATATTTGAAGATATACTATTCATTCTCTATACTTATTATTTTATTATAAAATATATTTCTTACATTTTCTATAATTTGTGCAATTACAAAATATGAAAAAAAAATAATTAAGTGTCAAATTAAATTATTATTAAAAAAAAATATTATATTATTATTTTGATGATTCTAATAACTAATCCAATATGAAGTTATGGATAAGTAAGTTTTGAATTTATGAAAAATATATACTTTTTATCAAATTTTAAAAATAAATTTAATGAAACCAATACTAATCCTCTTAAAAGCAGTTTTAACTCTTCTCCGGGTTTTGAGGTTTTGCTGCCTGCTGTTTTCATACCTAATCGCTATTTTCTTTTTCTTTTTTATTTTTTCCTCTCTGGGCAAGTTTGTACTGCTCAATAATTAAAGATATCAGTGGGTGGAGTTTAAAAAAAAAAAAAACAGGGATACCATTATTTGTTTTGGTTTTTTATTCCAACTAAGGGTGCCATATATGTTAATGTGTCTCTCAATCACAATGGGTAACGAAGCGCACTAAGATCTTTTACGTGGAAACATTCGATATGTAGAGCATTTCATTCCTT
The DNA here is from genome assembly GCA_029856935.1 of Cyclocarya paliurus. Lineage (NCBI taxonomy): Eukaryota > Viridiplantae > Streptophyta > Magnoliopsida > Fagales > Juglandaceae > Cyclocarya > Cyclocarya paliurus. The sequence continues at coordinate 4,456,745 of CM056949.1, read as the reverse complement.
TATCTTTTCTCATCCTTGACATATATACATCAGTTCTTAATAAAAACAAAAAAAATAATTCTAGTTATTATCTCCACACACCACATACTTTATTTATTTTAATTTTTTTTTTCATTTCTCTTATAACAAATATGTGGAGTATGAATGATAAGTAGAACAATTTAATTAATTTAATAAAAATAAAATAAAATAAAAATACTTTTAAAGTATGTAATATACTATATAGTGTGCGATGATAAATAACATCCCTTTCAAAAAATAAATAAAACATCATCGGATCAAATGGTGCAATATATATAATTTAAATTTTACAATATATTTCACGGGAGAATTGTTAAAGAATTATCGTACTGTGTACAATCTGCAACCATGCTTAAATGTAGATTAACGAAACCTAATTAAAGTCCTGCATGCATGGCACAGTCTTATAAATTTGTATCTCTCTCTATATATATATATATTATTTTAGAGATCGAAATATGGGGCATCAGTATTTTGCAACTTTGAACGCATAGATCTGCAACTGCAAGCTAGCTGGATGGCTAAAGGATAGACACCTTGAAAGCAAAATCCAGCAACCGGCCATTCCCAGCTAACTACCTATCAGCTCCACTGTACTCTGTTTGCTGTTTTTCTACTATTTTCTTCGTGAGATGGGTTGTACTCTAGGTCTGTACCGCATATCTCTACACAGAAAAATATATTAACTAACCAGAATCTGCAGGTCACATGCAACATGGCATCTTCAGGACTCAGCCGACACGTGTACTAAATTTTGGAAGGAAACATTATTGACCTATTGCAAACGTGTCAAGTCGGTGACATGCATGCACGTGGATATCAGGCTCTATCCTCTCCCCCAGCTCCATGCCTCCTTCAGTAGTACTCGTGTGCACTGTGTACGCGTGTCCTGTATATAGATACATATGTATTAATATTAATATACAGGCGTATATATATGCATGCTTTGGATCCTATTAAGGTCACCGTACGTACACGAGTACTCTGACAAACAACTTCTACTCGCATCTTCCACATTCACCTTCTTACAACGCCCCCATGCACTGCCCTAATTCATAATTTTGTCACATGGGATAACGCGTCAAGCAATCAACAGATCAAGTATATTGTTAATTCCTTATGATAATTATATTCTCAATATGTGAATGATGTAAATATATATAGACACAATTTGGACCAATTTATCACTCTTTTTTATTTTTTGATTTAGAAGTTCAAATGATAAGAACTTGCTTTGATGATTAAACGCGGAGGAGAATGATCTGGGTTGTCGTTTTTATGGAGCCAAAAAAAGGAGGTTTTTTTTTGGGTTTGTAGAAGACAAAAGAAAAGGACACGCGGCACACGTAGGACCAATTGAAATGATTTGGATACAACCTTCTCTTCAGGGGTCACCGTGTCCCCTCCTCTTCCCTCTTGCTTCCCCACTGTCATACACATCGCATATCTACACAATCACACCTTACTCCCTCTCTCCTTTAAATAAATAAGAATAAATATGCTTTAGTTTCTTCGGTCAAAGAAGATATATACAGAGAGAGAGAGAGAGGGGCACACACCGCCTAAGCGTCCCATGAAAAGCTTCCACTTGCTTTGCTATCGCAAAACCCTTCAATTAACGTGGCATATAAAAACTATTTCATACTGTTTGTTTGCATGAATCATTTTCATTTTCCTATTTAGTGAGATAGCTTCGATCCTCGTGCACGGTGCACTCTCTCTGTCCATTTTCCTTCGTAGTCATCTCTTTCTTCTACCTCTATATCTGTGTCATTCCTCAGCCCATTTCCTTACCCATTTACCTCCTGGACAAGGGTCTTAACCCTCCTTACCTCTCCCCGTAATCTCTCTCTAGGAATTAAAAGAAGTCATTTTTTGCTATTTCCAAAGACAGAAAACCCCAAACCCACACACCCTCCCACGCATCTCTTTCACGCTCATCGACGACATGGATTCTTCTCCTCAGAACTGGCTCGGCTTCTCTCTTTCCAACCACACCAACTCCCACTTGCACTCTGACTCGTCCCCACTCTCCCTCTTCCAAGCCTTCACGTCCTCTACCCCAGGTTCAACATCTCTCTCCATCTCTCCCAACATCCCCACGCATATGCATGCCGACACAATCACACAGGACGTAGAGACCGATCGATACGTATCCTTGTTCGATCATATATATCCTATCTTATTTCTTTATTCTATCGCAGGTACTGTTGTCGACGCAAGGCCTGAAGAAGATGCAACCGCTGGTGCAACCGACCTCTCCATGTTCACCGCCGGTCCGAAGCTTGAGGACTTTCTCGGCTGTTCCACCGCCACAGCCGGAACTGCACCGCTGGCTCAGTTTTCTAGTGAGACTCCCATGACGGTCACTATGTGCGAGCCAGAGATGTACGACTCTGAGCTCAAGACCATAGCCGCTAGCTTCCTCCGAGGGTTCTCCACCCAACAGCAACCCCAAGCCCAAAAGCAGCAGGTGGCTCCAGCTGACCTGCCGCCCAAGAAAACCGTAGACACGTTTGGCCAACGTACCTCCGTCTACCGCGGAGTCACCCGGTAAATTCATACTGGTGGAATTTTTAAAACCAAGATAAAATAAAAAAAAGTAGTGTTTTGTTTTTGCTTAATTATTCTAGTTCATCCTCCTCATCATGGCTCGAGGTTCTTAAGAACATAAAATGACTAAAAAGATTTGTCCTTTTTCGTTTATGGAAAAAAAAAATACTAGGCATCGGTGGACGGGTAGATATGAAGCTCATCTGTGGGACAACAGTAGCAGAAGAGAAGGGCAAAGTAGGAAAGGAAGACAAGGTAATTTTTTTCCCTTGTTTTTTAGGGTTTCGGAACCGTTTCTAACGTGCGCCTAGGGGGCGTACTGTAATCTGGGTCCACGAGCTCAGCTTCTGAGACTTTTCAAAGAGAATGGTCCTGACGGACGAGGTACCTCTGTCCCTCTGTGACCGGAATTAATGGGACTCGGTGCGCATCTCAAGGAACATGACGATAGGCTCAGATTGGGTCTCCTGGACTGGCTCTCTGTGCCCCATAGGCGCGCGTTAAGTTTCGCCTAGCGAATTATGATATAGTGCGCATTTAATGTTGGGGCGGAGATTCTGATGTGGCTTCTGTTGTTTCTTTGATTGTTCCTTTGCGTGGCATGTACACGACGGATGATTGCCATCATGGATGTGCTCATAATATCATCATTATCTCAGTTTATTTGGGTGAGTTCTCTCTCTTGCAAGTAAATAGTATTCTACATAATTATCGCCATCATGTTGTTTTTACCAATATCGACATGAATGGTCTTTCGTGAATGCTAGTACGAGGTGACCTTGGATTTTGTATACTGTGGCAGATTCCTTTTTGCATGAATGTGCAATCTAGCTTAGATTCCTCAAGGATCTCATTCTGCCAATAATTGTTTTTTTAGGTGGTTATGATAAAGAAGAGAAAGCTGCAAGAGCTTATGATCTGGCAGCTCTCAAATACTGGGGCAAGACCACTACAACCAATTTCCCAGTGAGTTTGTACTCGTTGACGATCTAGTTTCTTTGTTTTTTTCCTAGGTCGCCGTTTGGATCCGACTTCCTAATTATTATTATTATTATTTTTATTTTCTACTTTCTAAAGGTTTCTAACTATGAGAAAGAACTGGAAGATATGAAAAACATGAGCAGGCAGGAGTTTGTTGCTTCTCTTCGAAGGTAAAATATACCATTTGATCAAAATATAAATTTTGATTTTCTTTTAGCCACTGTTTTCCTTTCTCATGCGTTTTTTTTTTTTTTTTTTTGTCTAATACTTTCAGTTGCTTGTCTTGTATCGATGTAGTGGATGATGTAAAGGTGTTGCTGATACATTTTTTCCTTTTCCTTCGTTTATGTTTAGGAAAAGTAGTGGGTTTTCCAGAGGAGCCTCTATCTACAGAGGCGTCACGAGGTTTGCTACATTATTCCCTCGTTTTTTGTTCAAGATATGTCTGTATTATGAGTAGTAGCTAAATTAATGTGCTCACTTTATTTATCTTGTCTTCTTTATGATCAGGCACCATCAACATGGTAGATGGCAGGCAAGAATAGGAAGAGTTGCCGGCAACAAAGATCTTTACCTCGGCACTTTCAGTGAGCTTTTTTCTTTCGCTAACCTTATTAGCTCTGTCCGTCTATTGTCTTATTTGTATATGATAGGATATTTGTTGTTTTTGTTTGGGATTAAACACTAGGCACCCAAGAAGAAGCAGCTGAGGCCTATGACATTGCTGCTATCAAATTCAGAGGCCTTAACGCTGTGACCAACTTTGACATGAGCCGCTATGACGTTAAGAGCATTGCCAACAGCAATCTTCCCATCGGTGGAGGCAAATCAAAGACTTCTTCGGAGTCCGTTTCTGATAGCAAGAGCATTGACGGTAGCCGATCGGACGACCGAGATCTTTCCTCGGCGTCCTCCGTAGCATTTGCATCGCAGCCCTCGACCTCTGCCTTAAGCTTTGCAATACCCATCAAACAAGACCCATCAGATTTCTGGTCCATTCTTGGTTACCAGAACACTTCTCTTAACAATGCTAAGAATCCTAGCGTTGCACCACATTTGTTCCAGTCTTCCGTCAATGGTTCTGCCTATCACAGCAACACCTCACAACCGTTCAGCATGGATTTTTCTGTAACTTCCAGCTCTCCCAACGAAAGCAGCAGTGGGTTCTTCAATGGAGGTTATGCTCAGCTTCAGAACAATGCTACTCCAATCCAATATGCCACACCAGTTGCCATAAGTAGTAACATTAATGGTTATAATGAGAGTTCCTCCAGTTATGGAAGCAGCTGGATCGGCCCGGCTCTGCACACATTCCAAACTCATGCAAAGCCAACTCTTTTTCAGACGCCAATTTTTGGCATAGAATGAGCGCACAAGATCATCTGGGAACGAGAATCCGGGCAAATTATGAAAGCGAAGTGTTAACAAATTAAGCATATGGGGGGTCAACTATTAGTTGAAAATAGAATGGCGGACTGACAATCATAATTCGCAGGAGCAGAGCAAGCTGACACTGTACTGACTGAAGTTCTTTTTTATGGTCATGGTGGTTCTTTTTATCTGGCTTTTACATTTTTATTATTTTGCCTCTTTTTTTTACTGACATGATTTACATGGGTATAACGGGAAAGAATACTTTTGTAATCCTTCCATCTTAATGTTGGTATTAAATTTTCAATGTGAAAAATTTCAGCATTCTCTCTCTGTGGCCGTGTCGTACTTTTTAGGGTCATCTTGCTGGAATATTTGAAAATGACGTCCTCCGGCTTATAGATCGGAAATGCCTTATGACGTGATGCGGCATATATATAACACTACTGTCACATAATTCCGTCCGTTGATCACTTTTCTTCTTCTAATCGAGATTGCATTAGTTTCAAAACAAGAATACACGTGATCAGGAGAGCCTGAGTTGTCCAATCAACAAAATCTCGTTGTATGAAAGCTGTAGAATATAAAATAGAAAACGGGTAAGGATATTGGGTTCAATCAATTAGATCGGAATTTATTTTCCTTGACTAGTCTATGGATCAGAAGATTGTTAAAGATCAAGCTGCAACTTGCATATATATAGTCCAAACGCGAATTTAGATTGCATTCAAAGAATTAATGGGTCTTTTAATCAATTGTTCTAGCTAGTGTTATCCATTGGGAGTATAAATATAGTTGGATATATCATATATGGTTATATGATTAGATAGTCCAGATTGGTATAGAGCAAGTACTCAAGATCAAGGATATATATTTGATCAAGGCTAGGATTTGCGACGGAGAGTGAAACTCGGCCTGCATGGCATGGGATGTTTTAGGCGCAGCAATTGCAAATGGGTTCAGATGATTGGCAGTCGACAAGCATAGTGGTGTAGCAGGCGTGTTGTTTTGGCGGCCAAGGACATGAATAATCGAGCATGCATATTTCGAACTAGAGTAAAAAAGGTTCTTGTGTCATAATGAAAATTATATATGCTGGTTTTAATTTATCGGAATGCTCCTAGCTAGCCATTATATATAATATATACTTCAGGCCGAAGCTTTATTGCTATATTATATATATAATTGGAAGATGATTTAGTCGTGATCGTCCGATTGAAATGGTGACTTTAGGAGAGCGCTTACTAGATTGAGTTTGTCTTAAATTCTTTAATGCGCACCCCCACCCCCCAACAGGAAAAAGGAAAAAAAAAAGAAAAAAAAGCCAAAGGCAAAAAGGCATTTTATTGGGCTCTTAATTAAGAGCGGGAGGGCCACAACCTTGACCAAAAGCAAGAGAAGAGACTTTCTAAATTAGATGAACAATAATATACAATAAGACAGAAACAAAACCCACCTTGCTGTACATCTTTTATTCGGAAGGGAGGAGTGCCTTTCAAAACGGAAAGAGGTTGAATTCAAAAAATAATGTGCTTTCTTGTCTCTTATAACCCCCTATTAGATGATGACTGTCCTTTCCACCTTTCGGCGCTCATTGGATAGATCTTCACCCCACCAACGTGCCCACATCTTTGACTACGGTTTTGACCGTTCTATCTATCCAAATAATGTTTTCACTATTATTTCCTAAGGCTATATATATAAAGTACTGTAATTTGTTTCTTTTCCTTATAGCCCTCTCTTTGAGCTCCATTTTTTCTTTAAAAAAAGAAAAACGTGGTTATCTTTGAACCCTCGATTCTTGCAGTAACAGCCATGCATCCGAGCTCGAAATGATGGGGAAACGAACCCCCCCAAAAAAAAAAAAAAAAAAAAGAGGAGAGGAAAAGAAAAGAATATCCTAATTTTTATCAGCTACCTGAGATTGTGACCCTCTTCTTTAGCTATAAATCATATATATCTCAAGCACTCAAGCGTATAGGATCATCAATTAAAGAACTTATTATTGCACGCGTTTAAATTCCTGAGAGTATTTCAAAAAAAAAAATTCCTGAGAGTATGCTTTCTAAAATAAGTTTGGGATTTATGTTTTAAAATGTATCACATGATCATCTGTTTTTCTTTTCCTTCTAGCTGATCTTAATAATAATAAAAACATTTATTGATAAAAATAATATGGGCGAATGATTCATATCGTTTGAAACTTGTTCAAAAGGTTAAGTAAAAATGTTACAGTAATTAAAGTACTTGGCCGGGTCATGTTAGCATTATATTATAATAAATATAGCTCCACATTGTCCAAGATTTCTATTTCTTAATTAATCATTCCTGACGAATATATATTAGATGTCATAAGTTGTACCTTCATTAACATTATGGACATTGTTGCCCAGCGGTCCATATATTGCATGTTAGGTATGTTTTGCACTTTTTTTCTTTTAAATATTTTTTAAATATATTAATTCACTAATATTCATTTTCGTAATTATTAAGTAAAAAAATTAGAAAAAAAAATACATGAAAAAATTCAAAATGAGTAGACAAAATCATGGAACAAAGATTAACATTTCTCATATACATTATAGACTAAAAAATTAATAGGGATTTGTTCTATTAACTTATATATATTAAAAAAAATAAGATAGTTCACTTAATAAATATCTAATGTAAGTGAGATTTGGGATCTATACATGAAATACCCTTCTTAATCCGTCAACGTTTGCGATTCGAAAAAACTAAAATTCTTCTCACTCGCAACTTGAATATCACTTATGATGATCAGTTATCCAAAATAATAATAATAATAGTAATAAATAAAAGAAGATTAGTTTAATTGAGTCATTAAGGTCTCGTTTGTTTTCGTAAATGAGATAAGATAAAATGATTTAAAATTAAAGTTAAAAATTGAATAAAATATTATTAAAATATATTTTTTTAATATTTTTTTAATTTTTGATTTAAAAAAATTGAATTATTTATTTTATTTTATGTGAAAATTTGATAAAATTATAATAATTAGATTAAATGAATTTAAAGAAATTGTGAAAACAAACGAGACCAATTATAATATGGCCATGTCACTTTCAGTACCATTCCAGATATATTTTAAAAAAAATGATATTTATAATAAGTGTGTAAATTTGGCACATTTAAAAAAAATTACAGAAAATAGATTTACATAGAAAGAAATTATTTATTAATGACAAATCTTGCTTTTTTCTTAAAACGAAAGCATGAAAATTGCACAACTTAATATTACATTTAGTATTACCGATAGTAGTATGCATTCAGACAAATATTAATACCTCATTATTTATTATTCTGGCCGCACACATGTTGGAATATATTAAGGTGTCTGTCTGGCGTATTGTATATTTAACCAATTAAAAATTGTTGGGGGATATTTTATATATATATATATATATATATATATATATATATATATATATATATTGTGTTGCTTTAATAGAAAGTTAAAATTGTTTAAATTTGTCGTATTAAATTATGTTTGGGATAAAGATGAAAAATCTCATCTCATTTTTATCTCATTTTATTATTATATTCTTTTCAAATTTTCATATAAAATATAATAAACAATTCAACTTTTTAAATTTTAATTTAATTTTTTTAAATTTTTAAATAATAATAATATTAAAAAATAATATTTTAAACTTTTATCTTAACACTACACAAAATTTTTATTATCTCATCGATGAATTCAGGTCCACGTGCTGCATAGTATTTAAACTTCCTGCTCAACTGGTGCAGCCTGCCTACATCTGTCTAGCTTTTAATAGGCGTAAATTAGGCAATGTCGTATACTTTAACCAATTAGCAAAACGCGGCATTACACTAATCTCATATTTAAGGATCTTGTTATCCTTATTTTGATGGCCGGTAGTATTTTGATAAATAATTAAATCTATATATTTTCATCAGTTTAAATTTTTGAAATGTGTAGTATTATTGAATTCGAATATTAACTTTACAAATTTACAGTACTCTATTTTATTTAATTAAATATTATTTTTATCAATTTAAAATTTTAAAACAAATGACAATTTCACACTATAATTTCTGAACTCATCCGTTACAATTAGTATTTCAATTATAAACAAATTTCATGCAATCATAACGGAGAATATGAGAGAACAGTACTTGAAACATATGATTCTTTGCCAAGTACTTTTGATGTGGTTCGACGTCGACCCCACTAACCTTTGTTAATTAAAATATTGTCTTTGTCATTAAAGTACGTACTAGTGGAAGATAACCAAATGAACACTTTGTTGCACTAGTACTGCTGCATCATGTCTCTAATAGTTTTTAATTTCTTCAAAACAAGTACTGCTTCACCGGCACATGGCATTTCCTGAAAAGGCTACGTTTTAATTAAAATGCATGCAGCAGCAGCTAGCAAGTATAGTCAAATTGCAATGCTGCAAAAAGATCACCCTTTTGCTTTTCTTTATTCCCTTAGCTTTAAACCTCGAGGGGGCCGGGGACCCCCTTTGGCCTTTTCTTTATCTTCTTCTCCGAGTTTAGTCTCAATCCGTGTTTCGCTTTTATTTTGCCTACAAACAAGTAATGTCGGCCACACACTTGATGACTTCTGGTCTTTTCTTCATGTGATGCCTTTGACCGATTTAAATATTGGAAGCCCCAAAATCAGTATCTTAGCAACGAAAACTACTGTTAATTTCTGCTATTTTAATCATGAGCACCTTGGAAGGAAGGAGTCGACCGGGTGGAATGCAAACAAGGAATCATATATGGAGCTAGCGAACGGGACACCTTTAATTTAACTAGTCATGCCTAGCTAGTTGGTAATTAGTATTATATATAATCATTGGTGTACATGGTTGGAAATTATAATAATCAGGCAGTAATGAGGCCCGCACGTGCTGGCTGACTGATCCGCGAAGCATGCGGTACGTACGCTTGAATATTGGAGTTTTTTTTTTTTTTTGAAGGAAACTTGAATATTGGAGTTGGAATCCCTTTTGAACGAGCTTCCTTTGATAGGACCGGTGTTAATAGCTTGTCCATCTTAACTAGAGAATAATATCGTCTGCTTTATAATCTACTAGCTAGCTGGTAAATTAGTGATACGAACTGGGGCCAATGCCGTGACAATTAACAAGTTTTTTAGAAGTTATATTTATGCAGTATGGCATCTAATTTTCCGTTAATGTAACAGTATGAAATCTAATTTTCCGTTAAAACACAAATAATTTACTACTATTCAATCTTATATATATATATATATATATATGAATAATATTATACATCATACTCTTATTTTTCTTTCACATCTCTATGTAGAATAATGTTATTCACATTTATTATTATTAAATGACAGAGAACCATATAATAAAAGATCATCTAATTATGATGATAAACATCTTTCACAGTGAGATCAAAATAAGATTGTAGTATGGTTTATTAAATTATATATATATATATATATAAATTAACTTCGTATTCTGTTGCCAGCTTTGTTGGTCGAGGACTTTCTTGTTATCCCGCACGTCATTTTGTGTTTCTTTTTTTAGGATCTTTTTGCTTTTTCCCAGTTAAATCAACTTATTCTTTCAACGAGAAAAAATAGAAACTTATTCTTTCACTTTATTGTTTAGGATTCTAGGGAGGTGCTTTTCTTTCTTGCAAAAGAAAAGGAAAAAAAAAAAAAAAAAACAGAATCTTGCAAAGTTTTTGTAGAAAATTGTAGAAAAATGTAATTCAAAGTTGTCTGCTCAATTACAGGAAAAGCTTATTTAGACCTACAGTAACTAAATTATAAGAATATACAATTAGAACATAATTCCATATACGATCAAGACTTGATATCAAAATATTCCGACCTGAGAATATTCTATATATAATATAATAATATTCTAAGATACATTGAATCATATAAATATTTTGAAATATATTAAAAATATTCTTAGATTATACCAACATCATCTCAAACTCGAGTTGGCAAATACAATCAGAGACACGGCTCATTTTCACACTAGCCACAATCGGCATATTTCCGCTTCAATTATCTTTTTGTATTTTGTATTCTCTTTATTCCCTAGTCTTGTATAATGTATATAACAACAGAGCACTTTGCATGCGTTAATTTATCAATGCAATTTACAATTCTTTTTTTATATATTTATTTATATATATGGGTGTGAAAAACAGTGTCCAATCATCGAGAATATTGGATGTGCAGAGAATATACCGTCATCATCATTCGACGAAATCTTTTTACTTTTATTGCAGCGACCTGCAGTATTTTTGCAGAATAAGCAAAAGCAGAAGTTTCAACTTTCAACCCAACCAGCTTTGCAGGGAGAAAAGAAAAATAAAGAAAACCCAGTTAACTTCTGACCCAAAGACAAAACCCAACAAGAAGTGATGCGGTTTGTCTATTGATCCAAGTGAATTGTTTGGGGTCAATATGACTGCAAAAGTGAGTAAATGGGTTGGGCTGACAATTGGATTGATTGCCCAGTGTAAATGGGCCTATCAATCCAAGTGAAGAGATGATACCCAAATATCCAGATCATAACCTTATTGACTCTAATAAAACTTTAGAGCATTGGCAATGGTCTAGCTATTGTCAAGTCTAAAATTTAGCTAAAATTTCAAGTTTTGGCTATAGAGTTAAACTTTGGCTAAGTGAATCCACATTGGACTAGTCATATTAAAGTCAAAATAATAATATAATATTATATATTTTAATAATATTTTACAATTTTTTTTATATTTTACAAATACACTCCTTATATTAATTAATAAATATAATACATATGAATCAAAACCAAAAGAAAAAAAAAACGTATAATAATTATCTCCTTAAAATTAAACAAAAAGAAATTTTAATAAAATATGAGAGAAAGAGAGAGGAAAGAGGGAGGAATAATAAAATATTTATTTGATCCTTGAATAGTATATCTCCAAAAATGGCTAGGAGGAGAAATTTACTGTAACTCAAAGTTAAGAAATATGGTTTTAGCTAGTTCAATGTAAGCATTTTAATTCAACAAAAGGCAAAATTTGGACTTGAATTTGGCAATGGCTAGGCCATTGCCAATGCTCTTACACATCTAATGTTGAAATAAGAGAACGCGTTTTGCCGAGATTCTTTGGACCAATTGGCAACACTTTGATTTTCCATTAAGAAAACCAAGAATCAAATCCCCCTCCCTCATGTATCATAAAAAAAGAAAAAGAGAACGCGTTCTTTGAAGAGAAACGGTCGTCGAATGAAATCATGGTCTTAGAGAGAAATAGTTTAGCAAGTAGTTGACTAGAGGGGGTTGGAAATTGGGTACTTGAATGATTTTTGCCCAACTTGGGACGACTTCGTTGGGTTTGATTTGGCTTATCTTTGGACAACGTGAAAAATATTACAAACCCTTTAAGAACGGTCGGCTAATCATAGTGTGAAAGAAATATTTCAACAAATGGAAAAGAGTGAGTTGGCAATTTGGAGTTTGAATGATTTGTGCCAAACTTGGCATGTTTTTTTCTTTTTGTTTTGTTTGATTTGGCTTATCTCTGAACATAATGGAAGGAATCATTAGAACAGAGTTAAGATTTCATCATGGAATTGTTAATATTTGCGTGCTCACGGGGCATTGAGACATGCTTCATTCGTGCCAAGTATGGTGCCCTTTGTCTACTTGTCGTGGTCAATGCGTTACGGGCTTGTTCATGTTTGAAATAAAGGGATAGTACATTGCTTTTCTTTAATTTAATTTCCTCGAAGCGGTGAATGGGCCAACATATTTGACCCCAAATATCTACATTTTGACGAGTAATGAAAATGGGCTTGACAAACAACAGCCAACAGCATTCAAAGTCCTCATGAGCTTTTGCATCCTGGAAGAGTGAAAGTGGCGAGAAATCGCATGGCATGACAAAAGTGTCAAAAAGAAAATTACATTAAAAGAAAAAACAAAAAAAAACAAAAAACCAAAAAGAGGAGTGACCTTTGGGCTTTTGTTTGTGTAAAGATGTGAAAAAGCAAAAAAGAGTGGATATTCCCACAAAACCAACAGACATGATCGGCAGCCAACACTACTTATGGTCTTTTTTAACTTCCTTGAAGTCTGTAGCTGAATCTTCACAGCTGAATTACAGGACAGACAAGAACTATGAGTAATGATACACCTAATAGTTTTTATAATATTTTTATATAATTATATTTTAAATTATATAGAATGATGTTATTTTTTATAAATTATTTTATAAAAATATCTCTAATTTAAAGAATTGTGTAAAAAATTATGAAAAAGGTTGCCTGTTTATCATTTTTCCAGAAGCTATATATGCTTTGCAACCCTAGTTTTAGTTATGAATATTATGAGTTGCTTAAAACGTGTGATAAAAATCGATAAAACTGAAAATGATAAAAAGTTATTATAACGAAGACTAGAATCATTAAATTCAATTTATATACATAACATGAATCAACCTCTCTCCTCTTTCCTTTTTATTTTACCCACGGAAAATGCTTATTAATTTGGTTTTTAGTTTCTAATTAGGTACCTTTACTTCTTTCAACCGCAAAGATAAAAAGTACAAACTTTGAACTTGTACGTACTTCAATTATTTCTTGCTAATAGAAAAGCTTGAAGCAAACCAAGTCTTCTTTAACAAGCTTACAAAACTTCAAAGCTTACACATAAACTTTATTCTTTTTTGGCAAAAAAGCTGGCGTGTATTGCACTCATAAATTGTCCGATTGCTTCATGATCTTAACTGCACACATTTTGTAAATGAGAAATGATAATTACAAACGTGAATAAGCAAATGACATATAATTTTTTTGAAAATAAATAAATAAACATGAAATTTATATAAAAAATAATAATTTTTTAATTGTAAAATCTATTTTTTTAAAAATGAATGCACGATATTTGAACACTTTATAATTATATATAAAATTATTTTTTATAAAAAGTAAATCGATATTTTCTAATTCTCAATCCATGCTTTATTTATGCTTCTTTATTTAAATTTTTCCATCCTCAATCATGCTTTATTTGTGCTTCTTTATTTAAACACTGCCGTAGCATATAAATATCGGTTTTTAGCCCTATTTAAGTTGAACTTATCCATTAGAAAGGAGAAGCTTCCTTTTAAAGGCAGTGCTTTTACGTCGCTTTCCTCATTGGCCATTAATGACACATTACAGTAATGAGGGCTGCATTTTTCTTGTATTTTTTCAAAAAGAATATATATTATATGTTTATTCCTTTTATAACGCCTTCGTCCAATAAACAAAAATTTCTACAATCATATTCTCACACATATATATATATATATCTCTCTATATATAAAAAGTGTGTATCTAACGGAAATTGTTGGTTTAACGGTTTATTTTATTTTTCTGTTAAAAGTTAACGCCATTCGTTTGGCTGGCAGCCGCTTAATCATGCATATACTTCAATTCATTATTAAGGACATCGATAACTGTGTGCCAAAGCACCATATTTGAGCGTGAAAACCCAAATCCAAATCCATAAATGCGTTCCTCAGCCATAACTGCTGAGCAAACCAGCCCACCGAGATGATAATTGATGATTGAGTTTAACAAGATGATTGAATTTGCATCATAAATTAATACACAAACAGAAATATATAATAGAAAAACAACTTTCAGATCTGAAAAAAAAAACTCCCATCAGATCTAAGAAATAAATTTTCAAGTCTGAGTTCAGAAAAGAAAATGGCAAGAGATAGAAAAGGCTACAGAGAAATAATATAACTTAAGAGAAATAATACGCCAAAAAAAAAAATCATCAGTCTTGGCCAGCTTTGAGCTTCTCAAGTCATCTTCAGAGTTACCAGATCTCTGCTGCTTGAGCAATCCAGCTCCGTGCCACGTCTGCTTTGTTTTAGGATCTAACGCAAGAGAAGAAAAACCACTGTCACCAAACCACTAAGCTGAGGAAATGGAACATTGGGTCATTGCAACAAAAAAAAAAAAAAAAAGACGCAGACTCGAAGGGTTGGGTGGAGGCATAAGCTTAAACAGAAACTCAAAACCAGACAGGTTTTATTTTTGAGTTGATGTTTTGAGAAGCATAAAATAATTGGGGCGGGGGAAGAAGAGAGAGACAGAGAGAGAGAACTACCGAGAGAGAGAGGATTATATCTCGTGCAGATTAACAAAAATATCTGAATTTTCTTTTTAATAATACTGAATTGTTTTAATCGGTCTAGACTCTATATGGTCTTCAACCGTTGATAGTAAAAAGCAAAAGTTTATTTATTTATTTATTAACTTTAAAATTTAAATGGCATGGGATAGGGAGGGTAAAGAGAAAAAATTTCCACAATTTTTTATTATTCACACAATGTTTACATATCATATTTTTTTTAATTTTTATTTTTTTATCAAATATTTATTATATGAATAATGAATAAATAATTTGAAATAATTTAAAGAAAAATAAACTCAAAAAAATTTAAAAAAATTTTAAAAATTTTAAAAAAATAAAATATGGAATGCGGAAGAAACTATGTAGCAAAACTAGGGTAAAGAACAGGGTTTATTGCCTTGCAAAATTTGCTAGCGGAAAGGGTGTAAATTTAAATTGAAAAATTGAAAAATCAGACCGAACCGGTTTTACTGATTTTGAACCGGTCTGGTCCGGAACCGGTTCTTATAATTCATAAACCGGTTGGAACCGGTCCGATTCCAATTTTAGGATTTTTCAGACCGGACCGAACCGGTTGATAAAAATATATAAAAAATAATATTTTATATATAAGTTTTATACAAAATTAAAATTATACAAAATATTTTATATATATTAATATATAAGTTTTATATATAATGTATAATTATACGGGAAATTTTTATATATAATTATATATAATATATGAAATAATTTCATATTATAATTTATAAAATATAACATAAAATGTTAATTTAAATATGAATATTTGTAATTTGTTTGATCATATACTATTAATATAATTATATATAAGATAATGTTATTATAAAATAAAAGTTTAATCTTAAAAATGAAAATGTAATTGATCATGTATTATATAGCTATACTAATATATAGTTTATCACTAATACTAATATATACTAATATATAGCTATAATAATATATAAGTTTATAACTTGTACTAATAGTCTAATATAGACTATAGTTATAGTTATATTAATAGTCTAATATAGATTAATAAAAATATAACAAATTTTTTTAAAACAGATTTTTTTTAAACAGATTTTTAATGATAAAATGTCAAACTTACATTCTAAAAAAATCGAAAAACCGGACCGGACCGGACCGAAACCGGTAAAACCGAAAGTACCGGTTTAGGAAGGTAACCGGTACGTAATCGGATTTAAAAAATACAAAACCGGTCATACCGGTTCGGTCCAAGATTTTATCCAAAACCAGACTGGACCGGACCGGTTACACTCCTAGCTAACGGTTTCATAGATTTCTCTAAAAGTAAAAGGGCCAAACGAGTGGTGGATAGCATGAACAAAGATGCACCCGCCACGTGACATAGAACGCCACTTAGAAATTCTTACCCTCGTCTCATTTTGTCTTATTTGACTCCGTCTGATTGTAACAATCAGTTAAACTTTTAGTCTAATTTTAAATTAAATTAAATTTTTTTTAATTCAAAATCTCCTAACACGTTAGATTTATAATCTTTTTTAATTTAATATATTTTTATATGTGAGATTTATAATATTTTTTAACTTCTCATAAAGAATATTAAACTCATTTTAACATTTAAACACATTTTAAACTCAATTTAAATAAAAAAGTTCGGATAGTCCTTTAATTTCTTTATTATTCAGTTGCCGTTTATTTCTTTTAGAAGAACGTTGGGCTTTGAAGGGTTATTAAATAGGGTTTTTTAACGTTGGCCATTTATTTCATTTGAATTCTTTTTCCGTTTACGTCTTTGTGCATCCTGGATTAGTCTTATATATTTATAATGTTTAGTTCTTTGTATGGGATTATTGTGGAATATATTTTAGAGAGTGAAATAAGAAAAAACAATATTTTAGAGTAAATTTTTAAAATTTTTAAAATCTTTATATATTTTAAAAAACAAGCTTGATGATATAATCTTAAATTTTTTTTTTTCATATCATTCTTTTAATACTTTTAAATATTTTTAAAAAAAGAAAAAAATTCACAATATTATTAAAAAATATTTTCTTAATCACTAAGTCAAAAAACAATTTAAAAAAAAAACAATCGAGCAAAAAAATAGCATTTTTCTTTTGTTAGATTCGGAGATGTCATTAGGAATGGAGAACTGTTTTATTGAAGGAAGGAGTTGTAGCTCATCCAATAGTTGCATATAAGTAAATTAAACAAATTAATGATTATAAAGTTCATGTTGTATCTGCCAAGCTCATCTTCTGTGTCTGATGAAGTTTTGGGATCCGAACCAAATTCTCCCATGTCGGTTATCTCCACTACGTACCTCCCCCACGCCCTTTTTTTCAAAACATGTTAGTACGTATTTTTTCATAATTTTCATTAATTCTTAATGGTTCCTTAATTAAACAAACAATTAGGTTGATTATTAATCATAATCAAATAATTTATTTATTCAACTATAAATTAAGACCACTTTTGATGCTGTAGGGATAGATATTTTGGTATGCAATGATCTATTTTATTTGTGATGTTTATTTATAAGACCATATTATAGCTTTTATTAATACTCATCTTTTATAATATATCATAGCATGTAACTATTTATAGATTATATAAACATTATATTGTTATCTAATTAATAAAAAACATTACGTCTTTATATATATAAATATAAACTAAGCAAACGTGCATTGCACGTTGCTTTCACCTAGTATATATATATATATATATAAATAAATTTATAAATAGACACAAAAAGAGAAGACCAAAAGAAGCAAAAGACACTCAATTGTTTATGTGAAATCAACGGGCAGTAAGTTACACTTCTACATTATTTACTCGTGGGATCCAGACGGTCGGGGAGACCACCACGACTCCGTGATATGATTTCATGAATTCCGTTTAGATTTTTTTTTAAGAAAAATATATTCATCATATTAACTTTCATCATCTTTCCATCATCTTATGATGTGACATTACATGATTGGTTTACAAGTGAAATATAATAAATAATTTCTAATCATGTAATGTCACATCATAGAATAATATAAAAATGATAAAAATTAAGATGATAAGTAGCATTACTCTTTTTTTTATAATATATAAACTTACTTATGCGGCAATTAGCAACAAGGACCAATGTATACGGCAAGTAATATGGTGCTAGAAATTTGTACGGTTGATCCGAAGCATATATTCCGTAAGTTGGGGGAGGTCCCAGCGAGTCGAAAGTGGCCAAGATAGTTTTACATAAAAGATAAAAATTAAAAAAATATTATTAAAATATTATTTTTTAATATAATTATTAGTTTAAGATTTAAAAAAATTAAATTATTTATTATATTTTATGTAAAAATTTTAAAAAATAAATAAAATAAAATACTTTAGAATCTAAACCGGGCCAAGGGGCTCTATGTCATTTTCTGCAAAAATAGCTAGCATGTTATCAGCGCGCGCGGTCCATTAATATGAAACATGATCTCAGGGAACCAACTTACCAATCGCCAACCTACCATATTTATGACTACGTACGTACGTACTCAAGATGATCGACCTATTTACTCATCTTGTCGAAGCCAGCTGTTTCTTTTTTCCCTTTTTTAGTACATATTGTTGAAGCCAGCTATAGGCGGTTTAGCTTTGGGTGAGGGTCCGAAACCCAAGATAAATCTTTTATAAACAAATAAAGACACAAGGAGATCCCATATCAGAAATGCCTTTATTAGCGAGGAGATAGAGGCAGCTTGAATATTAAGGCCCGTTTGCTTGAGAATTGAGATGAGTTAGAATGGTAAATAAAAAAAAAAATTAAATAAAATATTAATATTATTTTTAAATTTAAAAAAATGAAATTATTTATTATATTTTATATAAAAATTTTAAAAAATAATAATAATGAGATGAGTTAAAATTATTTTTCAATTTAAATGGAATCTAAAAGGGCAATGCTATTAGGATTTAGAGAATAGTTTTGATAGTGTAATTTTTTTTTTGTTTTTTATAATGATTTTTTATGCATCTTTAAATAATTTTAAAAAATAAAAAAATATTTATTTATTAATAATCACTGCATTAATCATTAAATAAAAATAATAATAAAAACAATCGTGATTGTCGATTTTCGGTTTAATAAGCATTTTCCATATTAAATTCTGACTCTAGTGCAAACAATATTTGGCTTTGCTATATACAGTTGCTTTTCAAAAATCGACGAACCTGATCGCGTAGAAAAGCCAAATACTCGATCTGTAATTTAGAGGAGTTTGATATATAATGTAGGGCTGCCTTTTGTAATTCTTTGCCCAAACGTGGCTAAAACGACGCCTAATTATGTGATTACTCTAATTAAGTACAGTACGTACGTACGTACTTGTTTCTTTGTACTACTGCATGCTCCGAGATGATTTTTCCTTTGTTTGGGAGTTGAGTATTCAACCCATCTTGGATACATATTATTTCTTTCATTTCATCTGTTTTTTTTTTCTTGGAAAGAACAATGTTTAAAAAATTTTGAAAGCTTTTGATTTCTTTTATATATATATATATATATATATATATATATCTATATATATATATATAATATATTAATGGGCAAGTGGAGTTCGACGTTTGGATGTATGTGCCGGCCATACATACGTAAACAAGTTGGTGCGCAATTAATAATTATCGAGTTGCATTTAATATACACGTGCATGATTGAAACCTTTGGCAAAGACCTCGATCGGTATGCATTATCCCATGTTTATCTATAATATTCAAGATGCTCCAAATTTCCAGTTTGACGTGAAAATGACTCTAGCACGAGCACGCATGCACTCCTTCCAATATACAAATCATATAAATTATATATATGCAACTTAAAAATCTTATTTCGCGTTAACGTTTCTCATACGTACGTACGAATGCATTATGTTATTTATGGATGAAAAATTGCGGCCAAAAAGCAGTTCTCAATGGGTTATCTTGTAGTAGTTAATCCACTCATGTCTAATCTTTCTCGCACATTTTACATGTCGGCTCCTCAATGGTTATCTTGCAGTAGTTAATGATCTCTTTTGGCCTGTTAGGCATAAGTCATTTTCTCCTTCTTCTTTTTTAATTATTTTTATGAATATAAGTCATTTTCTTCGTTTATGATAATATCTATCGATCCGTCGATAGGCCATATTTCAATTCAAAATTCTTTTTATCTAACACCCAATTAGGCTCCTCCACGTAGCTTTTTAGATGACCAAACTTTGCTGCTAGGTCACATGTCATCTCAGATGAGCTCTGTGTCACGGATTTTAAATTTTATTTTATGCAGAATGATTAGCATATAGTTTACTTTGTGCAGAATGATTGGCATCTTGCCAATTTTAATAATCACAATGGCCATTTTAATCTAGCTAGTTTGCTCGATTTCGATCTCTAGCCCGTACGTTAATGGTGATTAATTTGTATTTTATACGAACCAGAAGATTGATACATAGTGAGATCTAAAATACAGGAGATTGATCAAAAGTTTGACATCCTTTTTGAAACTTTGGATCTGGAATATATATTTAATGGACAGCGCACTCTAAAACGTTGATAAATTCAAAGTTGGAAAGCTTGAGGAAAATTTTACTTAGCGTCGTAGAAAAGAAAAAGAACGTGAAAAATTTGGTATGGTTTAGATAGTGAGATGCGATGAAATAGTTTTATATGAAAGTTAAATAAAATATTATTTTTTAATATTTAAAAAAGTTGAATTATTTATTAGATTTGATGTGAGAATTTAAAAAAATTCATAATGATGAGATGAAATAAAATGAGATGAGAGTTGAGACGAAATACTCTCACTATCTAAACGGGACGAAATTAGCTACTGTTTGAATGATATCTCTCGACACCGATTAAAATTAAATTTTTAACAATATTAAAGAATAATTTATTGGTAAATCTCTCGTATTTTAAAATTAGAATGAAAATTCTAATCGAGAAAAAAAGACAGACGCTCGAGCAGAAAATTGGAATCCTGTGGTCAGCCGAGGGTTAAGACAGCAATAATGGTAATCCTGTAGGCAAGTTTCACTGAATTTGAGAAAAATACCCATATTTCAAAATTAACCGGCCTCGTTTACTGGCAAAAGTTCGGAGTACGTATAAAGAAGGTAAGCATCCACCGTCATGCAGCAAGGAAAAGGACGAGACGACCTCGATCTATCCTTAGCTGCTGAGCTGCAGCTGAACACCTCCAAAAAATAGCAAAGCTCATAAAAGTCACTGGGTTTTCTCTCTCTCTCTATTATTATTTTTTTCCTCAAGAAAGAAACAGGACATCAGACAATTTTTGAAAATTTTTTTTCCGTCTTGTGGAAAATAAAAAAGTTGCATGCATGTCTGCATAAATCTCCCATTTTACTTCATATAATTGTCTCTTTGGAAGTAGAGAAAAAAAAAAGGAGAGGAAGAAATGACACCAAAAAGAAGGGGGAAAAGATAGAGAAAGATTTAGCTAAGAATGCAAGAAATGGGAAAAGAAGGTTGAGGACATTATTGAAGGGTCCAATAAGATAAACAGACTTATAAGGTAAGGCAATGGCTGGCATGGGGGGCAATATCATTGTACAGAGAAGAAGCCACCACACTCTTATAAAATCATATGCATAGAGCCACCTTTTTGCCTTTTGACACTCTTATTATTATGAGTCTTAACTTTTTCAGGAAAAATAAATAAATAATAAAATAAAAGACAGATATTGTATACATTATCCCTCACTGTTTTTGTATAGTATAAACCCTTAAAATTACTTGAAAACTATATAACAAAAGGAGTCTCACTTTAGGTGACATTGTCTTTTACTGCAAATTTTGACAATTTTTGTGCCTATATAACAATTATAAAGTACAGGAAGCTTGGGAATCAATTTCAAACCATGTTAATTAGCTATTTTAATTAAAAATTTAAAAGTACATTAATGTTATTTGTCACGTCTTTATTTCATTTTCATTTTAAATTAAATTTTTATTGAAAATTAATCTGAATTAACTAATAACGTCCTATCAATACAGAGGAATATGCATGCGAGTCACGACTTTTCAAGGATAGAGACAGGTAGTGGTTAACCGGTAAGTTTGTAGAGGTAGACTAGGGAGTGGTATTTAGCTTTGGGACCTCTCTAAAAACGTATTGTATAATAAAAATCTGAATCTGCTCTTCCCAATTTTATCCAATCCAAGGAGAACGAGTCCTCCGCGAATCTCTTCCTTCCACTATTGCTTCGGCCTTCGGGTCCTGAAAACTAAAGAAAAAGCCCACCAACTGGAGAGGACCTCGGAGAGAGAGAGAGAGAGTGTCCGAAGTCATGGATTCGTTGGTTGTGGTGGGATTTCCAGCGTCCTTTTTTCGGTTTTGTTATTCCATTCCCTTTCAATCTCTTTCTTCCTTTTATGGGTCAAATTCTCACTCTTTATTTTTTTTGAAAAAACTGTATATATATCATTTCACCATCTTTTTATGGTGCCTGCGAATGATTTCCATCTCTCTTTTTCAGGTTCAGATAAGTGTGATTTTCGGTGGTAATGTTTTGGGCTGAATGGTTTCTTCATTGGCAACGACAATAGCCATGGATTCTTCTTTCGAGAGTAACCCCTTTCTCTTTTATTTCTCTGTTTTGTAATCATGGTTGTCTGCAAAAGTATTTTTTTTAATTAATTCTGGGCTCTGATTCTTAGGGATTCGTATTTTTGGAAGATGTTACGTCTTGGTCATTGAATGTTTGGGTTCGTTTTTTCCTTGTCAAGGTGCCAAAGGTTAATCTTTTGGAGGATTTGTAACCTGCATGATAGTCAGATTGCAGGAACATTGTGCTGTTCGTGATTTTCCAGCGTTCTGGTTGTTGATTAGAGTTTCTTGCTTTCCGTGTTTATCAAATTTTGTCACTTTTTTCTCGGGAGATGCTTGGACAACGAGAAGTGTTGAGAAGTGTTGAGAAGTGTTGTAAAAAAGTAATAATAAAATATTGAATAGTAGTAAAAAGTAGGTAAAAAGTAATGAATAGTAGTAAAAGTAGGTGAAAAGTAATAATAAAGTAGAGAATAGTAGTGAGAGTACCTCAGAGTAGTCCGTTTACCAAACATAGCCTTTTTCTTGATGACTTCCTACATGAAGGTCTACAAGTTGTCATATATTGGAAACTGTTCTGTGGTGGTTGAACGTTTCGAGTCGTTAGCTGCATCTTATCTGGTGATATAATGCCAGCGAGGTCACTTCTCTGCATGTTATTTTATCTCTGCATTAGGTGGGGGCATGTCTTAATGTCAAAGAAGAGAGCTTATATATTATACTTGGGTTTATATAATACCTTTTTTGATAATCAGGTTGGTATACGCTAGCATGCTACCTTATAAAAAAAACCCATGTGGTTACCCGGAGGAAAGTTTTGAGCCAGATGCATTTCAAAGTCAAATTAATTATTATTATTTCCCTTAATCTCACAACTAGTCCTGGGACTGCCAGTTTACCCGGTTACATGCAACGACCAATAAATTTCCTGGAATATCTGACGTAGTTGGGGGGTCTTTGTTAATGGGATTGGACCATTTGATTATTTGTTGTGATGTAACCTATGGATTTTCTTTAATTTACTTAATGGTTTTCAGGTTCTCTAATCACTCTCGTAAATGTCTGGTAATAGATATTAGTTGACTGCAATCGGGTGCATGTGATATGGTTAATTATGTATTCTTCTGCAAGATCTCACCATCTTTTTAGATTCAATTTTCCTATTATATAATTTGGGTCTCTTGCATTTTTTTTCAAATCATTTTACTTTTTCTTTTCTAATCTTTGAAACTTGTTCAATACTTATCTTTCTTGATTTGTTTGACTATTCTCTTATAGTTTCTCTTATAGTTTGTCCCCTGATATTTGTTTTCATTTTCCTTGATGTTAGGCGCTACACTTGATTCATCAAAATGCAGTAAGTTGAGTATGGAGGAAAAGAGGGAATTAGTGTATGAAATATCATGCTCACATGGTGCTTCTGAAATGCTGCAGTCATGGAGCCGTCAGGAGATTTTGCAAATCCTGTGTGCAGAGATGGGAAAAGAAAGAAAATATACTGGCTTGACAAAGTTGAAAATCATAGAGAACCTTCTGAAAATTGTATCTGAAAAGAAATCAGGGGGACATGAGACTGTAATTGACCTTGAACAACCTTCTTCACCTGCACTTGGCCAAAAAGCTATCAAAAGGCAGAGGAAAACTGATCACCCTTCTCGACTATCTGCTCCAGCACACAATCTTCCTAACAATGATGGGGGCACTGCTTTAGGTAATACTATCTATTGCAAAAACTCAGCTTGCAGAGCTACCTTAATTCGAGTAGATGAGTTTTGCAAAAGATGTTCATGTTGCATCTGTTATCGGTATGATGACAACAAGGATCCTAGCCTGTGGTTGATTTGCAGCTCAGACCCTCCATTTCATGGTAATTCATGTGGCATGTCATGCCATCTGGAGTGTGCTCTAAAACATGAAAGATCTGGCATTTCCAAAGATGGACGATGTTCTGGACTTGATGGGAGCTTTTATTGTGTATCTTGTGGGAAAGTGAATGATTTGCTTGGGTAAATATTCCCATTTGGCAATTCTATTGTTATATTCATGTTAGTTGAGTTTATTTAAGTTTGTGCTTCAGTTTAAGATTTTTTTTTTCATTTATGTTTGTTGATGCTTTCCTTTCCAGCATAAGTCCAACTTTAACAACATTGACCATGTTATTTTCCAGGTGATACATACAAAGTTAAAAATTAACTGAGTTACTTGGTATATGGGTGCTGCATGTTGTTGTCATGGTCTTACCAGCCTTAGCTGGCTGAAAATGCACCCTTACATTATGTTGGCGCCAGATCATTTGTGTTATGATCTTTCACTGTTGAAGAAGAGCAATCTTTTAGCAACCTTTTTGGACTCATACTTTGGTTGGTTACTGATTATAAGGTTGCATATTCTTTGCCTGTACTGTCCTCAAATTATTCTATGTAATGGACGATAGGTTTAAGCATCATTTGGTTGAGCAGGACAATATTTGGTTTGTTATGCAGATATATTAATATACCATCACCTCCTTCTTTGTTTTTATTAGAAAGCACAAGACACATCATCGCATGTTATATCAAAGGTCTGATGATAATTTTTTTTTTTTTTTTTTTTTTAAAGAAAGAAAACTCTCACCCCTCTCTTGAGAAGTATAAATGAGATTTTTGAGTGGAAGCATACTCTTTCCCCTTTGCTACATTATTTTAATCTATAATATCTATATTTGGAGTTGCTAAGCCTGCACCCAAACATTGCTCTTCCCCTTAAACCTACGGAACATGATTTGTGCCATCGAATGTTTTCTGAACTGCCTATCAAAAAATGTTTTCTGAACTGGGTCTATGAGAAGTAACTTTCTATTCTCATATTAACACATTGAATGATAGTAAACATATCTTGTTTAAATTTTATATGGAATGCTCACTTGTGTCTCAGCTGAATTTTTAAAAGTACCTACATTATTGAAATTACACTAGTCTTAACTTTTATTCATAGATGAAACAGACTTATGGTGTTGTCTGATTGGGTTTGATTTCATAAATGTATGTAGATGCTGGAGAAAACAACTGATGACAGCAAAGGATACCAGGCGTGTTGACATACTGTGCTATCGTGTGTCCTTAAGCCAAAAGCTATTAAAGGGGACTGAAAAGTATCAAAAGGTTTCTGAGATTGTGGATGAAGCTGTTAGGAAGCTTGAAGCTGATGTGGGTCCTTTAACTGGTTTACCTGTAAGGATGGGAAGGGGTATAGTCAATAGGCTTTCTTCAGGACCTGAGGTTCAGAAACTCTGTGGCTTGGCTGTGGAGTCACTAGACTCCTTGCGTTCTGATACATTTTTGCATCCATTGCCTGATCCTGTGATCCAAGGTAATATTTTTTTTTTTTTTTTATGTGCTGTTTCATCAAAACCACCTATTGGTGTTTGTGGTCCGGCAACATGGTGATCATGCGTAACATACAGAAAATTACCCATTCCCTGTAAAATTCAAGTTTATCTATTTTCTTTAACAATTTAAAATTTGAGTTATGGTGGTTTGGCTTCCTTGTTGCCAGAATTATTGTCTTTTATGATGTAGTTTGGTGTCTTGAGTTATTGAGAATTGAGGAAAATAGTGACGATTCTTCTGTCTTATACCCTTCAACATGTACAGAATCAAATTCAATTGCTCCCAATATTGTCAGATTTGGAGATATCCATGCAACATCCCTCACTGTGATTTTGGGTTCGGATGATTCTTCACCAGAAGATCTTGTTGGTTATACCTTATGGCATCGAAAGGCTCATGATGTGGATTATCCGGCAGAACCTACTTGTAAAATTGTTGCTCCCAATACAAAGTTTGTTGTCACAGGACTAACTCCAGCAACAGAGTATAGTATTAAAGTCGTATCACTTAATGGTACAAGAAATTTGGGTATGTATGAAGTTTGTCTCTCAACAGGTAGTTCTGACGATGAAGTTCTAAACAACTTTGAAAGAAGAAGTCAAAGCCCAGCTACGAACTGTAGTAGCCTTTCTAACCCTTCCTCGGTGGAAGATGAAACTAATAACATTACTCCATATAGTGACCAGGCTGATAAACGAGCAGATAATTATCTCACTTATAGCAAGGATGCCAATAAATTTATTTCTGTTAAAGGATGTGATGATGCTTTGTGCAGTGATATGGGTGAAAGAAACCCAGCAGATGTGGTTTCAGTGTTGGATGAGGAACATGCTTTGCAGACAGTTGGCTCTGGACCCAATTCTGATGTCTTGGAGCTTGAGAACAAGAATTCCCAAGATAACCAAATTACTGAGGACATTAGCACTGATGATGGGTCGAATTCCCCTGTTCAGACGGGGATGGAATGTGTGCCATTTGTCAGCAAGTCAGAAGCTGGCTTGCCCACTACACCATGCAAGTTGGAAGTCCTCAAGGATGGGGTAGGTAGGAATGGGAGATCCAAATTCTGCAGCAGGGATCTGGAATATGGGATTCGCAAAGGAGAGGAACCCCAAGATGGAAGCACGTCAAAAAAGAGAAGTATGGAAAGGCGGGATGGGGAATGTGCAGCAAATGGTATCTCAGACAGGGATTTTGAGTATTATGTGAAAGTAATCAGATGGTTAGAGTGTGAGGGACACGTAGAGAAGAATTTCAGGCAGAAATTCCTGACTTGGTATGGCTTGAGGGCCACCCCACAAGAAGTAAGGATTGTGAAGGTTTTTGTCGATACTTTTCATGAAGATCCAGCATGTCTTGCAGAGCAGCTTGTGGACACCTTTTCAGAAAGTATTTCAAGCAAGAGATCATCTGTGGTGCCAGCAGGATTTTGCATGAAGCTTTGGCATTGACCGTCTTGTGAGGGGTTCTACTATTAGATGGAGGAGCTTTTGAATGCAAGCCCATCGGGGTTTGTGTAAATTAATTATTTACCGCCCCCTCCCTAGCATTCATCATTTAGACTACCATCAGTTATATTTACGTATCACCATTATGCCATTCTTATGACGATGTAAGAAGCTTAGCGCTCGTTCCATTTTATATGCAGTCTGTCTCAAACATGGATATTATTCCATTTTTGTCATTTTATTTACGTAATTGCTTATGAATGTGGTGGTCTTTGTACATGTTCTTGTCCGACATTACGTTGTCAAGCCATCGATCCCAAAAAACCATAGTTGTGTACGTTGCTGAAAAATGGCACATACAGGTTGACTGAAGTTTCTGACACAGGAAACTCTCAGAGGGTGTCATCGTTCTGAGAAAGGTTGAGAGGAGTGTGTGGTTGGTATGGTGAAGAGTTGTGCAGAAGAACTGAGGAAGGTTGAGGTAACAGTGTCGTGTGGTAATGAGAAGATGTTAGTAATTCAATATGTTGTCGCTTTGTGTTGTAGAAACTGAATAGATAAGTGCTAATGCAGTCGTTTCATTAATTGATTCAATGTAATTGTAATACGATGTCGTAATGAAAGTAAATACTGAAAGTACAAATACTCAAGTTGGAGGGAACATTCCTCAACTTTGATTCATTCAACATATTTCTTGTTCTCTGCTTCTCTCTCTCTCTCTCTCTACTCCTTGATTCCTTCTGGGGATTGACTATCTTGAATTAGTCGTAATTGGGTCCATTACAGTTGGTATCAGAGTCATGGTGGAAGAGACGTGTTCTTATGCTCAAATTGTGGATTCTGTGAATCATCTTCGTCAACAGCAAGAACATCAGTAGAAGCAAATTGAGGATGCAATTGGATTGTTGTTACAGCAACAAGAGATTGCAAGATTGGACAGAGAAATGTAGGATGTGTTACAACAAATCTCGAGAATTTCTTGTAATGCTTCGGAGGAGAATGGTACGGCCAACAAAAATTCTCAAGAGCTTAATGAAGGTTTGGGGAAGGTTCAACATCGTGAGAACTGTGATAGAGGCTTCATCAAGGGAATTAAGTTGGAATTTCCTCGATTTTCTAGACATGATCTATCTGCATGGATATATAAGGCCAACCAGTACTTCTTGTATCATCAATTCTTGTATCATCAAGTACCTCCTAGTCAACGTATATTCATAGCCTCTTTCCATATAGATCAAAAGGCTTTGATCTGGTTTCAAGATGCAAGTGAGGTGGGGGCAATTCATTCTTGGGAGGAGCTTGTTCAGGCAGTATAGATCAAGTTTGGCTCATCTCCATTAGATGATCCTATGGATACTCTAACACACTTGAAACAGGTTAGTACAGTTACTCCATACAA
This sequence comes from Cyclocarya paliurus, assembly GCA_029856935.1. NCBI lineage: Eukaryota > Viridiplantae > Streptophyta > Magnoliopsida > Fagales > Juglandaceae > Cyclocarya > Cyclocarya paliurus. The sequence goes on along the minus strand of CM056949.1, from coordinate 4,427,865 downwards.
GGTTGAATTTGAGATTCTTTCTAATAGAATCAGGGGAATATCTGAGAAAAACAAACTTAGTTGATTGCTTGTATGATGAAATTTGATTGCCTGTAAGGATGTTAAATCCTATGACTCTTAATGATGCTTTTGGCTTGGCCAAAGTACAAGTGTAGTATGTGTTGAATACTAGAAAGTCCTGGAAGAGTAGTACTACAGATTTTAATCAGTCAGGGTTAGGGTCTAGTATGGGGAAGTCTGGACAAACTGGTTCAATTTTGGGAGCACCAAGAACTCAACCTTTGGCAAAGTTATCTTATCATAAGGTGTTTGAATCTCATATGCAAGATAGGCGCAAGAAAGGCCTTTGTTACTTTTGTGATGAAAAATGGCTTCAAAGCCATAGGTGCCTTAAGCCTAAACTGTTTTTGTTGGAAGGTATGGAGTTGTTTGGGGTTAGTGACGATGCAGTTGAATTAGAGCCTGTTGGAGAGTCTGATGGTGGCAATGAGCAAGTTGGAATAGTGTGGAGAGATAGCTTCAATTTCTCTGCAGTCTATTGTTAGGGCTTCAGGCCCTAGAACTATGAGGATTATGGGTCAATTGGGAAAAAAGAAAATGGTGATTCTAATAAACACTGGAAGCATCCATAATTTTGTGGATATTTCTGTGGCTGCAAGGTGTAATTTGCCTATACAATAGATTCAGTCCATTCAAGAGAGAATAGCCAATGAACAGTTGATTCAAAGCAAAGGTAGGTCTACTTCTGTTGGGGTGTAGATCCAGGGTACAACCTTTGCTATCAGTTTTTTTACATTACCTTTAGGGGTTGTGATGCAGTTCTTTGTGTGCAATTGCTCTTTTCACTAGGGCCTACACTATGAGATTTCATTGAACTGAAGATGCAGTTTACATATAAGGGGAAGCCCACTTCTTTTACGGGTATTACAACTTCTCAGAAAGAAATGGTTGATGGTAGGGAGTTTTCAAGTATCACAAAGTGTGGTAAGAAACGGTTGTTGTTAAGCCTGCAATTGATCTCTTGTGACTTGCATAAGAGGTTCCCATTGAATCCAATGGTGTTAAAGAGTTATTGAAGCAGTTTCATAAGGTGTTTGAAGAACCTAAGCGTTTACCACCCCATGGGTCATATGATCACCAAATTAACTTGAAGCAAGAGACACTAGTGAGTGTCAGGCCTTCTAGATACCTTTATTATCAACAAACCGAAATTGAAAAGATTGTTAAAGAGCTGCTGGATTTATAAGTAATTCAACCAAGTCAGTCACTCTTTTCATTAGGGGAGTAAACTGATGGTATTTGTGCGGTTTTGGTCCAAAATCGAACCGCACCGACAGCTACTACACATTAATAGAATTGGCCAAAATCGACCGGTAAAGGGGGAGAAAATCGACGACGTCAGTTTCGGCGTTATCCCAGTCAATCGTCGGTCTTCCTTTGGCATCATGAGTGGCTAGAAATTAAGAAATGGAGGTGCAAGTCAGATGGCTAGCCGTCGCAATGTGTGTGTGTGTGTGAGAGAGAGAGAGAGATGCGCGGCAAATGGCTGTGTGAGGGAGGAGAGAAAGGGAGATGTGCTGCTGCCTCATGCAGATAGAGAGAGAGAGAGAAACTAAAATGAAGAAGAAGATAAGAGGGGGGATTAAACCTAAACTAAAACGACGTCGTTTGGTGTATTAAACCAAACAACATTATTTTCGTATAATTTTTTTTTTTCTAAATGGTTTGTATATATATATATATATATATATATAATATATATATTATATTGGCCAGTTCGTAGGTTTGAACCTGGTTCAAATCGGGATTGAACCGGCAGGCATCGATGCCTTTAAATTCCCATTGGTTGCTGACCGGTTCTTGACTCTGGCTGCCGGTTCCAATCGGGGTCGACCGGTTCCATCGGTTCCTATACACCTCTACTACTTTCATCTCCTGTGTTATTAGACTATTAGTCAGAAAATCTGATGGCACATGGAGAATGTGCATAGCCTATAGAGCTTTGAATGAAGCTTCCATCAAGGATAAATATCCAATCCTTGTGGTAGATGAGTTGTTGGGTAAGCTCTTGGGGTCTTCAGTACAAGCTCAGAGACGGATGAACCCCGATTTGCAGTTACCCGTCATTGCAGAAGTCGACAAGATGGAGAAGGCCGGTTTTATTGAGCCCTGCATCTATACCAGTTGGTTATCTAACATCGTGGTCGTTCTGAAGAAAAATGGGCAGATTAGGGTCTGTGTCGACTTCCGGGACGTCAACCAAGCATGTCCGAAGGATGACTTTCCTCTTCCCATCACAGAATTGATGGTCGATTCCACTACGGGACACGAACTTCTCACGTTCATGGATGGTTCGTCCGGCTATAATCAAATCAATTTCTAAGTTGGATTTTAGGGTAGGCTACCATCAAATTTGTATGAGGAGTGAGGATGTACATAAAACTGCTTTCAGGTCTCATGAAGGGCATTATGAGTTCCTCGTCATGCTTTTTGGACTCACTAATGCCTCTTCAACATTCCAAGGGCTTATGAATGAAGTGTTTAGGCTCTTTCTTCGAAAGTTTGTCATAGTAATTTTTGATGACATCATTGTATATAACAAGGATTTGGCATCCCATTTGTTTCATCTGTCTACAGTTTTACAGACTTTACAGCAGCATTAGTTGTATGCAAAGAGATCCAAGTGTAAGTTTGCTTGTGATGAAATTGAGTATTTGGACTACCTTATTTCAAAACATGGATAAGAGCAGATCCTAAGAGGTTGGAGTTCATGGTTTCTTGGCCACTTCCAAAAAATCTCAAATTATTACGAAGTTTTTTAGGTTTGACAGGATACTATAGGCAATTTATAAAAAGGTATGGTCAAATTGTTGCTCCTTTGACTAAATTACTATAAAAATGCATTTTTATGGTCTGATAGTGCTATTGAAGCCTTTAATGCTTTCAAGGCAATGGTGTCAAGTCCTCCTATGCTTGCATTGACAGATTTTTCAAAGGGGTTTGTCATTGAATGTGATGCATGTGGAATAGGGGTGAGTGCTGGTTTAATGCAGGATCAGAAGCCTTTGGCCTTCCTCAGCCAAGCTCTTAAGGGTAATAATTTGTCACTTTCCATCTATGAAAAGGAATTTCTAGCTTTAGTTCTAGCTATTAAAAGGTTGCGGCCATATTTTTTGGGAAGTGCATTTGTAGTAAGAGTTAACCATCATAGTCTGAAATACTTATTGGAGCAGAAAATAGGCACAGTTTCACAACAGAAATGGCTTGCTAAATTGCTTGGCTATGAGTTTACCATTGAGTACAAGAAAGGAGTGGGTAATAAAGTAGCAGATGCCTTGTCAAGAAGAGATCAAGTGGTAGAAACTAGAGTGTTGGTTGCCTTGTCATTTCCAACTCCAACATGGTTGGCTGAATTAAAAGGCTGCTTATGAGGAAGTTCAAATTGTTCAGCAGTTGATCACTTCCTTACAACTTGATGTGACTGTTCATCCTTCCTTTAGTTTGAGGCATGGGGTGTTGTTTAAAAAAGGAAGAATATATGTGCTGACTCTTCTCAGTTGAAGTGTAAAATTTTAAACTTAATTCATGCCAGTCCTTCTGCTGGCCACTTAGGGTTTTACAAATCCTTACATTGGGCCAGAGCTAAGTTTTATTGGCCTAGTTTGAAGTCAAATTGTTAAGCAGTTTATTCGTGAATGCCAGGTGTGTCAGAGAAACAAAGTGGAAAAATGTGTTTCCAACATGCTTTCTACAACCTTTGCCACTATCAATTCATGTGTGGACTGATATTTCAATGGATTTTGTGGAAGGATTGCCAATTTCCAAGGGGTACTCAATGACCATGGTGGTGGTGGATCACTTGTCAAAGTATGCTCATTTTATGCCATTGAAAAACCCATTTTCAGCTGCTAAGTTAGATGTGCTCTTTCTAAATAATGTTTTTAAACTTCATGGCTTGCCTAAAACCATTGTGTCAAATAGAGGATCAACTTTTACGAGATCATTTTGGAAGGAACTATTTCATTTGCAAGGGATTAATCTGTCTTACTCTTCTGCCTATTATCCTTAAAGTGATGGCTAAACTAAAGCTGTGAATATAAGTGTCTGGAACATTTTCTTAGATCATTCACTGGTGATATGCCTAAGTTGTGGGTTGATTGGCTTTCATTGGCTGAGTGGTGGTATAACACCACTTTTCACTCTTCCACAAAGCTTACTCCTTTTGAGGATGTGTATGGAATTCCTCCAACTCAACTTCAGTCATATATTCCTGGCCTTACAAGTAATCCAGCAGTGGATGAAGTATTGGGAACTAGAGAATGGATAATGGTGATATTGAAGGGTAACCTGGCAGTGGCTCAAGAGAGGATGAAGTTTTAATATGATAAGCACATAACCAAAAGGGAGTTTTTAGTGGGGGATTGGGTTTATCTTAGACTGCGACCTTATAGGCAACAATCTCTTGCAGTGAGGCGAAACTTGAAACTGTCTCCTAGATATTTTGGCCTATTTCAGATTATGTATAGGGTGGGAAAGGTAGCTTACAGACTGAGCTTACCCTCAGATTCTCTTCTACATCCTATTTTCCATGTCTCTTCCTTGAAGAGGAAAATACGAGAGGATGTCACACCACTTTCCACTTTACCCCAGTTGATATGCATGGGGGGAATTGATGATTGAACCTGAGCATATCTTGCAGCGCAGGCGTAAGAATGTTAATATTAGGACTGCGGTTGAAGTGTTGGTGCAATGGAAGGGTGTTGCTGTAGATGATAGCACATGGGAGCCCTATTGGCAGCTACGTCAGAAATTCCTTCACCTTGGGGGCAAGGTGCTTTGAAAAGGGGAGGGTATGCCATGGTTTTGAGAAAGGTTGAGAGAAGTGTGTGGTTGGTATGGTGAATGGTTGTGCAGAAGAAGTGAGGAAGGTTGACGTAAGAAGTGACAATTTGTTCGTTACAAGCCAGAGTAGAAACAATGTCTTGTAGTAATAAGATGTTAGTAATTCAACATGTTGTCGCTTTGTGTAGTAGAAACCGAATAGATAAGTGCTATCGCACTCGTTTCATTAATTGATTCAATGTAATTGTAATATGATGTCGTATTGAAAGTAAATACAGAGGGTACAAATATTCAAGTTGGAGGGAACATTCCTCAACTCTGATTCATTCAAGAGATTTCTCTCTCTACTTCTCTCTCTCTCTCTACTCCTTGATTCCTTCTCGAGATTGACTATCTCGAATCAATCGTAATTGGGTCCATTATTAAGGGCTGATGGCAATCTTGAGTCCTTGACAGAGTAAAATCATCTTAGAACGAGATTGTGATACGTGTTGAGAAATTTGGCAAATCGGTTGATTATCTTCAACTCAACTGTTCGATGGTAACAAAGATGTGGTAGCGATCTGGGTTTAATAGGTTATGTTAAACAGTGTTATGGACTTTCTTCTTGGAAAGGAAAGTCTCGCTAGTTTAATAAGTGGTAAAACATGCAATTCTACTCAGCAAATTGCATTATATTAAAATAAAATAAAATATATTTCTCAGTAGAATATGGAATTATATTCAACATCCCGATCGATCAAGATTCCCTAAAATTTGGTCATGCTTTTCTTAATTCTATTCATTAGCACGATTGAGAGGTCGACCGCCTCCAATCAGACCAATAGTGACGGCCTCAACCGTGACATCATTCTCCATGCCCAAATCATAGATAATTCTTTCTCCGTAGTTGCGTACAAGTGGATCAACAATAATGAGGTTTACTTGGACTGCAGAAAACTTTGTTGGCTATTTAGTTTGGCAAAGAGTTCTTTATGTGCTCCAATGAGGTTTTCCTGCTGATTCAGTACTTCTAGTACTCCGTCTGCATGTTGAATGATTCAGCTTGGCTTTTGGAAAACAAAAGAAGATTACATCAACATTCTAGTTGGTCCGTAAAGAATGCTGTTAAGACACGAACGTACTCATCCAGCCATAATAAATTCTCGAGAACGTCGAGAAGCCATACGAGTTGCGATCACGAGTCATCTCTTTATTTAATTGAAACGGTTATGTTCATGTGTCTGCAACTTTGTATCAGAAACTCTTCAATGGCACGATGAATTGGGGTGCCCGGGGAGGGGGGGGGGGGGTCCCAATCTCTTGCTTCGCGTGCCATATGTACTGCAGATAGTGATTACCATATTAAAGATGTTGGAGTTGGTGATACACTCCAAGCTAAACAACCCAATAAAACTCTACCACATCGTACCCCCCGTCTTTGCATTATCGCTTTCCCTCTAACAAATCATACATCACCTCGAAAACAGCCAACCCGATTCTTTGTCCTATACTCCAACCACTTGCAGTTTGCATGCACCACCTTCAGGGACATACTTTTAGTCATTTGCAATTCCATCCTCTGTGGCTGTTCCGTTTCCTCTTGTCGGTCTTCCTTTCAGCACCCCTGTTTGAAGATGTCTGCCGGGATCTTCACAGCTCCGGTCACTGGGTCAGGATTTATTGGCTTGAAATCCAACTCGAGAAAGCTGCCAGTAAAAGATTCTACTGGATGGAACCAGAAAACTATCTCCAACGGTTCTAGAACTTTCTGCATGAAGGTAATGTTAATGTTACTAATGATCTGAAACTGCTCAAGTTCTCTTATGTGTCAATACTGGTCCTTGATTGTTTTTCTTTCCTCCCTAACTTATTTTGTTTAAACAGACATGGAATCCCATTAATAACAAGAAGTTCGAGACACTCTCCTATCTCCCTCCTCTCTCGGATGAATCAATCGCAAAGGAGATAGACTACATGATCAAAAAGGGATGGATCCCTTGCCTTGAGTTTGACCAGGTAAGATGAACTAAGATTTTAGATGACGTTTCCCTCATTCTTCTTTTAACAAGTGAGATCTTTACTTATTCAATTTGCTGATAGAAAAGAGGGCGTATAAACCACTTACATATGGAAATAAAGAGAAGAATTGGATATATGATTCTTTTGGATACAAAAGTTGTATAATCTGAAGCATGCTTTTGATTCCATGGAATTTAAGGTGGGGAGTGTTCGTAGAGAGAATAGCCAAATGCCAGGATACTATGATGGAAGGTATTGGACACTGTGGAAGCTGCCAATGTTTGGCTGCAATGACTCATCTCAAGTCCTCAATGAAATCCAAGAGTGCAAAAAGACGTACCCAAATGCCTATATACGCTGCTTGGGTTTTGACAACAAGCAGCAGGTGCAGTGCATGGCCTTTGTTATTCAGAAACCGACCGCCACCAGCGGCAGCACCGGCGACTAAGATGATTCAGTCTCTTCACCCAAGATTTCCAAAGGTTTTCTCCTTCCTAAAGTTTTTTTTTTTATTATTCCCTATCTGCGGTATACCAATAAGAAATCTGGGTGATTGTGAGGAGGATTCCTCCATCTCGAATCAGTACAATGGTTGGCAACTTTTTAATATGTATTGGCATCTTAGAGGAAGATACTCAAATAGTCAAATGAAGTTTTATTCATAATATACTTCTATGATCTTTTTTTGTAATGAAATCTACTTTTATGATCTGTGTGCTGGAAAACAGCCCATAGTTTTTGGCTTCTTTTTGGTGGGGGCAAGGGTGGGCAAAAAATTCAATTCGGTACGATTATTTCTAAAGATATAAGAGGTGGGGGCACCAACCAAGAATAGTAATTATGACTTATGCAACCCCTGGGATCTATTGAAGTGTCTTAAGTCAAATCTCTCATAGTTACGTTGCCCCCTGTTTATTTTATATGGTATCTAATAACTAGTTAGTTAGTTTTACCACGGAAAAAATTTTATTCTGAAGGCCGTACCTAGAGCAATCCTATTGAAGTGTTTATATGACATAATTTAATTTTTAAAAAAAATTAAATTTTAAATTTATGAATTAAATATTATTATTTAAGTGATATAAATAGTATGTTCTATACACCAACTTTAAAATAAAATAAGTATATATTTGAGATTGCAATAAAAAATATAACTTATAGCTTCATGATTTATAGCTTATAGATTAAGTAATAAGTTCAACTATTAAAAAGTTATTTACTGTCTATAAAACACTTTTAAATATATTACATTTGTTTATAAACAAATTAAAAAAAAAAATTGAGTTAGAAATAATTATTTTTTTTAAAAGATTATAACCATATATTTGAAATTTGTAATTATCTGAAAATTATATAAGTACTTTTGCCTATTGATTATTTTTTTAAAATTTGAATTACGTTCCGCATTAATCAAAAAAATACTTTTAAACTTTTCTTCGAACTTACGTTTTTAATTTATTTGAGATTGAAAAGCACTTTCATATATAATACCCAAACAATCTAATTCTTCCGTTAAAAACCTTTCTAAAACTATTTAAACATTTTTTTAAAACTCCTACTACAACCGGAAACATGTCCTAACCCTTTACCACAATTTAAGACTCGATTTGTGATTTGATGAATCTTGACGGTACACATGTACAAATATAGGCATGTCGTACGTTAAAGATGGAGAAGTAATTGCAAAAGAAAAGAATAACTGCTAGATGAGAAGCTGGAAATGCCTTGGACTCGAGATTTGGTAACCGTTCAAAGACATTCCCCCATTTACTTTTTGGGTGTGTCAACATTTATAGATACTAATAGAGTAATCGCCGTAATTTAAAAAAAAAAAAAAATTAATATTTATAATCTAAGTTTCCCGTACTACTTTTGAATTGAATAAAACACCACTATCATCTTTCTGGATTTTAAATTTGTTCCCTACATACCATTATTTTACGAGGTAAGAGACCATCCGGAAGTAATTGAACAAGACTAGCAAATCTTTAATGCCCATCTATAAACAAGAGATGACACTAACCACGACCATCCAATAACTGCATAAAGATAAGTATACACAACAACAAAGTGCATACGATAACGTGGAGTAAAACAGAGATATTTAGCCATGATATGATCTCAAGATGCGTGCACATCCATTTGTGACATTGCTGCCTTGCAGTAGCACTTAAAAATATCAAATTAAAGCATTAAATGCCTGTGATAACATATTCACTCCTTCACATTCTCTCAAGCTATGGCAAGTTGCAACTGGCAGATGGACAAGGAGTTGCATATGAAAAAGCAATCCGTAAGAGATTGGGATCTACAGATCAGATGCTATTTGCGTATTGACAGCAGATATCAGATGATATCTTAGCGGGGCCAAGCGAGTAATCTCAGATACTGCATTTAAATTTGGAATTTAATCAATACGACAAATATCTAGAAAAATAAAACACAACGCACTGCTAAAACAATCCGAGTCTCAAGATAGCAGTCATCAGATAGTATCAAAAAGCAAGTCTCATGCCATCATTCATTATGGTTCTCATCATGAATCCAACTCTGCAACTGACCAATTCTTGCCAGAAGATACCACCCATCTGGAAAGAGAGAACAAAAATTATGGTTCATTAGGACGCTACAACCATATCTTGAATAACTTAAATGTTTCTCAGTTGATCTCAAAATAGGAATCTCCTAATTTCGTAGAACACAGATCAACCTAAAAGTTTTTCGAAACACATGCACACATTCACACCAACTTCAGAGCAGAAAGAATAATAACGTTTCATTACCCGCTCGGAAGAACAACAAATAGAAGTCATACACTTAAGCTGAGACTCTGGAATTGTTCGATACTCGCATGCACAAATTCCTACACCAATTTAAAGGCAGAAAGTGCAACAATGCTTTATCAACATAACAAAAGAACAACAAATAAAAGCCATATGCTTTGTTTATCACCCAAAATACCATCGTTTAGGCCACACAAATGTACTGGTCCAGTTCTTTTCCCACTTCATTTAATTCAACCCTTCTTGGTTGACTACTCTTCTAAAAAAAAAATTCAAACATTAAGCAGAGAGCATAGTGCCCTCCAATTTGAACATTAGCAAATCCACGGACTTGGCAACATATTGGCCTTTAAGTTGGATTTCCCTACAAAATTAGACATTTTGCAAAGGTTGAGCTCAAACACTATACTTTCAATGCTTGGAAACTAGTGGTTTTCACCATCAACAAATAATTGATATGATGAAAACAATGGTCATATCTGCAACCATGACAATTGCATTCAGCTTTAGCTTCTTTACAAACCCCCAGTCTCCAAACAATAATGTAGAGTTCCTCTACTTGCAAGAGTAGCCACTAGACATGTTCAGTCACCCACACGCATACGAACCAAAATCATTGCAAGACATGAATTCAAAATGTCACAACTGTTAACCTGATCGGTCTGAATTTTGAAACACCCAAAACCAACAACATATAAGTTTCTTTTTATTGGCAACGGGTGTCCGCACTGTCCGGAACAAAGTCCCAACTAACCGGGGTGCACAAGCAACACATAAGTTAATGAACAAATCTTGATTGTTTTCAACACCTACAAAATTACCATACAAACACACTAAGAGAAACTTCCCAAAGCAAAATAAACTACAAGAGCCCACGTCCTTGGGGGCACTATATTTGAGCCAATCTGCTCCAATTTGAAAAAAGTCCTAGATCAGGAAAATACCCATTCTCACAAGGATGAAGAAAATCAGATATTGTATCTATCTAAAGGGGGGAAAACGAATACTGTGGAACTTCAGAAGTCAATTCACATACATGAAACAGATCTTCAGATATAGAATTCCATGCTTAAAACTGCTTTGGAACATTCTGTGATGGCCTAAGTTTACACTGAGCATGATTTTTATTTATTAGCACACTTAGCATGAAATGTTTTGAACACACATTGGACAACTAAATAAGTTTCACAATAAATTAGCCCTAGTCCAGTTTGAACGACTAGATTTTTTTTTTTTTTAAGAGCCCTAGTCCTTTGTTCAAATTAACAAAACATGGACAGCTCATGAAACTCCTCTCAAAAAATTCTCCAAAGGAAACAACTTTGAGCAAATTATACACTCCACATCTAGAGGGAGAAAGGTATTGTTCCATCATATTTTTTATAGGTAATACCGATAAAAAAAAAATTATAGGTAATCGAGAAGTTTTTTTACATCATATTAATCTTTGTCCAATTCAATACAATAGCCCAACCTACAACACCAGTTTCTAACATTACACAATGCAAATCCTAAATTTAGTGCTCTAAAACAATTACAATTTACCCGTACATTTATACATTAGAATGTTTGTTTGCACTGATGGGTTATCTCTTTGTCGTCCTAGATGTAATGCATATATTTTTATATAAAGAGGAACCCCAGAGATGGTGCAAACACAATGTCTTGAATCCACTTAAAGACTGGACCTGTATAATGTATCCTCATCACATGGATCAGGTAAATCATTGGCTTTTCACCAATGAAACGCAACCTCTAGAAATAAATTGCACCCAAGGCTTTGAACTATAAATCAAGAGGGAGCATACCACTAAAACTAAGACCATACCACTTTATATGTAATTTATATTTGAGAAATGTTAGGTTCACAAACATATTTCACAAAATTAAATCAATAAACTAATGTGGCTAGTTGTTGTACATTAGATTGTAAAAAAAATTCGTTCTTTGTGAAGCAAATAACGTATCACATTTAGCCTCATCAGTTTGTAATACTTACTTTTGTGAAGTCTCTTTGTGAACCTAATGGTAGGGGTGGGCAGCGGGCCCAGCCCCCATTCGCCCCACCACGCATCTAGCCTCCCTAGTGGAGGTGAGGGGCAGGGAGGGTCCAACCCCACCCCGCATTTCTCCCTCTCTGCACTTATATATTTTATTATATATAAATATATTTATTTATACTACACATATTTATAAGTATTTATTATATTTACTGTATATAAATATAGTAATATGTATTAAGTAGAAATTTTACTTAATATTTTGTGTAAGTTGTAGTGTAGTATGGTGACCTTTTTATAGATTGTCAGGGTAATACAAGAGTCCCACATTACTTAAGTGTGAGACTTGTATTGTAAAGGCAATCTATAAAAGGGTCACCCTACTACACTACAACTTACACAAAATATAATCATATTTACAAATTTAAATTTACAATTTGGGTGTAAAAATGTATTTTTCATCACTTTTAGACCCATGAATAATTTTTGGGTCTAGTGAATTGTAGTCCATTATTGAAGTGGGCGGAGGGCGGGATAAATTGGAAGTCCACCCTGCACCCCAGCATGCGGGGTGGAGGTGAAAACCCCACCCCTGACATGGGCAGGACAGTGGGTGGGGGATGGGGAGGGGGCTACCCCGCATCCCTACCAAATGGTCCTCTTTATATTTTCTTGGGCATGAAAATTTCCAAGCACTTCTAAGGTCCCGTTTGGATACAGAAACAGTTTTATTTCATCATTATAATTTTTCCAAATTCTTACACAAAATATAATAAGCAATTCAACTTTTTCAAATTTCAAAACAATAATAATATTAAAAACTAATATTCTAATAATATTTTATTCAACTTTTAAATTTCATTTAAAACCATCACATCTCATCTCACTGTCCAAACGGGCCTAAATATAAATCAAACATCACAATTGATTCAGCGATTCAACGATTTTAAACAGAAAAACTAACTGGTAACTCGATCAAACAAGCCAAAAAAAGCTTAACTAACCACCCAATTGCATAAAAATCCCAAGATTTCCTAAACTTTCAAACCCTTGGACACCGAGTCGCACACACACAAGAAAACTTAACACATGGGACATTAAACAAAAATCGAAAAAATGACACTGGCTCCGCTTAACAGGCAATAAACCCTAGGACACAAAGTCACACACCGGGAATTAAACAAAGAAACGAAAAGAAAAATGACGAAAGCCTAACTAATCCGGGAAGGAGAATCGATATGACCGGTTCTGCTCAGCAGGTAATGGGCCACTAAACCCTAGGACACAGAGTCACGCATACAAGAAAATGTGAACATATGGGAAATTAAACAAGAAATCGAAAAAAAATAACGAAACCCTAACTAACCCGGAAGGGCGGAATCGGTTTCACCGGTTCCGCTCGGCAGGCAATGGGCGATTAAACCCACCGCGGCGGTTCATATACTGCCTTGGCTGTCGTTTCGTCACAGCTCTGACACCGCTCACGTCGGCTCCGTCCACCGGCTTGCCTTTGGTCGAGTCGAAGCCGATGGGGATCCCCAGCTTCTTCATCATCTCCAGTTCATCCTCGTCCACACCCTCCACCTGTCCATCTCCTCCTTCAACATCGACGCCATCTTTGTCCTTGCGCTTTTGTTGTTTTTGCTCTTTTACAATCCCGTCAACGAAGTCGGAGACGACCTTCTGTCGCTCCCTCTCGTCGGTGGATTCGCTGCGGCGGCGGCGCTTGGGTGAAGGGGAGCGTTGGTTGGAGTGGCGGTGGCTGCGTCGGTGGGAGCGGTCTTCAGGAGAGCGTGAGCGGTAGCGATCGGGAGAGCGAGTGCGAGACCGGGTGTGGCGAGAGGATCGGCCTCGCTCGGGCGTACGGGATCTCTTGGTGCGGCTTCGCTCTCGGTCACGGTCCTCCTTATCTCGCCGTCTATCTCTGTCGTGGTCGCGAGCTCTGTCCCGATCCCGGTCCCGGTCCCGGTCTCGGTCGCGGTCGGTCATGGTGCGTGGTGTTTAGGGTTGATAACATATGGGTTACTAGGGCGCATCCATTTTTATGGATTTGAGCCACGACTCGAGGCTGTAGGAAAACCCCAAAACCCTTTGCTTTTTACATATTAGATACATTTCTAAAACCTGATATAATCCAATTGCCCGCATTATTCGTCATCTTAATTTTTATTATTTTTTTATTATTTTATAATGTAATATTAGATAATTAAAAATTATTTATTATATTTTATTTATAAATTCCTAATGACGCATTATAAAATAACGAGAAGATGATAAAAATTTAAATGATAAATAAATTTTTTCATTTTATTTAGTTATTATTCTAAATTGTTTTATATCTTAAAACAAATGTATACTGTATAATATGTTTTTCGAACTGAGGCACCAGTAACCGAAATTGGCAAATAAAGTAAATAAAAAAATCAATTCAGGGGACTAAGATTTGGAAGTCTTTCCAACCTGCTTTTTGACCTCGCAGATTGGAATTAATTTTGAATAAGCAATTAAAGTTGTGAATGTTAAGATGAATTGAATTGAATTATAAATAATAATATTTTGTGAATTTTATTGAAAAGTGATTAACTTTATTAGATTAAGATAAATTTAATTTTTTATAAAAATTTGAAAAAGTAATAGATATCATTAATAATTAGTTTGAGATGAGTTGAGTTGGATCCAACAACTAAACACAACGTGATTCAAAGCTAAAAACCACTACACAAGCCTGTGGTGTGTTTGGGCAGGTTTGGGGCTTTAGATAAGATATAATTTTCATCTAATTTCATTTCATCTCATATGATCTTATTCACAAACATAATTCAAATATACAATTTTTAAAATAATCATTAAAACTTTTTCAAATTAATCGTTATAATTTTTTCAAACTTTCAAATAAAAAATAATTCTAACTTTTTCAAATCTCCAAATAAAAATAATATTATAAAACTATTATTACAATATTTAACTTTTTCTCTCTCTTTTTCCAAAATTCAAAAAATATTCAACTCAAATTATTTCACTACTATTCACAAACTATCTTAGTACTATTCACAAAATTCTCGTCTCATCTCACTCTCCAAATAAACCCTAAAATAGGTTTGACAAGTGAGATGAGACACAAAATTCTTATCTCATCTTATCATTACAACTTTTTCAAATTTTCACACAAAACTTAATAAAAAAATTTAACTTTTTTAAATCTCAAAATAATAATAATATTTTAAATTTTTATCTAAAATAAAAAAATTCTCATCTCACTATCCAAACCTACCAAGTCGGTAGACATTGTGGGTGATGGTATAGTTTGTTGTGCGAGCGGTTCAGGACACATGGCAGTTTGAAGCTCATTGGAAAATCATAATTGAGGTTCATTTGGATCAAAGTTTCGAATACCATTCCGATGATCGTTTTGGTTGAGATATTGGAATGAAATATTTCAATTCCTATACCGTTTCGAGATAGTCTATATATAAATAAACTAATTATATATACATAAAAACTATATTCCAAAATACTTCAATAATACTTTTTAATCCAAATCTTAAAAACATACATTTTAGGAAAAAAAAAATACAATTGTTCATTAAGATGATATATTTAATCTTCATGTAAGACTCGAGAGAGAGAGATTAGGGATTAAATTCATTAAAAAAAAATTAGAGATAATTTATCTTCATTAAAGCCTCTGCATGGGCAGGTAAAAAAAAAATAAGAAATTATAAGTGTCTCTTGTGCTTGCCTTCATTGCAGACTGCTAGCCTCTGTGGATAGGTGAAAATGAAATAGAAAATGTTAACCTCATCCTAATGTTTCAAGAAATTTACCAAAATGCTATTAACATTCATTCCGGTTCGAAAATGCATATTTCGGCTGAAAATACAAGAATTTGGCCAGAATTGACTGAAATATCCTAAAATGACCGAAATTTGACCCGGAACGAAACAACTAGTTAAACTATATAGGCTACTCTTCTAGCACAAGAAATTTGGAACGGAATGAAATTAAAAACCTTGGTTTATATGCTAAGGTGATTTCATATGATTTGAATTGATTTGTGAGAAATAATATTTTGTGGATCCCATTAGATGTGTTCAAATATATATAGGTTGAGATATGTGTTTGAATGTATAAAATAAATTGAGATCATTTGAGCTTTTTTATGCAAAGTTGAAAAAGTAGTTGATTCTATCAATATTTGGTTTAAGATAGTTGAGCTCACTCCATCAAGCTTGCTTCGAACTGCCATTCTTGTGGGTGGAGCTTTGTCTTTCTGCCAAATTGTCATACCTTAACCTTAGATGCATGAGAATCAGAGTGTGTGCTAATTGTGAAGGGTAATGATATACTTACATCTTATTTATTGTTGTTTTACTACTCTCTATTTTTTTTTTCTTTTTGCTCTTTGAATTTGGATTACAAATCTCAAAACATGACCTTATTGCATAATATAGAAGAAAATAAATCCAATCAACCAACGTATTCATGTAATTTAATTAAAATAAATTCAATTTTATAAAAAATTGATATTCTGTTGCTCTTTGAGTCAATTTTTATCAAATTTTTATTTTTTAAGTAAATTACATGATTACTATTAACGTCGTGTTTTGTACACTTTTTGGTCGGGTTCAACAATGTGAGTCTTGGTCCTTTCACCTGCACATTTAAGAAAACACAGAGAGTAGGGCCTTGGTGGAAGTTAGGGAGTTTTCGATGTTTAAGTCAGTATATATCTTTTTGTAACGACTCGATCCTAAGATTAGGCCATAAAATAAGTATAATGTATTTTCTTATAAACTATAAACTATAAATTTTATTATTATTATCATTATCATCATTAGATGTTACATTGTTCATTTTTTATAAGATTATTATCATTTTATGTTTGGTATTTTATTATGACCCCTTTCTTGCAATAAGCCATTAGAGTTTTGTTTTTAAATTTAATTCTTCTTATCTCTACCCGTAAGCTTCAATATATGTCTCCTAGTTGGGTAAACTTTCTAATGGGAAACCAACTCCCAACTTTATCCAATCTCCTTATGATCCACGATACCCTTCTCCTTGCTTATAACCCACCCCGAGATCTCCAGAATTAAATGCAAGAAAACTTCTAAGCCAACTCACGCCACTTCCCTCCCCATCTTCTATTAAATCACTGAAATCCTTTGTAAAAGAATCTTACAGATAGCCACCGTAGAAACCTCAACCAAGAACCCACCAACAGTGCCGTCAACCTCGTTAGGCCAAGTTGAAAGCCACCATCGCATTGGAGTAGAGCAACATTAGCATGCAGCAACGGGGACCGCGACTTGACGTGGAAACCACCGTAGTCGCTTCAACCGTCCAGACCATGCACAACCGGGCACTCCACTGTGAAGAGTGTTTCACCACCGTGACCACACTGCACACCACTAGCCAAAGCACCACGTCGCTACATCAACAGATCCTATGCACGACAGTACTTTGCAGTAGGGAGCCTTGAAGCCGAAACTCGGATAGCCACCACCCAACGCACGAAATCAACCGCCGATCACCCCAGGACATCAAATCACCACCCACGGTGCTAGAGACCCCAGACCAGCACGACCGCCAGCCACCCAGAGCCGCTGCACGCCAACTTCCACAGTGAGCCCCTGTTTCGCACGTCTCTCTCTCTCTATCTCCCCGTAAATTTCAGTTCTCAATCTAACTCTTCTCTCTCCCTCGCTCGGCGTCGCACCACCCTGCCTAGAAGATCCAGTCATGTCGTCGACCACTTCCAGCCGCCCAAAATCGCCGAACCGTGCCACTGCCTCAGTGAGCACTCTGTTTTCTCTCGCACGGCTTCTCCTTCTAATTCTTTGTCTGTGTGTTTTGATTTCCAGAGGAAATCTTGAGTTTTTTATGGGCCCTTGGGCCCTAACCCCTTATGTGCATGTGCTGGGATTTTTTTTAGATGGACTTATGTAGTAATATTATTATAGGTTAGATTGCAACTTTTATAGATTTTAGTGATTTTTAAATGGACTTGTATTTTAAACTCGGTTTGATCTTATATTATTTCAACAACTATTTTAGTAATTTTATTGGGCTTAATATTTTAAAAGTGATTTTTTACTTATATAAATATATTAGTCAAAGGCTCATTTTTTTATAAAGAAGTGTTTAAAAGAGTTTGAAATGTATTTTGAAGTATATTTTTATACTATTGAACCGATTATGTTAATTAATAATCCAATTGACTATTTAACTAGATTTTAAGATTTCTTATGTTATATTTTAAATAGAACAATTAAGGAATTTTAAACTAAATTATTTGTTATAAATTTTACAATTAAATTTCTATAGTAAAATGCAAGTGTTTAATCGTTTATTTTAAATACTAAATATATGGTATGAAATGAACCTTTAATATTTTTATAATAGATTTTGATATATTTATGCTATTGAAGTTGTAAATTTAAAATAAAGAAATATGTTAAGAGTATTAAAATTATATTAGTATTTATTATATTTCTATTTAAATTAAAAAATTATTTTAATCATGAGAAAGTAAAGCTATTTTAAGAATTGAAGTTTTTATGACTTATTTAAAATAGTCCAAATATTCTACTAAGTTATAATATGTTATTAGTATTTTTGAGTAATTTAAAATATCAAGATTTATTGATTATAGTGTTAAACAAACAATTTATTTTACTATCTTCTAGATTATATAATTAGTTAAGTAGGATATTATTAGTACATGTTATTCCTAGAACAAATTTAGTAATATTTAATACTATATAGAGGCAACGAGCTACGAAGTGAGATTTAAAAAGAAGCACAGTGAGGTAAGTAATTTGATCACAAATTAGGATCATCAGAATTCAGCTTATATATGTTATTATTAGTGCTAGTTCTTTGACAGTCATTTTTATGTACCACTCATGTCATATGCAAACATGTCATCCAGCACAGCATACGATCATGTCATTCCATATCATGTTCAAATTCAGAAATTATAATTATATATGTAATATATCATGCATCTCATGTGTATAAGATACGTAAGCTATCTTAAGTTCAAGTATAAGATAAGATAAGATCAGTTAATCAGATGAACATTCAGTTGCATGGTACTAATGCAGTTCAGATCAGGGTGGATGTGCAAGTCACGGATTCAAACGTGGTCCACCATAGTATGCCAGAATACTATCAGCATCTCCCCTCGCGGCCGCGGGGAGTGAGGCCGGTGCACAACCTCGCACACAGAGTTAAGTGTGTTGGCCAGTCAGAACAGTCAGTTAAATCAGATCAGTCAGTTAAGTCAAATCAGTCAGTTAATTCAGATAAATCAAGTCATGCATAGCATAAACATTAGTATGAACAGTCATGATTTTAAGCTCTCAACATGAAAACTTTTTATGAAAACTTTATGTTTAGTATGTTAACATTGTGATGGATTTCTTACTGAGTATTCGACTCATTTTAGTTTGTTTTCATTTTTTAACCACCCAGGTGAGAATGATAATTACGAGCAGGTAGGCCGGGTTAGAAGGAGCAATTGTTTTAGTTTCAGACCTTCTAGAATAAAATTGACTTTTATGACATAAATTTATTCAGTTTATTCATTTAATATTTTTGGAAGACATTTTATTATATATTTTTTTCTAAAAAATAAATCCAAACTTCATTTATGAAAATATGAGATCTCTTGTCGGGTTTATCTTATGAAAAATACGTGACACTCTTAATCTACGGGAAGTGGGTGTTACATTTTTGTAGTTTGTGCGTGGGCTTAGGGGTCAACTTTTATACTAGGTTTCTGGGTGGGGACATCTCATATATGGCCTCAAGGAGTTTATGTCACTTCAACTGTTCACTTAATCAAAACCATTTAATGCGGCGTGACTCATTGGGTGGCGTCATTAATGCGGCATAGAGTTTAGGGAGAGACGCCATTAATGCGGTGTGGCCCCTGACTTACTTTACTTTGCAGACATTTTTTGTTAAACCCCTTCATACTTGCTGTCAGGAGATCAAGAGTTTCTCGTATCACCCGCTCACCTGGCTATGCAAGTTCTCGAGGGTTGGGTGTCATCAGAGGGTGTCAAGGCTAGCAAGTCCCATATGCTCTTATTATCTGCTTTTCCCACGCATGAGTTACTTCATGAGAGAGTCGTTGGGCTTGATTGTGGTCTTTGACTTACTCCCCCAGAGATCCCTCGTGGACTTGCCATATGGGCCAATAGGAAGAGAAAATCATCTTACAATTTCGCTGGTTGATTGAATTGATTTTCTTCTATATTATAAAAAGATGTCATGTTTTAAAATTTTTAATTCAGATGCAAATAGTAAAAGAAAAAAAAATAACTAAGTAATAAAATAATAATAAATGAAGTGTAAGAATATAATTATCCAATTATAAATAACATTGGGTTTGAATATGATTATCCAATTATAAATAACATTGGGTTTGATTATAATTATTAATGCCTGCAACGGCGTGGCATGGGCCTTGGCAACCCCGATTGGGTAAACAAAAGTAATAGATAAGAAGAGAGAAAGAGTAAAGAAACCAGCTTTTAGTAGGGGTGTAAATTTAAACTGAAAAATCGGTAAATCGATCCAAACCGGACCGGATTTTGAATCGGTCCGGTCCGAAACCGGTTTTTATAATTCATAAACCGGTTGGAACCGGTCCGGTTTCAGTTTTAGGATTTTTTAGACCGGACCGAACCGGTTGATAAAAAAAATATAAAAAATAATTTTTTATATATAAATTTTATACAAAATTAAAATTATACAAAATATTTTATATATATTAATATATAAGTTTTATATATAATGTATAATTATATGTGAAATTTTTATATATAATTCTATATCATATATGAAATAATTTCTTATTATAATTTATAAAATATAACATAAAATGTTAATTTTAAATATGAACATTTGTAATTTGTTTGATCATATACTATTAATATAATTATATATAAGATAATGTTATTATAAAATAAAAGTTTAATCTTAAAAATGAAAATGTAATTGATCATGTATTATATAGCTATACTAATATATAGTTTATCACTAATAGTAATATATACTAATATATTAGTATATACTAACATACGAATATATAGCTATACTAATATACTAATATATACTAATATAGTCTAATATAGACTATAGTTATAGTTATATTAATAGTCTAATATAGATTAATAAAAGTATAACAGATTTTTTTAAACATATTTTTAATGACAAAATGTCAAATTTATATTTTAAAAAAACTGAAAAA